>NW_019059655.1:300105-402666 GCF_000696155.1 Zootermopsis nevadensis | reverse complement strand
ATCACGTTATGCAAGTAAGGGCCGGCTGTATTGTTCGTTAATAAAGAGAAGTAGAAGTTGTGGCATATAAGTCTATATAAATGAATAGGTAGATAAGACTTTTGTTTAAGAATTATGTCTGCTGTTACCACACATTAGGAAATCATAATTTCAAATCTTTCAATTTTTTGCTATAGTTCATAGATAAAAAGTATTTCCAAGGTTGTGTTTTTTTTTGTCAGTGTTAAATATAAGCAAGATAATGCATGCATGCCATCTGCTGTCATATTTATACCTTATTCTTGTAAATACTCATTGCTTTAGTCGCCACAGAAGTTATTTATTTATTTTTTCTCCTTTGTTTTTCAGGCAAGTATTTTGATCCAGAGGGACTCAAACCAATATTTATATTTAAATTTAAACAGTCCTTGACACTCTACTGTGAGTGAGGAACACTTTATGCTACCTTCTATATATATATATATATGTCAGTCTGTCTGTTTTTAGGCAATGTTTTCATGGGATCTAGGCAACCCACGTGACCTGTCATCATTGATAGAACATGTAACACTGAGAAATAAGGTCACTGTTTGAACAGAATGTTGCAATAATGGGAACTGAAGTCATTGTTTGCTCAACTGGCCCTAACTGCTGTCATTGCCTGATGCATTGTATGATATATATGTATTCAGTTCATGTATATAATGGCCTACATCTTCACTCTACACAAAATGTACATACATTACATCTAGTAATGTATAAATTATGTTAATTGTTTGACATCATTTGCTTCCTTTATCCAAGGAATTCATATCTTCCTGATGATCCTGCGGTGAGATGGCGTGAAGATATAGTGGCAAACCTTTTATTGAATCATATTGAAGCTTTGTCCATAGACACTGTAAGTGATGTTTATAAATTTTATATCAGTTGAAAAATTTCTTAGTTTTTTCATCCAACATGGTCTTACCGTAATTTTTGTTTTGTAGAATAGTTCTGTCCATTCTACATAGCTTTATTTGTGACATAGCAGAATCGCTTTGCCTGTATTGGTTAAAAGATGCACTAAACATCTCCTATTGTTACTAATTTTGTGGTAGGAAACTGTCATTCCCAGAAATAGGTTTTCACCCTCATGGAGGTAATGATGTAAAGAATAAAGAATAATGTGATGTTCCAGCGTAGGAGGGTGTGTCAAAAAATACAGCTGAAATAATATGATTGCTGCTTCAGGGTCTGTATTTCATATTACCTGTAATTAGGCAAAACTAATATTTCAGCCTTAAATTCATGTCTAAAATCTGCCATATATATGAATTTGCATGGGGACCATATGATGAATTTGAAGATGCATAATTGTAAATGTTCTATTGTGGTTTACGTAATGTTCTCAAACGCTTTTATGTTTTTACAAAATTTTGCTTTCAAATAATACATTGTAAATATCTGATTTTGTGAGTGCCTCTGTTTGTGTGTAAAAGTTCCTTAGATGTTGGCATTGCAACCCTACTCTGTTTCAGGTAATGACCTTTGATAAAGTTGGAATTAGTCGGCATCAGAATCATGTATCTATATTTTATGCTATGGCATACCTCTGTATGGAACGGAAACTCCCACCATGTAAGTTTTACAAATACTCTGTACATATATTATGATCTAGCGTGTGTCTATCCATATACAAATAAAGTTTTTCATTCATGAATCAAATAACCCACCCTCTGAGAATCTAATTGCAGTCAAATATTAGTAGCTACATTTTCTTTACACATTTATTTTGGAGATAATGACAATTAAATCCTAAAGTGGATGTCATAAGTATATGCATATAAAATGTATCTATCTGTGGTATACTGTACTTATGTCATTGTTCTCTGTTGAAAATAGACTGCAAGGCGTATGCACTGGAGTCGATCAATATATTGAGGAAGTACTCAGCCATGCTGGATATTCCAATTAGCTACCTCCTTTCATCATATTGGTACATTATTTCACTTACGGAACGCAATATTCTGAAGGTAAGAATACAAGGCTATTACTTAAAATGTACATAGTTACAGGTGATCTTCTAGCCAGATGTCCCTGACAGTTGTCAATAAAAGCACTATTTATGCACTGGTGGTGATCAAATATTGTAAGTACATGCTTCACACCCAGCAAAACTGCATCCCATTGCATCAGGTGCTGAAAGTGGTCGCACCTGACATGTGTACAAGTTTGCATGTATTGTAGTGTTTTTGAAACGAATCGGGTTTAAACCCAGTTTACTGAAACGTCTGTATGATGATGTAATCTGATATGAATAGTTTTTTGTTTCTGTTGCTATGTTCTAGAATTATGTTATGCCCACATTTTGTAATGTGGTCATTATATTGAGAATTTATAGCAATTTTTTGTCTGTCAATGATGTGAATTTATATTTATTTACATTAGAAATTATTTTAGGAATTAAAATAATTTGTGCAACTAAAAATGTGTTTACATGGAATATGACTACATTATTTCATACATTGCTAGAGGAATATACTAAAGAGTTCTTCAACCATTATAATGAATGCAGAATTTTGATTTGCATTATATTTTGTATAAGAATTAATCATGTCTTGTTACAGACAGCAATGGCTGCACACCATTCACAGTACGTGTGGTTTCGGAAACTTTATATGAATTTCTCACGGTATGCGGTTATAAATACATTCAAGGAGATAGAGATTTTGGATCTAGAACTGGATCTGGAGCTTGATGATTGAATGTACAAAGGAGCAGACTGTGCTGCTGGTCTGTTTCAACATCTTTCCATCCATAGGTTAGTCTTTAAACCTAACCTTGGTGTCTTTAGTTACACAAAAAGTACCATGCACAGGTAATGCATTACTGAACTTTACTGTGCAAACTCAAAATGTTTCCCACCTACATGGAGCAGAGCTCTTCTTCAGAAATTAAACCACTCAGCTATTTTAAAAAAATCTCATACTTTTTAAGTAAAAAATTCATTACCATATTTATAATAACTCACCACTAGACCTAATCCTGGGCAGATGATTCAAGGTCACATCCTCGTGACTTTTTTATGTTATTATACCTGTTACCTCATACCAAAAATGTCATATTGGAAAGGTTGCAAGAATTCTTTGTTAATCAAATTATTTCTTAAACTGTATGACCTCCCAGATTTCCAGACCTTTTATTACCTGACTTATCTTTGATGATTCTTGAATGATACTGTGTATAAAAATAACCTGATTCAATAGAAGAATTGAGACACACTTAAAATGTGATTCAAGAAATTCCTTGTTCAGTAACATCGAAAGTGCAGAAAACAGTAAATACATGAATCAGCACATGATAACTGGAATTTGTTTATATATCTGAAACTGTATTAGCATAGTTGTAATTTCCATACTAATTAAACTGTATCATTATTAGGCTGCATGGCTTTTCGTTCAGTATTGAATACAGTATAGGTTTACTAATGACATTAAGGGATAACTGCATGATTAGCAAAGTAACCTAATGATTTCAGTGATGTTACAACTTCTAGGACTGAGCTCTGAATTCCACATAAGTTTTCATGTGATTATGTAATTCTTTTGTTTCAAGTATTGTTTAAAATAGTTTCAGATGTGCAGAGGGTCATGTTCAGAAAAACTGCGGTTTTGATTTCTTTCTAGGCAAGTGTAGTAAATGCTTTAGATTGGTAACTATGGTGATACTTTGTCTTTTGAGCAGCATTGTTAACAAATGTTAATTTCAAATTATAGGTCCAACTGTAAGACTTGTACAATTCCTAGGTTAGCTCTGTTCTGTGTTCTGGTTAGTGTCTCAGTTAGTTTCCAGTTGTCATTGCTTTCAGGAATGAGCCGTGGTTGTGCAGATACACACTAAAGGCTGAAGTAGCACCAGATTCCTTGTGTTCAGAATGAAGTGTTTGTACCGAAGGAGCTAGTAATGCTCCACTTTTCATCAGAAGTTGAAGTTTTTGGGTTTTTTGGTGCTTGATCTTCATACATTACAATGCTTTAATAATATGTCCAACATTATCTATGAGTACACAGTTCAGACAAGAATTATAATTGTATTATGTGTGTATTGTATAAAGAAAACTTTTTGAATTTTATTAAAAAAAGTTTGTATACTGTACAAATTGATGAGAATATAAATACATATATACCATTTTAAAGATCTATTTACAGTGGATGCAAAATAACTTAGGTTTGTTGATCGTTGCAAATACTCATGTAGAACTGAGGGGAATACTACAGAGTCATAGCACGTACAAAATAACCCAGTCCTTCCATGTACATTATAGGACATGGAATTATTACATGTGGGCTAAGGTATGTGCTATTGCTAGTAATTTAGAGTACTTTTGTACAGTGTAGTGTAAAAGTCGTATCAAAATGCTGATTGTGTTGAAAGTAAAAGTACATCTTTTCAGTTACAATATACATGCTCAGGCATTGTGTTGTCTTACTCCCCCTTGCCCTTTCAATCTTCCTTCCCCCTCTTACTATGACGTAGATCAAGCTTGGAGTTATTTTGTGTTCACTGTATCTCATTTATTAAATGCAAATATACCATACATGTAAAGGAAAACTCAGCATAGGTAAGCAAATTTTATAATTGATAAAAGTTGCAATTTCTTTTCTTTGTTTCGTCAATAGCGTATGTGGAATTTTATAATTTAGGCGATGGAACAAGTTAGTAAGAATATTTAGCCATGGTCAGAAGCCTTGAATCTTCAACAAAGAGGAAATAGTCGCTAAGCCGTTTAATGGTTCATTTCTGGTAAGAAGTGTTCAACCAAATAGAATTCAGACGACACTTTCAAGGAATTAACAAGTGAACCAGTAACTTATGAGAAGAGAATATGTGTTGAACCAAAGTTCTAACCTCAATTAACCAAACTACAAATTTTCATCGTCGACATTACGTGTATTTAGAACGTAGAGAATGGCTAGACATGTTTTCAAGAAATTTCTTTTCCATATTGTCATACGAACTTATACCATAAACTTCCGCTTCTTCGGTAATACTAACGCAACGATTTATGAAATCTGTGAAGCAGGAGGATCATTCTATTGCGTTTCTCTGCCAAGCGCATCACCAACCGAACCCAACCTTAAACTTATCACTGGTGATAAACGTATATCAGCACATAGAAGAGAATAGCTGAAAGATATAACTCCATATTTGGTCAAATTCATCATTTTATGCCTTCCACATATAATATGAATAATGTCAAGGCAACAGGATAATTTAATTCTTCTTAGTCTTTTTTCATGGATTAGGACATAGCCTGATTTGGTCTCTCGTTTAATTTGCAACAAAAGTATCATGCCATTATGAGATGTTTGTGTCATGGATATTACTATCTGGTGTGAGCAGAATAAACTCTCTTTGAATTTGCAAGTTGCTTATGAACACTGTAAGCACAGACAATACATAGATCGTAGAAGTACCATTTAGTGTGGACGTGACTATTAACGTCACTAACTGTACTACGAGGAGATGGTGTCGGGAGTGAGGTTTGTGTAGATGGGCGTTGATGTGTTATCTATGGAATAGACAGACTTTATACTGTTACTTTTAGTTATACGTAGTTCTGATTTGTGGTTATTTGGGTTTTGCTGGTTAGTAGTTTCTTTCGTCCGTAGGACGGAGAGAAGAATTTATATTGCCACATAGTGGTTTTAAATAATGTCCATGCATACAGTTGGTTGAGGAAATCAGTAATGTCACATAAGACACACTGTTATGCAGACTAAATAAAATTGTATTACAATTGCTTTTGCTCAACAAAAAAATGAACACTTCGGAGGAAACACCAAAAACCCCAGAATGGATGTTATTGTTGGAAAGTAAGAAAAAGAGAGTGAGTATAATTAATTGTTCCAACATTTAGAATCAGTATTTGGGTAAGGTATTAGGTATCAATTTAAACCAATCAATTATATCTTCTTGGGCTATCAGCCGGTTACCGTAGTAAACCGACGTTCTGATGTGAGTCACATCAGAACCCTGATGATGGGGACAGAGTTGGTTCCCGAAACGTCGGTGCGGCTGATTGCCCGAGAAGATTTTGATTGTACTCGCCGCGAAAGTCACAAATCCTATATCAATTTAAACCGATCTTACCAAGCATCAAATGTATGACTAATAATGGCTCATAATTCTTAATTTGTTGTTGTCTTACTGTATAAATTAGTGCATTTGAAGGAAGTAGCATCATAAATTAATCTTTCCATAACTTCTTATTTTACATGTGGATTTGATATTCATTGCAAGGCTAACTGCATGAATAGTATATTTAATTGGTAGTGCGTGATTTTGTTGGACACTTTCAGTGGTTTGAGATGTAGAACATATACATGTTGTTTTAAAATGCATTCCACTCCGATCAGGTGAATGGGAATCATAATAGTAGTTTATCATATCCGTATTTATATCCCTTCTTGTGGGTTATAATTCAGCATTCTAACCATGAGATCCGAGCGAGAGTGAAATTTTCAATATATGCAGTAATTTATATGATCAGAAATATGAAGACCTTCGTTCTATATCTGCAGCCTCATCGTTTGGCACATGAAATTGGAGCAGGTGCACCTTGTCTGAGCTGTGGAGATGCTTGTCCAGGTTTAGATCTACATTTTTGGAGGTAAATTTCTGGAGATTAGTAGAATGTATTCATCTTAGAAGTTGAGTGATGGACCTAATGGGCATGCCATTTCTAAAATATGTATGGGTTTGTCTCTTAGGGTTGTACAGTGTGAATTGTTTGTGATTCTTGGCAGTTTTAATAAATTTACTAGGAATCAGTCAATTCACAATTGACAACTCAGTTCAGATGCTGTTGTACTCTTGTAAAGTATGAGGTTTTAAGGTATTTGCCTGGAGGGAAAGATGTTTGTGAGAATCATCAATCAGAATAGCTAGTCTCAGGTATTGTAACTGGGTACTTACTGAATGTATGCAATAGGTGTTATTGTTCTGCTGCCTCTGTTGGTTAAAGTGGGTTTCAAATTTTATTGTTCATGGTGCATGAATTGTGGCTCCAATGCTTTTATGCATCATTAGTTCATTCTTAAAGGTATGTTAGTAATATCATGTCATTTTCTGGGGGTGTAGAAGTGAATACTTGGGCAAAGAAACTTTTCGGAAATTTTGAACAAGCACCCTTATTGTATTACAGGATGTGTTTGACAATAGACACATGGATTGATGCACATGACATTCAGAATCTACTGACATGAATACACATAATAAAATCTGAAATAGAGGTTTACATATTAGCCACCCTGTGGTCATATTTTATATGTTTAAATAGTTCAATTATTCTGTTGTACTGCAGGAAAATATTTGTATGAATGTTCTGCCATAATGTATATTTCTAGTCTTTCTGTAAGAAAGGAGTTCAAGAGAATAAATTTTTAATAAATGGTAGTAACAAAATAAAGATTTATTTGTATAGAATTACTGGAACTTTGAAATTCATTTTAAATTCACGTGCTTCTGACAGTATGTATTTTATACTTCAAATTTTCTTTATATAAATATATTTTGCTTTTAATTAGACTTACACAGTAACTGTTTGGTTTTCTGTATTGGATGAAGTTTGACTGAGGTTAGAAGATTCAGGCTTATCCTACTGCACTGTCTTTGTTATGAGTGTTGTGACTTTGCAGAAAACTGTGCCGCAACTGCAAATGCAAGAAGGAAGAACATGATGTGAGAGATGATGAGGGTTATGAACAATTTGAAATCCTCTTTGCCAATAGTGGCACTGGAAAGAAGAAACACATAGGTGCATGTAAGTTAAAAGTGTTTAATTCTATAAATTAAGTTATCTGATAGCAAACAATCCACAAACAAAGTACCAGATGCTGCACCTGGCATGAATTAATCTGTCTCTCTTGCATTCCTCCAAATATTGTAATGGTTTGTTTTAAAGAATTGAAATATTTCTGTAATTATACTCCAAGTATATTTAATTTGTGTTTGCATATTCCGTCATTTGTACTGTCTATCAGATATTTGCAATAAAACAGCCATAAGCAGTCTAAGGTAAAAAGACAGGAATAAAGGAAATTTTAACTGAAAATTTATTTTAAATGGATAAGATGTTTGTAGAATGTGAAGTTAAACAATTTAGTTGTAAACAGTTTACTGATGTTTCAGTGGTGTTTGCTGCCATGATGATGGAGACAGCAAGCATTTAAAAACTGTTTAACTTCTTTCAGACTTTACAGTGCAACAACCCAGAAGACAGTTGTCTTCATTGTTTGTAGTTCAGAAACAGTGACAGATGCAAAGCCTGGAATAGCTGTAAATGCCTTCATTCTTTTTCTCTTAGTTCTAAACATCAAGGTGCCCGAAACATCAGTAAGTGTTCCGAATTCAGGCATTGCCAGCAGAAATTCTAATTCTACTGGAAGTAAAAGCATTGCATTTGATTGGGTTCCACCTGATGTTTCTGAGGATGTGGTAAGTTGCAGTCATTTTAAAAACATGTGAAAATTATGTATACAGTTTTTCCTGACTGAGTGTGTGTGGTAAGATTTTTTTTGCTCCTTAATGATTAAGGACAATTTTGTGTTTGTTATTGTTATTGTTATTATTGTAGAGAGGGGAAAATAGGTCTGTATGGAACTGCACCTACTAGCATGCCTATTGTCTAGCTTCTATATGATACGTGAGTGAATATGGAATGGCTGTTGAATGCTATTGACAGGGGAAAACTGAAGGGCTTGCAGAAAAACCTGTGCCAGTTTTGTGTGTGTGTCCACATTTTCAGCACCATGAAAATTTGAAGTCTATGAAGCTAACTGGCTGAGGATAAAGTCCAGCAGTGCATTGTTCTGAAAATGTTAATGAACTTTCAGGTTCTGTAAAGTAGGGTGTTTCTTGATCAGCTGAATAACCATGAACTTTTGAAAGAAAAATCTTTGTCATGGTCTTAATTAATCTTCAAATTAGTAATTTCAATGCAAGGAAAATTGCTAGTAGGAAATTGGAGATCACTGATGTGAATACGAATGTATTTTTGTTATTCCAGTATACCTAGTCTTGACATTGAAGTGTACTGATAGTGTTGCTTTCCATCTGCAGGCAGCACAATATATGCTCCAATTACCTTCTTCTAAGCTTCCAATATCAGGGAGTGACGGTGCACTATATCGACGCCAACAGTTAGAGAAACAAGTACCTTTACATGATATAGATGCTTCCAAGTGCCATGGTCTTACTCCAGATGAGATTAAAGGGTTAGTATGTAAGTGAATTAAAGGTATGAAATTTGTGAATTTTGCATGCTGCCTTCTTCAGCTATGAAGAGGGAGGCAGCATGCTCATCCAAATTGTTGTTACTAGCTACAAGTACACTTCTTCACTGCTATGAGAACATATGATTTTCTCCTTCATGGTCTGAGTAGATGTTCTTTGGACAGAACTTCAGTTCACATGATGAAGGCTTCCCCATCCACTCTGGGGTAAATCCCATTTCTGCCACCAGTAAATAAGTCTGTGAGACTCCTTAAATTGCACTGTTCTTTCCTGTTGCCAGACAGCAAGACGTGTAAAATATATCACTACTACTTTCCATCTTGTCTGTTGGACAGTGTCTTCCTTAATTACATTAGTATTTCTTCCCTTCTTCCCCATTGAGTAGCAAGACCATGAGTGTCATTTGTTTCCCCTCCAGATCTTTTCTACCTTAGAAAGTTTGTTTTGCATTTGCAGCCTATTTTGTTCAAACCATGTAGACTTTCAAAGCGCACTGCTTTGAGTGTGTGCTCAATGTCTGTGGATGGATAGTTTCTCTCAGCTTGAGAAGCTTGCTTATAGGAAGTAATATTGATGTAATTTTGCTGCAACCTGAAGAGAAGTTGAAAATTTTTCAATATAACAGTAGAATCATGTCTGAATATTTGAGAGCAATTTTGGAACTTTTTGCTTAAGAACTCTGATTTGCTATTTTATTTTCGAAAGTAAAATTCAGTTTTGATGTGTATGTTATGTTTCAGGCTTCAGCAATATTTGGAAAATTTGAAGAACAATGTTGTTGGACAAGGTCGAGTGACGAAGGTATTTAAAATTTACAGCAATATTTAATTTGCCTTATAGTTACATAAAGGTTTTTAATTTTAAGGTCCACAAAGATAATTCCTCGTCAGAATTGTTTTAATTCAACCATCTCCTTATATTAGCAGAAAGAGAGGTGGTTTAAACTTTCATAGTGGAGAGTACATAACTAGATGTTTATGTGATTGTTGTAAACTCATTTTCATGTGTAACTGATGTATAACAGTAAATTCAGTGTTTTAACTTTCTCTTACACAGGTTCCTGTTCTTTACACTGAACAACGAGTGCCTTATTCAGGACCGACTCAACATCAGTCCCTTACAGTAGCTCAGTCATCTGTGACAGGAGAGAGTAAACCCATTAAAATAGCAACTTCACAGTCTGCTCAGTCCCTCAGGTCCTTGTCTTCACTTCCACTCCCACGTCCTTTTGCTCCACAAAATTATGACAAAAATTATTCAGATAGCTTTCCCCCACCCCCTCTTTCTGATTCCCTTCCTTCAAATGTCACAAACTTGGGTTTAAAGACGCCAAGCGCATTCTTTCCTCATCCCCGCCATGTTGGTTATTTTGATGCCCCAGTTGTTGCTGATCAACAGGCTCATTATTTGGCTTCTTCAACAGCAGATCATTCCAACCAAGGTGTACAGTATTCCACAGAACTACCTGGTAGACATGTTGCTCAAACATTTGGAGACGTCATTGCTGCAGTGGCTGCTGAAGATGGAAAGCAATATATAAACGTGCCTTTTCCCACTCACGTGTCTGTTGGACAGCCTAGCCATACACATGCTAGGGATGGGACATTTGTATCAGAACAACAGGCTCATGAGATTGCCTTTTCCACACAAATACCTGTTGGACTTGTTAGTCAGCATTCAAAAGCATTGGACAATGCAAGGGAAGTATCTGATCAAGCCACACCAAGTGAACAAATGTCCCCATTTGGCTCAATCACAGAAAATAATGTTCCTGGGGAAAATAAACATGTTGCAAGAGATGGAGTTATTACAGCTTCCAGACACCCAGCAGGTGTATTATTTTCAGCAAATACAAAAACAAAGAATCCACAGAGCACTGAATCACTTTCAAATCTGTTACATGGAAATGGTAACTTTATTCAGGATGAATGCATTACCACAATTCAAAGTCATGGTGATGGTACTGATATTTTTCAAGTGCCCAGTGATAATGCAAAACTTACGCATCTACAGCAAGCTGATGTCGGTGGTAATTTCCAGCAAGACAGGGGCATGTCTGCAGAACAGTATCCATACAATGTTGCATATTCTTCAGCATGTTCGGGGCAGAAGTCTTCTTTACATTCTAGCCCCATAAACAGTGGCATTCATAATGTACCAAAAGTCAGTTCTCTTCCTCAGTGTCCAAATAATGTTCCTAGTTTTCCACAGGTAGGGGATTTAAGTATTCCTCAAGATGCAAAGTTTTTGCCTTACTCAACAAACATTTTGGAACAAGTAGCACATTCTGTACCTATTGCTGGAGATTCCTTGCCCAAGTCTGCTCTTGTGATGCAGCAGGGTCATCTGGTAAACCAGGAAGGACCTGAACCTGAATGTATAGAACAAGAACTTACAGGAAAACTTCAGCAGCTGACAGGTATAAGCATTTTTTTCATATAAATTTTAATATAATACATTTGCAATGTTTCTTGGTCTCATCAATCAGGAATCTTTCCAACAACAAAATGACAAACAAGATAAATCCTCCAGAAACAACACTGATGGCTTTTCTTTCTTGTATAGACAAATTACCTTTTTTTATTATGCTACAGTGGCCGCGTGGTCTGAGGCGCGGGCCTTGTGCTGCTTGGTCGCTGCGACCATGGGTTCAAATCCCAATCAAGCCATGGATGTTTGTCTGTACTTTTCTGTGTTATGCTGTCCTGTGTACAGGTAGAGGCCTTGCAATGGGCCAATCCCTCGTCCAAGGAGTTCTACCGAATGTCTACAGATCGAGCCAACTAAAAAAAGTTGTGACCCGCAGTGCTCAGGCACTTGAAGAATGGGTCGTTCCCAGTATCCCAGTACAGTTTGAAAGGCAAAAATCAAAGCAGCTTTCTTTACTTTTCTAAGGGAAATTATATGTGAAAAAATGAGTAAAGGATTAGCTGTCTGGGTTTGGGAAAAGCCAATTGGGTGTCTTTAAGGAGACAGACTCTTCTAAGGGACAGAATTTGAAGAAAAATATTTTAGAAGTTTTCACATATTCTATCTAACCTTTTTAAGGTAGGTATTTCTGGAGTGAATAAATTTGGCAGCCACTGATATAGATAAGTGGTGGGGCAGCTTCATGTTCATAAAAAGAAAAGTGTAATGTCATCTGAGCCCAGTAAGAAGTCTGGCACATCTTTTAACCTTTAGTGTGCTGTATGTCTTCAGTTTATACTAATATTTTGGTATCCAAAATTACTTTTATGTTGTTATTTTCTCATGATATTTATGATGTTATGGATGTTTCTCATTATTATGACAGGGCTAGGAAATGGATCATCTCAACTTGAAGAGTACCATTTGAATTGTCATAAATGTAATAGAACAATAATAGCAGGTGAAGTTGCGGTGTTGGCAGAACGAGCGGGCAAACAAGCAGCTTGGCATCCACAATGTTTTGTGTGCTGTACATGTGAGGTGAGTGCATTTGTCAGCTAATGGTAATACAGTTAGAATATATTTTAAAAATAAAAAATGCTAATATTAAGGTTAACTTTTAACCCAGTTATAAAATGAAGACATGCTATTTGAAGGATAGAACAGGGTGCAGAAATATAAGATGTAATATGCCTAGATTTTTGCAGTTGGAGAGGAAGATGAATAACCAAGAGTGGAAATAACTTCACAGAGTGATATAAATGGAAACAGCTGTGTGTGATGATTGTCATGCACATTTATTTTCTGGCTTATTTAAGATCATCTGCAGATATTTAGTGTTAAGATGTAAAGATGATTGTGAAAGGTTTGCTGACTATGATATTGGAGGAAGCAGTCGTTGATTTTTCCAAGAAATTGTCCCAGCAAAAGAATGTTTTTAGTGGTTGCTTCTTCAGGTGTTTTCTGTTCATTTTATTCTCAAAACTCTTCCCTGATGTTGTATATTGTTTGTTACATAGGAATTGCTGGTGGATTTAATCTACTTCTACCATAAAGGTGATGTTTATTGTGGCCGTCATTATGCAGAACTGCTGAACATTCCTCGGTGCTTTGCTTGTGATGAAGTATGTACGATTTATTTTATTATACCAATCAAACTGAGAGGTAACTATGGGATTTTGAATATAACTTGGGTAAATAAAGTGATTATACATATCTTAAGATAATAAATGTAATAGTACATTTTTGTGCAGTAGAAGTATAAAAAAAAGATGAATTTAGGTGACTGGCATACTGCTTACTGTTTCTCTTGTATCAGTGGAGTATTTTTCTGTTAGTTTGCAAAGTGACAAGTGTTGGTATTCAAAACTGTAAATAGAATGTTAATCTTGTACACAGAGCAGCCAATAAGGAATTCACTTACAAGTTCTCACGTTTGTTATTTGATTTATTTAGGTACCAGAACTGTCTGCTAAGAAGGCCATGTCATATATTCAATTTGTGTCCTCGAAATGATAGTCCTGCGCCGTAGCCGCGCGGTCTGAGGCGTCATGCTTCGGACCAGCGATACGGAATGCGTGCTGGTTCGAGTCTGGGGGGAAAAGACATTTTCTCATGAGCTTTTGGCTAGTGTATGGGACCGATGCCAGCCCAACATCGTGAGGAAATTGGGGAGCTACAATAAGTAGCGTAATCCGGTCAGGAAAACTAGCACTGGCTGGGGGTTCGTCGTGCTGACCACACGTCACCCTATATCTGGTTGAATGATCGTTCACCTCTGCTTAGGCATGTGAACGTGAGGCCAGCAGTCAAGCTAGTTGGCTTTGGCTCTCTGGAGCTGTTACGCCACGGATTTAATTTTTTAATCCTCGAAGTGATTGACAGGTTGACCTTTTTTTTCTTTGATGTTCATTAGAACTGGCATCCAGCTAAGATGAAACTTTAATCTATTTAAGGTTATTCATTGTGTTTTTTATTCACAGTTGATCTTTGTAAAAGAGTATACATGTGCAGAAGGTAATGCATTTCATGTAAAGCATTTCTGTTGCTATGAATGTGATACACCTCTCGGTGGGAAGCAATACATTCCGAAGGATAACCAGCCTGTGTGTCTGGAGTGTTTCCAGAAGAAATATGGCAAGGTAAGAGATTGTTGTTACAACAGTGTTTATCAGCATGATAAAGTGTCTGATATTCACTGATTTTCGTAACTTATGTCTTTGAGTCCATTTGTTAATATATGAGTTTTTGTAAATTTATTTCCATCACAGAGCAACATATTTGATTAGAAGTCAAAGTCATATCATCATTGGTCTTCAAAATGTTATGTCTCTTCCCTTACATCATCTGTTGTGTCTTGTGTACTCTTCCCATAGAAAGACTTAAAACTTTATGTGTACTTATTAAATTCATTAGCAGTATTAGTGCAATGCATACTAAATTCAGTGTTAACATGAGTTTCACTAAAGAAACAAAGTATTCTCTTTGTCTGATAACATGATGGAGAATGAACCAAGGTAGTTTTTTACTGTGTGTTAATGAGCAAGAAGCCTTTTGCATGAAACACTTTCTTCAGCATATGACATACCTAATACATACATATTATTGCATTCCTTGGATCCACAAGTTGATCAGGTGACAATATGATGATGTGGAATAAGTCATAAAAATTACAGTACCTGTGTACAAGTGCAATTCAAGCTATTATAAATTTTTCACATAAACTAATGAACTGTTTTATATAAATCCACACATTTACAGCAAATAAATTATACTACCTATTTGTACTATACTAAGGCAGGAAAACCTTAAAAAACATTTTTTGAGTAATTTTCAAACATTAGAAATACATCAGCAGAGTAAAACAAGTGTGTATTTAAGTACCTTTTTAATGCTACTTTAAATTGTGTCTTTTTATTCATAAGACTTGTGAGACTAACATGACTTAACTGCATATTGGATTGGCCCATGCAACCAGGTTCTGGTTATAAAAGTAATACACTCTGCCAATGTTACATAGCAGTCATAATAATTATTTGTTGTGCACTTGCAAATTCAACAAAAACCTTTATGACTTTATGTATATGTGTTTGGAGACTCACATTAATGTTGGTACATTCTTTGCATTGAAAAGGAATGTTCGGGGATGTAGTTGATAGTGTATATTGTTCCAAGAATGCTAATAAAGCAGTAAAATTGAATATTATGAAAGGAATTTGGAATGGAAGGTATTAAAATTGACTGCACTCTTTCTTATTTCATGCTGCCTTTAGTAGCTGGTGTTTATAAAAAATATTGGTGCTGGAAATCTTCAAACACAGGTATGAATCTTAATAAGGACAAGAATTTGTGTTTTTTTCTTTTGCTGTTACCGGCTTATTTTTTCCAGTGATATCACGTTGAGAGACGAGGTTTATCATTGAGTTGCCAAAAATGTTTTATTTTCTGTATGTATGAACATATATACATTTTGTACTCATAGCATTTTCTTATTTCAGAGTTGTCACACTTGTAAGTTGAAAATAGCAGCTGGAGATCAGCGTGTGGGATGGAAGGATTTGAGCTGGCATGTGTTGCCTGAATGTTTTTGCTGCTCTCAGTGCTACAAATCATTGCTAGGTGGCAAGTTCCTTGTAAGAAATGAGCAGCCTTTCTGCAGCAAGGAGTGTGCCCAAGCTGCTATATAGATTTGACCTTAAAAAATGTAACTTAACAATTTTTTTAATGTATATAAGAAATGAATTGTATTTTTAGATTTTTTATATATATACAATTACACAGTTTCGCATTATTTAAAATGTAAGCATTTAGACATATATTACTATATTCTTTAATGTGGCATCTATTTTTAAATACTAAATACTGGTATGTATTACTATTTTTTATCAACTGTTGTATGGCAGAAGAAATATTTCTTCTGTTTTATTTACTATGCTGTTATATAATAGGTTTAATATTGTTTGGTAGTGCCATTAAGAACATCCCATTACAAATTGTAGACAAGAAGCAGCCATATTATTTTAATTATGTATTTAATAGTTAAATACAAAGACACCTATTCCATGTAAGACTTTATATGTACTTTTAAGTGTGTACAAGCTTTTGAACTCTGCATGACTATTATATAAAGAAAGTAATTTTTATATCAATAGTGAGAATAATATATTTTTTTATCATATTAATAACCTAGCAATTTATTCTTATTTTTACTGCTAATGCAGCATGTACCATTTTAAATTAAATGTGTGGATAATTTCAGACACTCATTTCTTTAATTTACCAGGGTTTATCTGTACTGTATTGTAAGAAATATATGCAGTCTTTTTAGCCTCATTAATGTATTTAATATGCTAAAATAGATGTATGGTAAAGTCGTGTTTTTTTTAATTAAGGGATGGCAGCAACATAGCACAGTGTAAGTAAGGGTTTATGCTTCTTTTGTTTTGGTCACTTCTTTTGCTGAATTTAAAATTTGTATTTAGCATTAATTTGAAAGCTGTGCATAATGAATCAACGAGGGATGTTCAATTAGTAATGTGTGTATGTGTATATCATAAACATACCAACAGAGAGCACATTCATTTTGTTCCACATGTTTACCGTTTCCATATTTGACAGCTATCAGGTAGTCGTAATCTGTTTTACTGGAAGCCAGCTGTCGGTCTGTACAGTTATTCATGAGAATCATTATATTCACAGCCTATTAAATTACTTATTAACAAGATATACATGTTAATCTAAATAAACACGCCATGAAAGCTGATTTTCTTTAGGACAAAATTAATTTCGGTGAGGAACGCTTGTAATCACGGATTGTCATGACCATGAGCCAACGTTTGTAGCCCCCAACAGTAGCAATGGAAAGTACGCAGTCTGACGTCACTTTACAGTCCAACTGGAAAAGGGCCTCCATTTATAGTGCTGAATCAATTGGTTTACTGGGAATTTTCAATCGTACTGTAACTGTAGCATCGTAAAGTATTAGTGCAAACAAATAAATTTATTCAGTTTAATATTTAAAGATCTGATGGCTGAAACAGATAAATTGAATATTGATAGTATTATAGCACGGTTATTAGAAGGTAAAAATATAGTTCAATTTGTTGGTTTACATTCGGATTTTGTGACAACTCAACTTCCACCCGTTATTTGTAAATGCGTCCCAGTAAAAATGTGTACATTTTGGCCTTGGTGGGCATGAAAATGATATTAGAACATCTTGACTGAGTATTGTTTTTTCCATAGTAATTCTTGTTTTATAATTTCTGTTTTTGAAAGTATACATTTTGTTTATTGTTTTGTAAATAAATGGCTACATAGGCCACTCTGTATTTTATCACTTGAGGCATGCAATGCTTTTCTATCTTCAGTCCGTGGTGCAAGGCCCGGGAAAAATGTCCAGTTAACGGAAAGTGAGATCCGAGGTTTGTGCTTGAAGTCTCGTGAAATATTTCTTTCCCAACCGATTCTTCTGGAATTAGAAGCTCCTCTGAAAATATGTGGTATGTAAATAAACCCATAATTGTGTGAATTTTTGTACCACAGGGTTCTGTTACTTTCTTTTTGTAAGTCTGTTTGTATATATGAGGCTATCAGTTCTTTACAAATGTTTCAGGTGACATTCATGGCCAGTATTATGACTTACTCCGGCTATTTGAATATGGAGGATTTCCTCCTGAGTCCAACTACTTGTTTCTTGGAGACTATGTGGACAGAGGAAAGCAGTCACTTGAGACAATTTGTCTTCTGCTTGCATACAAGATCAAATATCCAGAGAATTTCTTTTTGCTAAGGGGTAACCATGAATGTGCAAGCATAAATAGGATATATGGCTTCTATGATGAATGTAAGTCTTTGTATGATTAATTTGCCTTGTTTAATGTTACAATTAAGTAAGCATGTTTTGTCTGTGATTAAACCAACGGATCCAATTACTGAATGTACACTGTGGACATTGATTTAGATATGAGACAAGATATGATTTCTTTACTGCTGTTTTGTGTGCAAAACAATCATTGTAGATATCCTAAACGTTTTATGGTCAGTTACTATGTATTTTCAATACTCTGTTATGATCAATTTCTTGTTTCCCCAATATCCCTCGAGAGATCTGGCAGACATTGATGTCAACAGAACATTGACATTCTTACTACCTTCACCTTGTTATTTACTTGTTCATCACTTGTATTGTTGGTGTATTTAATAAACTTTGGGTGCCTAGAGTTAGTTCTATAACATAATATAGAATCATGTTGCTTCTGGCAACATGAAATTGTTACTTTCTAATGCGTTTGGGCTTCTGAAAATTTTCCTCTTTTTATACTATTCCTCCTTTTTTTTACAGCTGCTTGTAAAAATACAAATTCAGTACAGTTTTTCCCTAAAATTTAAATGTGATTCAGAACAATAAACAGTTCTGAATATTTCAATTAACAAATCTTGATAAAATAATTTGTGCTTGGAGGGTAAATGCAGTTCCAGCCTTAGTTAATTGAGTGACCTACCATTTTTAGCACAGCTTATTAATAATATCCAAAACTATAGAAATAACAAACCAATTAAGGAATTATGACAATCAGTGTACATTAATTTGCATTGCATTAAAGGCTTGTAGTTTTGTTTGCTACTTGAAGCAAACTTGTGTTCACCCTAAATAGAAAAGGAATAGGCTTTTGACAGTGGGAAAGGTAATAGTGCATAGTAAGGTTATTTGTAAAAGCCTGGGGTTACCTGCCTGTAACTCTATTCTTTGGTGCAGTGACTACTGAACAGTGATCTTTATATGTAAATAATACATTTTATTGGTATTTGTTTGCAGGCAAGCGGCGGTATAATATCAAGCTCTGGAAAACATTTACAGATTGTTTTAACTGCCTCCCAGTAGCAGCAATTGTTGATGAAAAGATCTTTTGTTGTCATGGTGGCCTAAGTCCGGACCTACAAAGTATGGAACAGATTCGACGAATTATGAGGCCAACCGATGTTCCAGATCAGGGACTTTTGTGTGATCTGTTGTGGTCAGATCCTGACAAGGTATTGTAATATTAATGTACCAAAAGGAATGCTTTTTGTTTTTGTGTCATTGCAATGATGAATGAGGGTTCATGAAACATCTTAGAAATGTGTTTTACAGTTGCTTTGAATAAAAAGTAACTAATGTGGTAGGAATAAATACCTGATTATTGTACTGTATTTGCAAGTAACCATTGTTGTTAAGTTATTAGTATTGTGTATGGAAATTCATAATGTCGTCACCCTTGGTGGACTAGTGGTTAGCGTTCTCGCCACTAGACCCAAGGTTTGTGGGTTCAATCTTGGCTGAGGTCGATGGATTTTTAAGGGTGATAAAAATCGGTAGCATAACTTTCTTCGGAGGGGAAGTAAAGCTGGCGGTCCCATGTCGTAGAAAAGACCTTACAAGCATGATATGAGATGTTTCGTAAGCAAAATTCAACAGCGGCCATTTCTCACCCAAATAGTTTTCTGACTGCTAGATGACTCTGGCAGTCAAATCAGGTTTGAGTAGAAATTGTGCAGAGTCAGTGGGCTGGTCACTCACTACTCACAGATTCACACTTTGATACGAAGAAACCTGCCACATGGGTGGAGGCCAAGGCCCGATATGGGCTGCAGAGACATTGGATTTATGGATTTATAATGTCATCCCAACTTAAGTTCCATATGCATGGCACTTTTGTCATGGTTTTATTCTTTGGTTAAATAAGTGGAAATGTGTTTCTGTGAATTTCATAATTGTGTGTACTTGTGGGACAGTAACAGGCTTTTATGAACACGGTGATGAACCAACAGGTTCCATAAAGATAGTAGGCTATTCTTTGATTAAGCTTTTGAAAGTATAGGGTGAGTGAATGTGCTTGTGGGAAAATGGAGAAATGAAAAGTATGTATTCTGCTTAAGCCTGGAATTAGTATAAATAGGCAGTTACAGTTTTCCTCGCCCATGTAATGTCCCATATGTCATCCCTGCTGATGTTGCATATGTTGTGGTTACCACATGTTGTATTTTCAACAGAAAGATACTTGCCCTCTTATTCCAGATGAACAAAGAAGTTCTTCATGTTTTTATGATATGTTTACCAAACTGCCCACTGCTTTCTTTTATGCTACTGGACATGTGAGCCAAGGAATTGGCATTGCTACAGATTGAAGCCAATTGCATCTGTGGGGTTGGCATTGGTTTTATATGACTTGAGGAGTTGTTGAGTTATTTTCATGCACTAGTTTATTTCTGTGAATTACTTTAATGAATTTGTCTTTTTTAGCATTTAATCATAATTCTGCTTTTACATTGTCCTAATAATTACATTTCACTCTTGGGTGGATGAAATCATTATTGAAAATATAGTGGTACAACCTGACTACTGGTTCTGCATCCTCTTTTTCCATTAATCTACTTACGGTATTGTTCGCTACTGTAGTCTTGAGACTTGCAAGGAATGCAGGAAATCAAAGCGTTAAAAGCTAATGCATAGCATATGCAATCTTTCCTCCTTCACCACACTTCCTCACCCCACAAGTCTCAAGATTACAGTCGCGAACATTACATTCTATGGTAGATGTTTATATCATGGTAAGATATTTCCTTGATGGGTTTTTGACATGGCTTTAGTAGATTGACACAATCAGTAATCTGTTAATATCTTAAAGTACTGTATGCTACCTTTTCTCTTTAAGTTTATCCACACATCTTAATAGTATTAACATTCAGAGAGTTGAAACAGTACTTTGAACAAAAGACTCTGATCTTTCTTGTCCTTCTTTGTACCTTTATACAACACAAAATACCAGAGTCATACATATTAATGAGAATGGTAACCCAAAGTAGCATAATTTTGCAGCTTTCATAAGTCTGATTTCAAGTGTTTTATCTTAGCTAAACTCAGGCTAACATTAACTTTTGAATTGGTGGTTGTACACCCCATAGATGTTTTCTTTCACCCATGGTTCCAAAAATCTCAGTTTTTTGTGTATATGGATTTATTGAGTACTTTCCAAATAAAAATATGACATATAATTCGTTTATAGAAGTAAATATTTTTTGTTTGTGCTATGAAGAAATTTTTAGTATAAATGAAATAGCTGTAATATCTCTGTTATCCCAAAATTGTGTTTTTACATACTTTGCATTTTTTACATCAAGGGTACTTCTGCATTGATGTCCAGCTGTCATCTTTATTCTAGATGGGTGTCCTATTAGTTATTCTTTCATTCATGTCTTCTGATTCTGTCTGTTTCACGTAATTTTGCTTACAAATGAATATCTTCACTTTTTTTACTTGGCAGGATACAATGGGTTGGGGCGAAAATGACCGAGGCGTGTCTTTCACATTTGGTGCAGAGGTTGTTGCCAAGTTTTTGCATAAACATGACTTTGATTTGATTTGCAGAGCACATCAGGTAAGATGAATTGGACGTATGGTACATTTTATATTGCCAAATTATTTTTGCTAATAGAAAATTGTGTGGGGTCAAGCATTTATAGGCTCGTGGAATGATATTATGTTGGCTTATAACACTCCATAGAACATAATACTGAATGGTTTTGGAAAAGGTTTGTCTGCCATGTTGTAATTTTTATATTTATCTTTGTAAAGTTAAAACACAGTTGGTATACTGGCTGATTGTAGTTTTCCTTGTTCTCTTCTGGCAGATGCCATGAAAGTATCTCTTTTAAAATCTTGCCACATTCCAATATCGTCATTTCATCTCATTTGACACAATGACCTTTGTAGTTGAAATTGTGTAAGTAAATAACTTAAAAGTAAATTGACCGTGCGATAGGATATATAAATACAGAAGTGATCCTGTCATTCATTTAATTTTTATAGTAATTCATATTACTGTTTCTAGCAAGACTGCTTACTGGCTAAGACATTTAAAATATTTGTTAATATTTCAGGTTGTGGAAGATGGTTACGAATTCTTTGCCAAACGGCAGTTGGTCACACTTTTCTCAGCACCCAACTATTGTGGTGAGTTCGACAATGCTGGTGCCATGATGTCTGTGGATGAAACACTTATGTGCTCCTTCCAGATACTTAAGGTAATGTTAACAGTGATCTTGACTTACTTTACAGGCATGAGTGCTGATGTACACACTGAGGTTTGAGTTTTTTTGTATGTGACAAATCTACTATTTGGGGTCTATACCAAATCTGATGTGTTGTTTCAAAGATGCAGATGGACAGATACTGCATCCTCAATATCTGTTTATTTTTGTTCATAGAGGACAATCATCTACATTTGTTTAAAAAAATGTACATTTATTAACTAACATTATTTTTATTTAAATGAATCAGATTAATGTATATAAATAAAATGATTTAGTGACTACCTCAACATATGCTTGTGATGAGAAAGGCTTACTGAATCACATGAAGATTCTGTATCAGATGTCACCAAGGCTGAGGCATATGGTAAGAGTATTTTCTGAATTGATTTTGTGAAAGTGGAGGTAAGTTCTCTCGTGCTAACATCTGCCATTAGGTAATGGATAATGTTTTAATCTGTTAATATTCATCTATCTTCTGATGCACATCAAGAGTTTTCAAGAATCTTTATTTTGTTGTTAGCCGGCTGATAAGCGCAAGTTTGCATATGGTGGCCTCAATGCTGGACGTCCAGTGACACCCCCTCGTGGTGCCACTAACAAGAACAAGAAGAAGTGAGCTATTGCATAGGTGTGGGCTTCATTTGTTGGTTGCGTACCAAGCTCCACTCCTCTGTGTAACAGTCAAGATGACACGCTGCCACAGCAACATCAAGCAAATAGCGCTGACCTCTGCTCATTGGGTCAGCAGTTCGTACATAGCAGCATAACTTAATAACATTACTTCACTAAGTTTCGATTGTCATAACTCTGAGAGGAAAAAGATACTTTCTTTTAAGCTGTGTATGAGTAATTGAGTGAAATATCAGTGACGAGATGCCAAAATTTGTTTTCTTTGACTGTGATGTTTCTTTGTGGGGGGGGGGGGACATATTCTTTGTTCTTTTTTAATTATGTGGCTATTTGATCATTGAGCTTTGTATTTTTATTGTGTTGTCCTTTCCTTTTTGTGTTGTGCACTTGACTGCAGTGGCCAGTTGATGCCTGCAGACCTGTGGGACAAATTACGTGAATCTGCACCTGAGAAATATAATACTATAGTGTGATTGATCTTAGTGTATTAAGCAATGAGAATACCATATTTTCTCAAATCATCATCCTTTGGTCCAATTAGAAGCCTGTTGTGTGGTTTGTGTTTCAGGTATGTAAAAGATATTCTGTTGACCATATGATAGTTAGATCTACGGACTTCAAAAAATAACTTTAAATATCACACAGTTGTTAAGAACAACAGTATAATGATGGAATTTTGGTTATTCAATAACAGTGAATGTTGTGAGAAAATATGGTAATAGTGTTTCAGTGGTCAGGCTCTGAAAAGTGGCTGCCTCTTTACCCATGACCTTGTCCTGCCCACCAGCATTTGAACACTGCACCTAAGTTAGTCATGTGATTTACTTAATACTATCATTGCAGGGGTGTATAATTCATGAATGGTAGTACATTAATCTGCTTTATCTTTCGTCCATGGAAGTATCGTAAATGTGTTTGTAAGTTATTACTGTTGTAGTATGCCCCTTATTAATGTCCATTCATTCAGTCACGTCTCCCACATAGGATATAAGAAAGATGTAAAAAAGTTGTTTGACATTATTCATTGCATCTTGCCAGGTGAAACTGCTGAAAACATGATTTTGAGGAGGGTGGGTGGGTGAAACTTTGTTAATGCCAATCCTTCCATTAATTCCATCTCTACCCTTGGGACATTTATGTTACTTTATACATAAAATTAGGGTAAATATGAATTCTTGTAAATAATTCAGCATCTGATACATCTCTAGGGTAGAGTCATAGTTTATTTTTCTCCTTTCATGTTTTAGCCTAATAAAATATTTTAGAAATGATGCAAGTGTTAGTGTTTGCTCATTTTTCATTGGTATTTCCCCATTAACACATTCCAAAGAGTAATTCCTCAGATACAATCAAAGGACCAATTTTATAATATATTATTCCAGGAACATTATGGTTAATGTTGCAAATGTTACTGTAAATTTGTTCATCTATATCTTAAGACTTGAAAAGAATGACTACCAAGTGGAGCAGTGTGAATCTCAGCTCAGCAATGAAATTTGTGCAAGAAGTGTAGAAAGTAGCACCCATTTTATTCCTGTTTATGGTGATTCATGGAGTGGACTTTATAATGTAGCAGGTAGTGTAATATTCAGAATTGTGTATTTGTCATATTTCTTTCATTAGAGAATATTCAATTTCTTCCCCATTCATGTTGTAAGTTATGTGATAATACAGAATTTGTGCTTTCTTTACCAGTGCAGATTTATTGCTGTTGACATTTGATGAAAGAAAAAAGTAGAGTATGTCAGGTATAAAATGAGTTGGTTTTGAAATTGCCAGTGGTTTTAAAGCTATGAATGTGTTGTAAGATTTGAGGTTTTCACAGCGGTGAGTATGAAGATTGTCTTCTGGGTTGTTGTGTTGTGTAGTCTTGTGGTTTTGTGTTTATCTGTATGCTTTAATTAAAAACTGTTCATGTACATTTCTCAATGAATACGCTTTTAAAATCAGTTTTGAAGGGTTCGTCTACTTTTATAACAGTTATAATTTGCTGTTCAAAATATAAAAACTAATGTGCATGTTGTTGGATCTGTCAAAATGAAAATCAACTTGACTTTCATCAGCCATGCTTTATGGCTTATTTTCAGTCCAGTTGGTTGTATGTTGTAGCAGCATGCTGGTACCATTAAAATGTGGCCAGGAGACCTACAGTACAGGCATAAATCCCTTTCTTCTATTTCTTAACTTAAGTGGTTTGTCTGGCAGCTAAACTCCTCTGTCTATCTCAGTCTTCCCAGACCATTAATAATATTATTTCTAAGGACAAAATTGAATTTTTAGAATTTTTGTCTCCAAAATTAGTATTTTTTCTCTTTAAGAAAAGACCAATTGTAATAGTAACTCTTGATATGTAAAGCACTGCCCTTATCTATAAGTTAATTTCTGATTTCATATGGCCTAGCAGTACTTTTAGGTAAGTATATTTACAAACAAGTATTAATGACCTGCTGTAACTGCAATTATTGTCAGTTATAGCGAAGTGGGGTGCAAGTGGCTTTTTGTATTATGTTATTCAAGCCAGAACAGGCTCATCCTGACCTTGAATAGCATAAGGTTGACTTGATGCTACATTGCTTCATAAATGGGTACATAACAGGAATTTCTAGTGCACAGTATTGTATTAGAGGTGATGAATGATCATGGAAATTATGAACGTGAAAAGCTGTATAAAACAATGAGGACTATATTGTGATTCTTGTGCACTCTATAGACATGTCTGGCAGTTTTCTCAATGTTGGCACATATACCATATTCATAGTAGTAATGTGTGATCACAATGTTAACTGGTTGCACATGGTGTCTTAAAGATTGAAAGTAAACTGAAGAGAACCTAAATTGGTGGAACTTTTTGTAAAGGAATAAGGATATGACTGTCATTGCGGATATCAAGAAACCTAGACACATTTTCCTACAAGAGTTCTTGACATGTCAGTTAAAGATGTGGACAAATTTATATATTTGTGAAGTGAATTTCAGAGGGGAAAGAAGACCAATAGAAAAATGCAAATTAGTCTGTCGATTTATAAGAGGAATAATACGGAACTGAAAGCTATGAAGTAAATTTAACACTGAATCATGGACCTGTACAAATATAAAAGCAGTGGATATGAAATTTCTTAGAAGTATTTGGAGAAGAATAAGAAAGGATTGGATTGAGAATGAAATATTCAGAGAAGAAACTGGAGTCCAAAATTTGTTTATGAATTTGATGAGAAACAACAATAGCTAACCACTTTGGCTGATTGATAGTTATTGAAGTTCACACTAGGGATGGGACATCTGGTGCTGTCATCAGTGCACTTGCACATATTTTGGTAAGTTGACTGCATGCCAGACAGATTACTTTCTTGGGAAAGTTTATGTTGCATTAATTATTTGCTCTATCTATGCAGTGTAACACAGTGTAAATGTATTTATCTTCCATAGTAATCCTGGGGTCTCGGGTTCGATTCCCGGCGGTGCCCGAATTTATAACTTGTGTTGGGAAAGGCCGTGGTCCAGGCAACACCGAGTTTTCCTCCGGGGGCTTCCCCGGTTTCTCCGTGGCATCCCAACAATTACTCCATTCACACACACAAGGAGGCAATGGCAAACCACTTCTGGATCATCTGCCAAGAACGTATATGAAAAGGTCCCAGTCCGAGAAAAGGATGGAAGGATCCTGTTCATATGGACCTGTTGTCAGACAGAACTCTAAATAAATAAGTTAATGCAGAATAGTTTGGTATGTAAGAATATGTTAGTTTAACTGCCATGATGGTGTTATGGTGCATTAGATGTAAGTGGTACAGTGAAGGGCTAAGGATATCTTCAATTCAAAT
Organism: Zootermopsis nevadensis; assembly: GCF_000696155.1. The sequence continues at coordinate 375,976 of NW_019059655.1, read as the reverse complement.
CTTGCCTTGGTCTTTTCTGGCAAAAGCTAGTTTAGGATCTTGGAGAACCCCAAAACTGCTTCTTACTTTTCATTTTATGAACCATAATCATTCGCAGTGTCAAACTAAGGCCATCTGTGCAGTAAAGCCCAGATACAAAGTGCAGAGTTATTGTTAAAGCGCGGACTTCAAAGGAATAAAAACCTACAAAAATGATGGGACATCGTGAAGGATCGTATTTGTCAGAGTGAATGTTGTTTATTCATTTTAAGGCTCTCTTATGTATATGGTGACGCAATCATTTCCAAATGTATCATGTACAAAATATGAAGACCCGCAGTGGCTTATAATTAGATTTATAGTAAATGGAATTAATTGAAGATGCGGTATTGATTCAGAATGGTACTAAAAGATGGCGCTACGATAATGGCGGTAGTACACATGAAATGGGCAAGTGCTATGTGTAGTGAACGTCAATTTTAATAAAGTGACTTTTAGTTGAGTAATCTTATAATTGTATAGCCATGAAATTATTGAAACCAAATTGGGTGTCTCACGATGGTAATGGTCTAATATTACAGTGTATTTTTAGGCAAAATGGTGTTGTTTACAGTGTATGCAGGGAGGCAATGGCAAACCACTTCTGGATCATCTGCCAAGAACGTATATGAAAAGGTCCCAGTCCGAGAAAAGGATGGAAGGATCCTGTTCATATGGACCTGTTGTCAGACAGAACTCTAAATAAATAAGTTAATGCAGAATAGTTTGGTATGTAAGAATATGTTAGTTTAACTGCCATGATGGTGTTATGGTGCATTAGATGTAAGTGGTACAGTGAAGGGCTAAGGATATCTTCAATTCAAATCTTGCCTTGGTCTTTTCTGGCAAAAGCTAGTTTAGGATCTTGGAGAACCCCAAAACTGCTTCTTACTTTTCATTTTATGAACCATAATCATTCGCAGTGTCAAACTAAGGCCATCTGTGCAGTAAAGCCCAGATACAAAGTGCAGAGTTATTGTTAAAGCGCGGACTTCAAAGGAATAAAAACCTACAAAAATGATGGGACATCGTGAAGGATCGTATTTGTCAGAGTGAATGTTGTTTATTCATTTTAAGGCTCTCTTATGTATATGGTGACGCAATCATTTCCAAATGTATCATGTACAAAATATGAAGACCCGCAGTGGCTTATAATTAGATTTATAGTAAATGGAATTAATTGAAGATGCGGTATTGATTCAGAATGGTACTAAAAGATGGCGCTACGATAATGGCGGTAGTACACATGAAATGGGCAAGTGCTATGTGTAGTGAACGTCAATTTTAATAAAGTGACTTTTAGTTGAGTAATCTTATAATTGTATAGCCATGAAATTATTGAAACCAAATTGGGTGTCTCACGATGGTAATGGTCTAATATTACAGTGTATTTTTAGGCAAAATGGTGTTGTTTACAGTGTATGCAGGGATAACTTAACCTATTTGTGTTGCATGATGCTTTTTTATTTACTGAGTGTATCATAGTTTGGTTTTCAAAATATGAACATTTAATTTTTCTACTTTTTAGATTTGCCCATATTTTCTATTGATATTCATCCTGATGGTTCAAGATTTGCAACTGGTGGTCAAGGTAAGGTTACAATATTTTCTCAAAATCTGTTTTGATAAATGATCCCTCTTTTATTATTTGAACAGTATGTGAAATAAACCAATTGGATTAACAAATATAATGGTGGCTTATGGAATATTGGTTTTGCTTCTTTATCTATGAAAGGGGAAGACTCAGGGAGAATTGTTATTTGGAACATGGCACCAGTCGTTAGTGAGAAGATAGAGAATGATGAAAATATACCAAAAATGCTGTGTCAGATGGACAATCATTTAGGTAAGTTGGGAAAAAACTGAAGATAATTACTATATCATGACACAAAGTTGACTTCTGACAACAGAACATCACTCGATATTTTGAACTTGCATATTAAAAGGTTTCCCAGTCAATGTTTATCATGGAATTCTGAGAGATTAAACCAATGTGTAGTCATCACTGCTAAGAGACAGTGGTAGATATGTGGTCTTGGTGTAATTGGCTCAGTTTTTAGCACTGTTCCTTAGCATTCTCTCTGATCCTTTTATTTTACTAAATCATTCCATAGAGCAGTGTCCTTGAGAAAAGAATAGTCATTCAGCTAGTAAAGAAATTTCTTGCTTTTCACAGAACCTGTAGGTAATTATCATGTCAAAGGAACCTGCCACTAGACTTTGTCCTTATCCAGGTGAATCCAGTCCATTCTTTAACCAAATTTCTTTAAGACATATTTTGGTATTATTCTCCCAACCATGATTCAGTCTTTAAAGTGGTGTACTGCATTCACTTTCTTAAACCTAAAATTTTGTTTGCATTTCTCTTCTTTCCTTTGTTTCTGTATGCTAATCATTCTTGATTTTAAAAATTTGGTGAAGAGTACTAGTTATGAAGTTCTTTTTATGCAGTTTTGTACATCTCATTTTAAGCAATTCCTACCACTTAAACCCTCCTTGAGCAACATTCAAAGAGAGCTAAGTGATTACATGTATTCTTACGTCTTAGCCAGCCTGTAATGTTACAGATTATTCTAGTTATTTGGTTTTTACAGGTAACTTTTTTCAGAAACAATTATTTTCCTGACAGATTTGCAGAATGGATGTATAATTTTGAATTAGGCAGTATTTTGTATGATAGAAATGATTTATAGAATTTTAATATTGTATAGTAACTAACTATTGGAAAAGGCCCATTGAAATTTAATGAGGAATGATTCAATTAATGTCTTTGTCCCTTACCCTCTTTCATCCTTTTCATTATTGCTTTCATACCTGTATCTCCTATAGAAATGCTTCTAAAAGCTACTTAATGGCAGCAGCATTTGTACTGTTGAACATTCTGTCATCTATCAACTTGGTTAGTCATGTATGACACATGCATAACTATAGACAGTACTGTATGATTATTATAGACTTTGGTAATTGCTTTTGGGGTCATTTGTGTCACTGAAATGTAGGATTACCATGTAATAGGTCAGAAATATTTCATGCTTCTCTTCTTTTGGTTCAATAATGTAGCTCCATCAACATGTATAATGATTCACTGGGCTAATTATTGTGTATTCATTACAGAATATTATAAATTAATTGAATATTTTATCATTTTAGCTTGTGTGAATTGTGTACGGTGGAGCTTTTCTGGCAGGTTTCTTGCTTCTGGTGGAGATGACAAACTGGTTATGATCTGGAAAATAAGTAAATATGCATCAGGTGAGAGCATTAAATGTACTGTTTCAGGAGTTGTCTGGGATCTGAAATTGTATCCAAATTAATTTGAGCAAGGAAACATGAACAGTGAATGTCAGATAAATTAGTTTCAGATTTTTTGTTTTACTTCTCATGGCAGATTATATAGTGGTGGTTTACCTAGTTGTATGATGGGTGTCATGTTTAAAGTTAAACTAAATGACTGGAAGAGAATAATTTGTCACTATTATACTGTTTCCTCAAGAGATATAAATGATATGAACAGACTTCCATGATCAGAAATAGTGCTACCAAAGAATTTAAGTAGCCTGTCATTTGGTCAGCAGGCACAAGTGGTTGTGACCTACTGCATAAAAGTAATCTAAAAAGTTTGTTTTAGCCATTTTGTATGTTCACAACCATTATCTCAAAAACTACTGATTGAAATTAACATGTAAATTATGGCGTATCTATAAAAGAGTTCTCTGAATTTTGTTGGAAGCAAGGTAATGACACTACCCTTGACAAATGTAAAACTTGTGACCTGTTTTAAGGCATTGTATTTTATTGATCTGTATGGATTAAAGAAAATCATGCAACTCCCATTCAGAATATCAAATTCCTGACCAGGATTAAAATTGAACACTTCTAAACCAAAGTGAAGTGATACTTCTGTATCAGACCACTTAGTTCAGTTTTATGGAATACTATGCCAGTTTTTGTCTTTATTACAATTTGATTTTATATGTATTTAAATATTTTTTATTGTCAGCAGGTGGAAACACCGTGTTTGGTAGTGGGAAGGTTAATGTTGAAACATGGCGCTGTGCTACAACATTGAGGGGTCATAATGGAGACGTTCTTGATATGGCTTGGTCACCTCATGATGCCTGGTTAGCTACTTGTTCAGTCGACAACACTGTAATAGTTTGGAATGCTTTGAAAATGCCAGGTGAGTACTCCAAAAACTATCTGAACCACTTAGGCATCTTACATTTATGAATAATATGAAGGTGGTAGGGAAGACATTTTTGTCTTAAACTATAATCGGTAGTAACTGAAACGTTTTCAAATATGCATAATAAGAGGTGTTCATCTAAGATGTTTCTGAATTTTCCACACTAGACCAAACAGTGTGAAGTATAGGAACATTATTGGGCATGTTGAGTATTGACATGAAACATTTAATGGGTGAGATGTCTCATATATGCTTCATATTGTTCTTACTGACATTAGATATTTTGTCAAAATGAAAAATTTAATTTCAGAAATGGTTGCGGTTTTGAAAGGTCATTCAGGTCTAGTGAAAGGGGTGGCATGGGATCCTGTGGGAAAATATGTAGCATCACAGTCTGATGACAAGACACTCAGGATATGGCGGACAGCAGACTGGCAGCAAGATGCTGTCATAAGTGAGCCATTTGAGGAGGTATGTCATGTACCACATGCGTTATTTCCCTAAAACTTCTTAAATGCATTGTTGAACTGCTCCTTGAATTTTTTTAATGTTGGTACACTGAAGTTACCTAAATGTCAAAGTAATTTTATGTGCTATAGCCAGTGATTTAATTGGAGCAGAATATTTGAAATAAATTTGCATATTATGTGATGTCACTCTTCAGATTACAAGGTATATATTTCAGGTTGAAGTAACTGGTGCCATATCAGTCAAATGCATGCTTAAATCGCTACTGACAAAGTGAAAGTGATCTGTAGTTGTAATTGCTTGTATGCCATGAATTGTTTACTTGAATGCACAGAAGCTTATTTCTCCTTTTATGTGACATATTTATGTGTTGTGTTACAGAAAAGTTTATTATTATTAATGCATTCAGTGAATACATTTATTTTTTAAGACGCATCTTTGGTTTGGTAATAGATTTTTAGGAGAAGGGATGCTGTATTGATTCTTAGGTGCCTTCAAATATAAATTTGTGCTTTGATTTCAGAAATTTTAAAATGTGAAAAAAGTGCATCTTAAACCAAGGAAATACATTAATTCTCTGGTATCAGTTTTAATAAAAATTGGTTTGTTCTTTCATGATTTTTTTTGTTCTTTCATGATTTTTTTTGTGTACTCTTAATTGCTAACATTTTGATTGTAACATAAATGCAAGCATTTCATGTTATAATTTGTATGTGATTTGAAAATAAGATATTGATTTTCTTGTTGTTTTTTCGCTCTTTGTGCTTTCATTACATCCCATTAGCTTAGGTAATCAAGCGTGTACAGTAATTGCTTTCAGTGTGGCGGGACAACTCACGTCCTTCGATTGAGTTGGTCTCCAGATGGTCAGTATCTTGTTTCTGCACATGCTATGAATGGAGGTGGTCCTACAGCCCAAATTGTAGAGCGTGAAGGGTGGCGTCAAGACAAAGATTTTGTAGGTCACCGCAAAGCTGTCACGTGTGTGGTATGTACATGAGCTTTAAGCTGTTCTTTTCCTGTTTATATTAAAAGTGGCAGTAAACTTTCTATTTACACAAATAAATTGAAGGATTATATTAACTGGTTAATTTAATTATTCTTTATGGTGGCATAAATTTATTATATCCTAATTAATTTTAGTTATCACACATATTTAAAAATGCTATTACTGAAATATGTACCATTTTTCAAGGAGAGGCATGAGGATGCCATATTGAATTCAAGTGTTAGATTATTTACATAGGGACGTGGTAGTCGTAAGACTCTGGAGTGTCATTCGGAGACTTCTCAGTTTGATCCTCAGTGAATTATTCTCATAGATTCAACTCTGCCAATGATAAAACTATGTCACTGTAAAGAATACCAGTTCCCTGCTGTTGGTTGGGATGTTTGTTAAGCTGTTGGTCTTCCATTCTAATCATTATTGTCATGATCGTGATATCACAGCAGTAATGGAATCTTCCATGAAGATGTTCCCACATCAGAAATGAATTCTGCACCCTTGCCTATATGAGCAGAGGAAAAGGAGGTCATCATATGTCATACCTGAAGTTATTAAATATAAACATACAACATTCAGAAATTCTTTATTATGGAGCAGAACCCATTTTAGTTTCCGATGGAGGGATGGGAAGTTGTTGCTATGTGATGATCTCTTGCTTGGTGCTGTGAGTTCTTGAAAGCATGAATATGGCATAAGTGTGATAAATGTTGTCTGCTGCATCTTGCTATAAGAGATGCTTCAGGTCTTTTGGTGTAGACATACTTCTTTATGTGATTATATATATATATATATATAAATTAATTGAGATGTAATTTGGTGATTTTGAAGGCCAGATCAACAGGGTTTTGAACCTTGACTGTTCCACTGTGTGTTGCTTTGTAGAGGAGACAGTTATAAAAACATTTAAAACATGTAATAACCATTTTTAATCTGTCTTACTTTTTTAAGGACTGTGCGTAACAAGGACATTTACAGATCAAGACTTTTTGACTCAGTGATTTGAGCTTTTTGCAAAAGGTGATGATGATCAGGGTTTTGGTGCCATATAGACTCTAAAGTAGATGTCAAAATTGGCATCTTTCAACAAGTGTGCGTGGCATCAAAACCAAGAAGAACATCAGCATCATCACTTTTTGACTCAGTCTGACAATCCTCTTCTGTTCTGTGGAAAGAAAGTACTTATGTCAGATAACACTGTACATTTTATGGATAAGTATATTTATATTATCTTTTTCTCTGTTAACAGCGTTTCAACTCTAACATTCTCCAGAAATCGTACAAATCATGGTGCAAGCCACAGCAGTATTGCTGTTGTGCAATCGGTTCTCGCGACCGATCTTTATCTGTCTGGCTTACAGCTCTGAAGCGTCCCCTCGTAGTCATCCATGAACTGTTCAGCAACTCTGTGCTTGACTTGTCATGGTCTGGTTCTGGCCTTCAACTTATGGCATGTTCATGGGATGGATCTGTGGCTTTTGTTGAGTTCTCAGAGGAAGAATTAGGCAAACCACTCACCTTGGATGAAAAGGTACAATATTTGATAACAACTGTTCTGCATTTGTTACCATTGAAGCTTATGAATTTGCAGTGTTGGGCATTTGTTCTTAACATTACCGCCCTTTTTGAAAATCAGAGTTCTTGAACTTCCATCTAAAATCATGTTTTCTTTCTTTCACTTTTTCCACTCCATTTGTGCACTATGATCAGCAGGGCTACTGTGTAGTCACTTCACCTTAAAGATGGAGACAGGAATGATACCTGAAACATCTACAATACAGACTACATTTACACAGTACTGTCAGTTAGAAACAGGCTCCATATTAGCATAAAACCATTGTGAAAGTCTGAAATCTTCCTTGAGATATTGTTATAACAAACTGCAGATTACTTTAAAACTTTAATTTGTAAAACAAAAATTCTATAAGATGGAAATTAGTGAAAATCTATCACAAGATATTTTGTATTAATATTTTATTTGCATGTATCTGAATTCAAAATGAGACTTATTATCCCTGCTTTATTATTTAATGAAGTAAGAGTTTTCTTGAATTTTCCTTACAGGAAAATGTCTTGCAGGCATTTAGTGCTTGTAGTTTGTCAGTTAAATGATTTTAGATTAGGTAATGCAGTTGTAAAATGACTATTTTTCTTCACTGGCATTATATTTCAAGATTCTGTGTGCTTTTCATTCTTTTGTATGAATGACTGTGCAAAGTTCTTGAAAAAGTATTTAAGTAGATTGGCCTGCCCTTTATGTGTTTTATATCCACACAACTTTGATCTGAGATTCTTTCATGTAGAGTACATTACATGAGCGGATGTATGGGAAATTCCTGTCACCATCTGCTCGCCAGACTTGTGTGGTGGAGACTCCTGAGTTGCTTGAAGTTCGAGAGAAACAAGCTGAAATGAAGGATCCAGTAGTACCAGCAAACCAAACTGAACCTGCCACTGAGCAGCCAGTTACACAACGAACACCAATGAAGGGACCAATCAACAAACAAATAGAAACTCGAACATCAGATGGCAAGCGACGCATAACACCCATGTTCATTCCACCAGCACCAGATTCTGGGTAAGAACTCAAAGAGAGTATCAGATATAAATTTAACATACAGAATTACTGGAATTAGGTTTCCATTGTGGTTTATTAAGACAGGTGGCAGATGTCTGTTTTCTGTAGAGTACTGATTGATGACACTTCCATCTTTTTGCAGATTTTGCAACTTCTGTAACTGATATTTCCTTGGTAATATTTCGTTGTATGATTGTTTTTTCACTATTTTCACGTATACTAAGTTATGGACCTTTGTGGCTGAGAAATTTGAGGTGGATATTAAATATAAGAAAGCAAGTTTAGATATTAAATGTGATGATAAATACTGTTTTTAAAACTAGTTAGCATAAAAATGTTGTGATAATTAAATCAGCATTTATGTTAGCATGTATTATGAATTGAAAATCTTTGATGGGTTGATTGATTGATTTATAGATTATTTTCAAGATGCTGCATCAACTTTAGAAGAGCTGTGTGACAGATAGGATGCTTGTCTTAAAGTTTCATAGTTAAATGCTGATCTCATGGTATCCTGTTCTTTGGCAGCTGAGTCTTAGTGGTATAACCATTACTTTCGGAGTATAAAAACTTCCATTGACCGTATTTAGGTTAATCAAGATTTAGGTTAATTCCTGTGAATAATAATGTGTGTTTTTTTATGAGTCAACAGTGGTAATATTAGTTGTTGATTGGACAAAGTCCATAAAAATCTCACTGTAGATCGGTTGAGGTTGTCCTGTTTCAAACTGAACAGTGTTTTTGTTTTTACAGAGATGTACCTCAGCCATTTGGGGCAAGTGGTTCACAGCAACCTACATTTAGTAGTTCTTCAGAGACAAAGAGTCGCATTGTCATTGAAAAGAGAGATGATATTGTGACACCGAATGTAAGTGGCGGTAGCAACAGCAGACCTTGTGATACAACATCTGCTGTATCCGCTACACCTGTTGTAAACAGTACATCCTGTCCACCAACATTAAATAATCAAGTTTTAGGTCAAAGGATAACCCCAAACATCTCTGATGGGTAATGAGTAGTTTATTTATTTGAATTCAAGATATGTCTGTTTGGTTGGTTCATAGATTATTTAATTATGCTATATTGACTGTTGCTGTTTAGCATAGAATGATTTGAGATTAAATGAAACATTTTTACTTTCAGTAGAGTAGAATGTATCTTTTATATGTGAGGTTCTCATGACAATGAAGTTGTTTATCTTGGTTTTCTGGGTAGTAGTGTCATGTAGATTTGTAGGCAGATAACAGACATTTCAGAGAAGTTGTGAGAATGGATAGGGTATGTTTCTCCAAAATGTTGATATATACCTTACAAGACCACACAGTGTTACTGCTCAGAAGACCAACATCAACTTAAATACTTGGTGTTCAATAAAAGAGGTCAGTAGGAATTACATTTGTATTAATACCTTCATACCAAACGTTAAGGATATAATGAGATGCAAATAATGAGGCTAACTGACAGTGCCTGTTTTTCATGTTGCCATATTTATTTATGTAATGAATTTCATGTACAGTTTATTGTAGGTTTTGGGGTTTAAACATACACTCATACAACTAACTGTTTTTGTAGGTTTAGTAATGTTTTCTCTTCATAAATTACACTGTACCATTTTCTGCAGGAGATTAGAAGTGCAAAAGGTGAGTCGTAGTGTGCCACCTTCAGTAACTACCAAACGCCGAATAGACACTGCTGTCAGTGTTGGAACCAAGTTACCTGTAGTGAAACGTTCCAGACCACCAGTGACATCAGGTTCTGATAAACAGCTACAACCAACTAGCTTGCCGCAATCCTCCGGTGATGAAGGTTTATCAGGTAATTCTGGAGAATGTAAAAGTACAATAGCCAGTAGAAGTATGTGTAAAGGAAATTATTAAAATTCAGTTGATTTCCCAGCAAGCATTGGAAACATCCCTAGTTTCCATCTGAGGCTTAGGTTGTAGTGGTGAAAATGTTTATAGTTTTCTGGGTTGACACAATTAAAGTGAAAGGGAGAACTTCCTCTTTCTTCTGCTATTGCAATTGGAACATGCATTGCAACCCATTTGATCTACTATCCCCACTACGCATATGTTCCATTACGACACAAGTACAAAGGATAGTCAGTCACTGTCATAGAAATAACGACACACACAATTGTAATAAGCCACAGTGAATGTGTGTGAATGCAGAAATGAAGATGATCGGCAAGACCGTGCTACACATACAACATGCCTGTGAGTCACAGTCTCAGACATAGTTCTTGATGTGGTTCAAAGTATACTAGTACAGTATTAGCATTCTGGGCAGTAGTCAAAGACAGATAGCATTCAAGGGACACCAATTTCATTCAGATTTTGAAGTGTAGAAGCATTTTACACAATTCTATGGGGAAGGCTTTCCATTCTTGGTGACTCAGTGATTGTTCGGGATAATTCTTTGACTGAGTTATCCAGCATATGGCCTTGAGCTGGTTTTGCATATATCCTTATTGCCATAACATGACACAGTTTTAAAAGAGCCATATTATCTGACTATTTTGTTTAATTATACCCCTTCACCTTTCCTTCAGAATTCCATCATTGGCCCCTGTGCTGAACTAATCTTATTTGTTTAACATCTTCATGTTCCTGAATTGTATCTTATCTCAGTCCAGTGAGTTTTGCTATTTTGAGGTTTGACTGTTACTGTTTTGTTAGCTTTATTGTACAATTATTTTTTTATTTTGTCCAAATTGAAAATATGGTTCTGTCATATGCTTGGTTTTAATTTTATGTTGTTTGTTATCCGCCAGGAGTAGGAGACGTTGATTCAGGGCCAGGGCTGAAGTTGCCTCCCCTGAGACTCCAGAATGGTAAAGGACTTGTAGTTCGTATCAGTGGCGGAAATGGATTGGTCAAAAGTAGACGTTTAGAAGTTGAAAATCGGGCATGTGGTAGTTCATTTGGCCCACTTACAAAGGTTAGAGTATTTTCTGATGGCTGCAGCTCAGGGGACATGCCCCAGTGGGAAGCTGTTCTGGGCTACCCAGTCAGCGGTTCTGTGGCTAATAGTCAGCTTGTGGTCATTGCTTGTGAAGATGCTACACTTCACCTACTTCAGACTGACACAGGTATGTTATGTGTGTATTGTTTTTGTGGCTATGCTTACATTTTGTGCAACTTTATTTCTCACCTAGTAAAGTGTGTGTGTATTATGTTATAGCATAAATGTGACATATTTAAAAAAATATATTATTTTAAAGAATATTTCATTTTAACGTGTGACTTTAAGTAGGAACTTACCTTGTTTTAACTTTATCTATGGTATTGTGCTAAGCCACTGAGTCCTGTATATTTGTCAGTGGCATTCTTCTGGGATGTGATGCCATGTAGTTTTGTAGGTGGTTACTAAAATAATGGAGACTTGTATGTCTCAGTCGTATGGTTGTCAACATAACTTCATAGTTTCAGAATCCAGAAGACTGCTATAGACATCTTCTTGATAATTAGAACCTCTAGTCTCATTTGTTTTCATCAGTCATGAAGTGCATGTTTTTTGTATGAAATCTCATTCCTTGTCAAAGAAAACCATTATTCATTCAAGTAGCCCTTTTCTCAATTGGTGATCCTGTCTTGTGTGTAGAGTTTTGTTAACAACTCTAAGACTGGTCACTTTGTTGATTTTGTCCTTTCACTTCAAAGAAATGTGTATTTTACTCCTGTTCAGGTCAGCGACCTCTTCCACCACTGGTTTTGTCATCCCCAGCTTCAAGATTGGCCCTTAATGCTTCACAACAAGTAATGGCTGTCACATGTCGTGGTAATCTTTCTGTATGGGACGTATTAAAGGGCAAGGCTTTGGTCCGAAATGAGAGTTTGCTGCCAATCATGCAGGCTGAGCCAGGTAAACTGTAATGTGTAGGGGGATATATATATGACTTGAAGCTTTCTTGGGTAATCAGCACCATCTATTTAGAGCAGAAATCCAGTGTTTCAGGAACATTCTGTTTCCATCTGAGAATGATGTGGCATGTTAATTATTATTGATCTTGTGTGTACATTTACGGAATTGAGACCCCACCTGTAAGAATAATTGATCTATAAAGGATCATGGGCAGAGATAAGTGTAAATGTGTCTTATCATTAAGAAACCCACTGTTCCTGCATATATGAAGGTGGGGCCTTAATAAATCTGTAAATATATACAGGATTTACCAGAAAGATGTACACATGTTCAATGAATGAAATAAAGACATCTAAACTAAACCATTACATGCATCAGCATTGGCACTTGGTGAAATAGCAAATGTGTTATGGGTGTTCAAAATTACCACTGGCCATGTGTTCCATAAACACAAAACACGGAGATCAATAACAAGGTGAAGTTCCATATTATAATGTGTATACATTTTGGGGGGTACTATATAAATATACCAACCATTGATGCTCACCCATCACATCATTCCCCGAGAATGAACACACATAGGTTTCCAGAACATTTGACTTCTGCTCCAAATTGACATGTCTGATTGCCTGATATGATTGATATATACATATATTTATACATACTAGTCAAAGTTAAAACTATTTGGATGTTATAGTATCTACTCATAATCAAACAAATGTTCTTCCACTCAACAACAATAGCTCAGAAATTTGACGCCATGAATGTTCGTATGCATTGTGTATTATTTTAATGCCTCTGGTATGTTTTAGGTTCTGTAGTGACTATACTCAGTTGCTCCCTTACAGAAGAAGGCCACCCTCTTGTTTCTCTGTCCACAGGGAAAGCATACATGTTTTCAGCAGAACTTTCCAGCTGGTAAGTTGCACAAAATTGTACAACATTTTTTAAAGATTTATATATGACAAACTTAATGTAGTCTGAGTGAAATTTGTGTTCAGAAATAGATCATTAAATAATGTCATTGTTTTATTTGTAGTTCTTATGCACCTTATTGTATACTGACAGATTTAAATGTTTAAAGGAAATTAGGCATTGTAATTTCCTCCTAGAAGTCTGTGTTTTTAAGCTCAACATTTGTACACCCTAAGTACTCTGCACTTCCTTATTTGTGTTCCAGTTGAAGGTGTCTCCATTTTCTTGTGATATTTGTATCTTGATATTCTGAGGTGGAAGCTGATTGCTTAGTTTAATTAATGACTTTATTGTAAAAGAAATTGTGACATTTAGTGAAAGCTGGATGTGTATTTACTTGCTAGGTTGGTGTTGGCAAACAGCAGTGATCCAGTACAGCGTTCCTCAGCTCATCGTGCCTTTGTTTCTACACTTTCTGCCAGTCAGAACACAGGAGGGTTACCATTAGCATGCCTGCAATCTCATATAATCAGGTAATTGTAGGAGTAATGAATCTATAATAATATTAAGGAGAATAAATTCATGTGTGTATAACTAAATGGTTATAATATATATATATATATATATCAATGTGTATGAGGGCCACTTGATTAGCAGCTATGTGAACTCTGTTCTACTTGCAGTGGTGTGAGTTTACTGGGACAGGGATCCTCAGCCAATGCTCTGTGCACAGTCACTTTCATGGAGCAGCAGCTCGCTGCGTGTCGTGCTCTGAACTCAAAGCAAGAGTTTCACAGTTGGCTTCTGGCACTTGCACGCTTTCTTACTCAAGAAGGTGAGTTTATACCTTCAAATTTTCAGAAAAGAGCTTTGGTAGCAACAATGAAAGTACAGTGAATGCAAAAAAGTTACAGAAATATTCACAGGTAGTTAGGAATAACTGATTATTGCAAAGGTGGCAGAAAAAAAAACTCATCTTATGCAGCATTTTCCACATATGTACCATAACAGACTAATGGTGCCAGAGATCTTTCTCTCTGTAATGAAATTCTTGTAAATCATATTCATTCTGATGCTGTTACAATGTGTATTATTTTTACTTAATGTTGTTGAAAGACACAGGTCAGGTAAATATTTATATGGAAATTGGATGTTTAAAATAGGATCATGTACCAAGAGAGGATGAGTTGAGTGTAGATGTGTCCCTGTGTTTTCTCCTCTTGCAAAGTCAGAACTTAATGAGTCTCTGGAATGCCAGGCCACCACCTAGGTTTGAAATCCGTATTAAACTGTTGATCATCTGTAATACTGCCCTGACATTGAGTGTAAACAATTCTTTGCTGTGTTTGCTACTGTGTAAGAAGTGAGGCAGAGGTTACAAAGATCTGAAGACCACATTTATAGAGATCCCAAACAATAAAATAACCATTTATTGCATTGGCAGCCCACACAGTCTCTTCGTAAAATTGTCTGGAAATAAGCTGTTAATTATTGTTTATGTGTTACAGGCTTGGAGACCCGATTGCGATTAATCTGTGATGACCTCTTGGGGCCAACTCATAGCCATGCAAAACATAGCAAGTCATGGGATACTTCTGTGATGGTATAATCAACAAATATTTACATACTACACATATACTGTATTACAGTGTTTGCATTTGGGTACACACATGTTGGAATTATAATTGTAATCATGACCATTCTCCCTTGACAATTCCTCCAGGGTGAGTCATGCTAGATAGACTTTGCCTTCTAATATGCACTCTTACATCTGCTGTCTTCTCTCACTTGTCTTGTTTCCACATATCCATATTACTGCACTTTTATTTTACAAACTTTTTAGTGTTTCTATTTTCAGATGTTGTATAATGTTCATTGGAACGTGGTGATGGCAATTCAAGTAGGAAAAGGTTTTGTACTGTAACATACTTTGACAGGCCTTCATGATGATAGTGGTGATCCTTTCAGTTGTGTGATAAATATGGGATGTTTTGATCATCTGTGTAATAATTATCATCTATTCGAGAAATACTCTGTACCGTGAAGTGAGCTGAATGAGATTTTTTTAAATTCTGTAATATGTAGGTTGAGATTAAAGAATGCCTGTGAAGGTATTATAAGTTTTCATCCTTCCACTCTTGTATCTAAGTAAACAGAATTTTATGAATCATAAAATAATATATTTCATTCACTGTCTTCCTCATCTGCACATTTAAAATATTCTTTCAGGAAACATATGCTATATTGAACAAGGAATCCATTCACTTATATATTATTTATTTATTTATTTATTTTATAGGGTTTCTCAAAGCATGCACTTTTGCGGGAGATTCTGCCTTTGATTGGCTCCAATTTGCATCTTCAAAGGATTTACACTGAATACAGTGATCAGTTGGCCATGCTGTCAGAAGAAAAGTAGCTGGTGAATGTGAACAGTAGTGCATCAGAAAGTGTTATTCAAATATTGTGATTTAGCTCAGCGATGTGTTACTTTTTGCACTAAGTGATAAAACTATTACTAGGTAAGTAACACAGTAATTGATTAAAGTGGCGATCCTACAGAGATGTTAAATAATTATGAAATTCAGTTTGGAGCTGTAGTGGAGTATTTGAATCATCGACATTTGATGTTCTCGCAGCAGTGAGTTTGAAGATGTCCATCTTCTTGGTTGTTACACTGTGTAGTCTAGTAGAAGTTTACTGGCATTTCAGAGGTGCTTCCTGCCTCCATCAAGAGGGCAGTGAGTAAGCCTAATTTTCGTGATGAGGTGAAACTTCCATCAGACTGAAGTCGGCTGTCTTCTAGCCGAGTAGTCTGGTAGTAGTTTACCGACGTTTCAGAGGTCCTTGCTGCCTCCATCAACAAGGTTATGATGATGGAGGCAGCAAGGACCTCTGAAACGTCGGTAAACTACTACCAGACTACTCGGTGGCGCAACAACCCAGAAGACAGCCATCTTCAGACTCACCGCTGTGACAACCTCAAATTCTACCTTCTATCACACTACACAGCTCAACAACCCAGAAGATAACCATCTTGTATGAAGGATCTGTATTGTACATCCATTTGTCAGTGGTATGACCACCTTAGTGCTTCATGATTGTGGCAGTTGTAAGGAACAATTCAACCTGTTGTGGATCTGGATCAACAAGGCTATAATGAGAGGGTTGTGTTTTACTTCGCTCATATAAAAAGACATATTTGTAAGCAGTAAATCTTTGTTACCTACACATGTGAATTTGACAGTAGCTGATCTGCTAATATTGCATTACAACAGTGGTTCCCAAAACTCTGTGGACATGTGTCAAAAATGTGTTGACTTTTTTGTGTCAGCATTACCGTGTTTATTCACATACCATGCATCCCTGAATAAGGCATGTACCCAAAAGCTTTATTGTTTTTTAAGAAAGAATCAAAAACTTATAATAAAGTACATTAATAGGCTAGTCCCTGTGTAGAACTCTCTGCGTATATGTGTGATAGCTGATAAAACTGCATTGTAATTAATCCTTTTTGGGCTATCAGCCGTGTCAGTTAATTTAATTGAGAAAACACCAACATTTTGATAACCATCTTTGATGAAGATTGTTTCTCAAATGTTGTTTTCACCATTTAACCACCTGACATGGCTGGTAGCCTGAGAAGAATTCATTATACTTAGTTGTCATGAAATTTTCGTATCTTACAAAACTGTAGTGCTGTGAAAAATTAATAAAAAAATTAGGTACCACCTTTATAGTTGTGCTTCAAAGCTGCTGTTGCTGCCTTCTGAAGTGGTCTCATCATTAATGCATACACATTCCACAAGTTTGTGATGTGTGTAACAAGTCATTCAGTGACAGGAGTACTCTGGTGATACATCAGTATATACAAATTGGGGACAGTCCATGTGTGTTATGTGTGTAAGAAATCATTCATTAAGAGTGGTGGTTTTAAGACACATGAACACACGTTCGGTGTGTGTCACAAACTGTTTAGTCATCAGAAAATTCATGTCATGAATAGAGGCATGGCACTGTTTTCCATGGAAGTAGGTGTTTTTTGAGAATGCAGGTAAAAAAATACTTTTAAGAGACTGCTTGAATGTCCTGTGCATATTTTGGTTATAATTATACCATGTATTAATTTGTGAACATTTCTTTCAGCTATTCAAACACATCCCTAAAACCTAGTGTTATTGATATGATTAATTAAATGTTACAGGGAAAGTGGAAAAACAAGATTGATATTTCAGAAATTTTTTTAGTAATGACTTTGAAAGGTATAAAGTTGGAAATTTGTATAAAATGTTGTCAGTTTGATCCAGTGCATATCTGTTGTAATGACAGGGGATCATGTTTCATGTTACAAGAGAGTACTGGTTCATATGCTGATATATGTCATGATAGAAATCAGATTATCAGTATGAAAGTTTAAGTGTTCACAGATGTGGAAGAGGAGATGTCTCCTGTGCCAACAACATTTTCGGGAATAAAGCTGAACATGAGGTGAGTACCAGTAGAGTTCAGTGTGTTTTATGTTTGTGACTTTGCACACATCAAAATGGTAGTCTTGTTTTCTGCCAGATACTTTCTAGCATTTCACAATGAACATTCCCAATAACATTTCTTATGTTCTTTAAATTTTCTAACGTTACTAGCTGTATTGGAACATAAACTTGATTCTTGATGTATTCACAAAAGAATTTGAGGAGGGTTAGATCTGGAGAGTGTTGCAGCCTGGAAATGGGCCCGCCTTGGCTGATCTTATGATCAGGAAACTGTTTAAGAATATTGTGACCTTGTTGTGGATATGTGGCTGTGCAACGTCATGCTGAGAAAAACATCCGGGTTCTGTTTATGTAAGTATGTTTACTGATTGATAAAATGCAATGGAAATTTAAATACCTGTATTTTAAGACTTTAGTTTTAACATAAAACTTTAATTTGAATTGAATTGTCTTGAGGAATTGATGTGAGTTAATCTTTAACTGGGCATTAGTACTTATCTATTTATGGTTTATTTAATGCCACTTTCAGTAGTTCAAATTATATACCATGAAATGAGAGGATAATCAATGAATAATGCATTAGAACGGATGTGGAAGGAAGTGGTTGTGGCCTGATTAAAAATATTATTCTGGCATGTGGCTGATGTAATTTCATAATCAATTCTCGATTTTTGTCTTAGGGAGCTATGCATCTCTTTATGCAGATAATTATACTGCTGTAATATTGAAAACATGGTGGTATATTGTAGCCTAACAACCATGAAGAAAAATAACATTGTAAGTATGTCATGCTTCACTTTTACCCATTTGGCCTTTTTTTTCATGCAGCCATAGCTAAAACTTGCTTCCACATTCTCCTGTCTTTATAGAGGCTACACAAAGGTGTGATTGACAGGAAATGAATTATCCATCAAACAGATTTGCATTTAAGCAGGAAGTGAAAGTGACAGTTATAACCTTGGGTGTTAGATTGCACCAAATGTACCATAAAAAAGTTAAATTGAAGGTTAAATTTGAATAACAATCAAGGTAGTGTGTGTGTGTGTTTGGGGGGGGGTGTCTTTTGTTGTTTATAGCCTGAGGATATGAAAACAGGATTTGGCTGACCAGTGATTAACATATTTGTAGCTGAGAGGACCAATGAAAAAAGGGGAAAAGTGGAACATGGTTTCCGTGTACATATGAGATGAATGTTTCTCAATATCATAAGTGAAACTGTGGAGAGAGAGAGCTTCAGTTGATATTTGCAGCTGCAGTTAACAAGCAGTTATATTTATACTGTAAGTATTCCTTGTTACATGTAAATGTTTTTTAGCTTCTTTAAAAGTATTACAACATACATGGATTGTTGTAATTACATATTTATAACCTGTAAAAGTGATCAAGATATAAGTGAATGGGAATATATTTGTATCACATTTATTTTTATTGGCTTTATTGCAGTTTTCTACTTATAAATGTAATGCAGAAGGAAACTGAGTAATGTAGTTTGTTCAAGCAGTTCATGTTTTATTTATTGATATACAAAGATAATAAATATATTTATGTGTATCCACAGATTCAGAAATATGGTTCACCTGTCACCTTGTTGGCCATTTCTGGTGTATGTAGTGTTGCCTACCTTGTTCATTGAAGCAAGAAACACAAAACTAGAGGAAGTGTACCATTGGAACCTAGTGGACTATGATTATCCTGATGACACTTCACGGAATAACGCCATTGAGTCCAAAAATTTTATTCCAGAGAACAATGTACCATTAGGCCTTGATGTTTGGAAAGACAAACTGTTTGTTACAGTACCCCGCTGGAAGGCAGGAGTTTCCTCAACACTTAATTATATTTCTCTGAAAGGTGAGTTAAGTTTCTGAGTTGACATATCTTGCTACTTGGATCAGTCAGCTCAAAAATGTAAAATTCTATTAATAGCAGTGAAAGGGAAGAGATGTATGATGCTTGATTCCTTTTCTGTAATGTGTAAACTTTGATATGTGTACCTCATATAACTGTATTTATAATTAAAAGTAGAAGAAGCAATTCTGACCTATTTGAAGATCCTTTTCTGACATTTCCCTGGAGAGACTGGGGAGAACCACAGTCAGGATTGAGTAGATGCACATTCTTATCTGTGACAGAAAATGGGATGAGTGATTAGGTTCATGCCCTAATTGCTTTGTCCATAAAGAGTGAACCCTAGTACCCACTGGATATGTGGCTGGGTGGGCTCCATAGCCAATCTGGGCATTGTAGAAAGAGAAAAAATCTTGCCCTGCTGTTAATAGAACCATGGATGAGGAGATCAGAGCCTAGTCACTGTACCAACTGAGCTATCTCATGACAGAAATATTTCTCTTATTATTTTAGAAATAGTTACTGATGTATTATGAAGGTAAAAATATTAGCAAAGTAACTTCTTCATAGGGAAGCATCATCTTTACTCTTCAATTTGGCATACTTACATTGTGAACCTGTACAGATAAAAAAAAATTGTGTATATTATTATCTTTCATAACATATCAATGGTTTGTTGCAGATAATAACAGATCTCCTAAACTGGTGCCATATCCTGACTGGAACACTAACAAGTTGCCTGCAAGTAAAATTGAAAAAGGAAGCTACGCTAAGAATACAACACATTTAATCTCAGTTTTTCGTGTGAGAGTAGATGCTTGTGACCGCTTGTGGGTGATGGACACTGGCCTGTCCGATATTTTGGAAGAAGCCCAGCAGCTGACAGGTCCTCAGTTCCATATCTATGATTTGCACACTGATACTTTGATTCATAGTTATGTAATAAATCAATCTCATGTAAAGGAAAACTCATTCTTTGCTAATATCATTGTTGATGTTGATCCAAATAACTGTGATGGAGCTTTTGCTTACATCCCTGATGTTGGTAGTTTCAGTATCGTAGTTTATAGTCTTCGAGATGATGAGTCTTGGAGGGTCAAACACCCTTACTTCCACATTGATCCTTTGAATGTTAATTTCAGCGTTGGAGGAATAAATTTCCAGTGGACAGATGGAGTGTTTTCTCTGGCACTTTCTGCTCCACAGGAAGATGGGTTCAGAACTGCTTACTTCCATCCTTTTTCTAGCACAAATGAATTCTCTGTGTCCACTAAAATTCTTCAGAATAAAACCCTTGCAACTGACCCTCACAACTTTGAAGAGTTCAAGTTATTGGGTTCAAGAGGTCCCAATACACAGGCAAGTGCCTCATTCTTGGATGAACCAAGTGGTGTTGTGTTCTACACACAAGTAAACCTTGATGGTGTGGGATGCTGGAATTCCAAGAAGAAAGAGTACAGTCCTGAATATCAACATCTTGTGGCTTCTGATAATGAGACCTTTATTTTCCCTAATGATCTTAAGGTGGATCGTGAAAGCAACTTGTGGGTGCTGACTGATCGTTTGCCAATCTTCATGTATAAAAGTCTTGACCCTGAGAGTATAAATGTTTACATTTTCAAAGGCTCAGTTAAGGAGATCATTAAGGATACCATTTGTGAAATACGTGAGAATTGATTTATAATCTGTAGCATTCATGTTGGTATTTCATGATAAACGTTCAGTATTGCATTTTCCTTCATTTGATGAAAACTAGGTAATAATATCAGTTCATAACTGATTAAAATAAGATATATTGTATTCATATTTAACTTTCTAAGGGTAATTTACATATCTTTTTTTTTAAAAAAAAACTTTCTTTACTCACCTTCAGTATCTTCATTTTTGCATTCAAGAACTGAGTATGTACATCCACAATCCTCAGTAATGCATACATTAATTTTTAACATTTTTTATTGTACTAAGCTGTATATATTATTTCTAACCCATATTGCTTACTCCACCTTTTCTTCCCTAACAAACCAGTGAAATTAAGTATCTGAGTGACTGACATTATAAGTAATGATTATGGTCTTGGTAATCCATTGATGCAATTCTATTTAATGTTCTCTGTTCACTTCATTAATTTTTCTTTGTTACTTCAGCCACCATTGTATACTTATCATCTTGTAACTCAACACAAATAAAACATATCCATGAGTATTTTGATCATGTTGTGTACTTTGATTAAGTTTGTGACACTTGTGCATCCCATACTGAAATTATAAGCACCTATACGTGAAGTATAATGTATTTAGTTCATTGTTTAAGGAGGGCTGGAGGGAAATTTCATGCCTTTTGTCTCAACTGTGGCACTGATTCAGAATTTTATGTTTATTTCAGACATTAGAAATTATTTAAGATATTATTGCATCCATAATACAGATATATCAAGAAATCACTGAAAACTTAACATCTTAACTATAACTTCAATGTATACAGCAATATATGTTACCTGACTGGAAGATCAAGCTATGCTCTGACTCATCTTTTCTACAGAGATGTAGGTATTAGAAGGAACCATAGTCTGTATCATCCTACACACCAGTCTCCAGGACAAAGACAGTAGCTATTGCCTGGGTCCCATTGGTCTATACATACTGCTAGATCTACCAAACATAACATGTTTTATACAGTCCCAAGGCACATAATATAAATATGAGAGGCAAGTTGGCTTTTTCTCACTACATCCTGAAAATGCAATTTCTCCAAAACACTGGCAGATTAGCTTGCTACAATGTGGTGTCATTATCCATAAAGTTAAGGCACAAGTCTGATAGGTAATAATTTGTTGGCTTATAATTACTGTGGTAGGCACAAAAGGGGAGAGAATGAAATACCAATTGTGACATTGGCTTCATTAGTAATGCTTGTATCACAGCTTTTGCTGGATATTCCTACATTTTGACAACAACATGGAATGGCATGCCAGCGTTTGCTTCTTGGTAGAAGTAACTGCATATTTTCTGTGGCAATTATTCTGACAAGCATGTGACTGATGTTGACTGGCTGATGAGGGCACATGACATACTCATGTTTGTTAAGATTAATATTGTCTTGCATGTACCCCAAGAAATATTTTAAATGAAGGTTTTATTACCAAAATTTTGCATGCATAGAAGTGTTTTAAAATTTAATCGAATTAAATTTTATCTGGAATGTAATTTTGGTTTTGATTATGCTTTTGACTTTGTGCTGTAGTCTGTGCATGAGAGGTGAACCTGTGCTCAGTTTCTTCTGAATGTATTTATAACTATCCTTATTAGCTTTAATGCATGGGTCTGAGAAATAGGCATTCGTGCAACAAAGCTTTAATTCATGTTGAATCACTATTTCCAGCTGAGTTTCCGTCATTCTTAGACTATCATCGCCGTAATATTCGTTGTCGACATATTATTTTTATCTTTTTAGACAATAATATTTTCATCTGTGTATGCAATTCCTTCTGATCATACATCTGTTAATAATCGTTTGTCACAGACTGATACTAACAATTAGTGGAAAGAGTTATCCGTGGTTGAAATTTTAATAAATGAAAATTATAGTAATTGGTCGTCTGTGAGAAAAGAGCTCGTGTTTTGATTTCAAGTCCTATAATGGTACCAGTTACAGAAGATTCGAATACAATTTCAGATGAGGATTATCTCGTTTTACGAGCAAAAAACTCTCTTAAAAGTGATCCGTTTGAGGCGAAGGCATGGATGATAACGGCTAAAACACTGTTCCCAGATAACTTTGCCGTACAGGTTAGGATTGTCTTTTCTGCCTTTGTATTAAGGCGGTTTATCATACACAGATAATGTATTAAAGTGGTCGAAGCTGTGTGCACATAATTCGAAGATTGGCATACCACAAGAACATACTATTTATAAATTTTCCACAATTGCACAAACATACTGATATTCCATTGTTAAGCATTTTCTTGCACGGGTGCAATTTTTGACGGAACATTGTACACAAGTGCAGAAATATTTCAGAATTTGTGTGGCACACATCATTAACAGCGCATAATAATGTATTTCTACATTGAATCTATATTGAATTCTAGGCTTTGTTTTACTTTATATACAATTACTGGCCGTATTTGTAAGCCTGATTTAATCTGCAGTGGCCTACACTTCTTGTACCCTATTTGCACATAAAATGTGTTACAAGAATGCCAGGTCCAGTCCTATGCCAGCCTCACATTGGCTTACCATTTATGTGGCAGATAAGATATTGATTCTCAATGAGCTTATTTTATTTCAGTTTGAAGCTTATCAGATTGAGAAAGCAGCAAAAAATGTTAAGGAAGCTGCAAAATGTTTCAGTGCAATGTGAGTATTACATTATCGCTGTATACAAAGATCTGTATTTGCATTTCTCTTGCTCAGACAAAATCTTCTTGTAGATTTCAAAAGTTCCAGGAGGAAGCAGAGATGTGGCAAGAAGTACAAGCTCTGACGACATCTCTCAGATCTGATATGGCAGAACCTGATGCTGATTTCCTGCGAGACATGTTTTCTCAGATTCCTTTGGGTGAGTGATGATGTGTTGGCTGGCTTTCAAATGGCCACATTTCCTAGACACTTCTTCCTTGTGATCAGGGGTGTTGTCTTGTAAGGTTAGAGAATATTTTTTAATTAGATAATTGCTTTGTATTAACTGACTCTTTGATAAATAAATCTGAAGATTTATTGCTGTTAATATAAAGACCTACCATTTGACATTATCCTCTTTGCAATGTCACTATGTATTTCCTTAATATCGACTTTAATATTGTTCTCCAGTCGCTTTACTGGTCTGTCAGGTGACCACTTCCCAGTTTCTTCACCATAAACTGCGATATTTGATCCTGGGTAAGGAGAATTGTCTATTTTAGGTTACCATTTTATTTTCCTATCCATGTGGGGAAGTTTCTTAAAGTAGAATATAGTTCGTTCCACTTCATCCTTAATCTTCATTTCTTTAAGTAATATTGCAGAAATGTAGAATGAAAAACAAAAGCTAATCATGTGAGATTTGAGGTTTTCACTGCAGTGAAGATGTTGATTTTGTTTTTGTGGGTTGGGACACCATATGGACACATAGGTAGATACCAACATCCCAGTAAAACATACTTACTCTATTTTCAAGGCTGAAGATGGAGATATTATGTTTCTCCAAAAACATTTATATCTTCCTATGAGTCCATGCAATGTCCCAACCCAGAACAGCATTGACAAAAATTAATTGTAACAGAAAATTTATTGTTTAGAAAAGACAGTAAAATTGTTGTGTACTGTGAGTTGAAAATTATACAGGAATAGAATATTTGATTTTTAAATTAGAGTTAGAATTAGTAAGTTTGTGACAGCCAGGTACTCTCATATGAGTTATGGAGTGAATTATTAAACAGAGTTATTTAAGTATTACCTAACATACTGTAAATTTTGCTTTGGCAGTCAAAACTTTGTGAGTAATTGTTTTCAGATGTCACAAACTTTCTTTAATCTGTTTTGTAATGCATTTTACAGTGCATCATGATTTTTAATTCAATTTGTATGGGTAGAGTTTGATAGCATTAGTATTGTACCCGATGATTTTCCTTACATGAAATCAGGATATGTGAAATTTGTTTGCATTTGTGCTGTTGTAGAAGTGCAGCACCAACTGCTTCTTATGACAGCAGAACACAGTGAGGACACAATGGAACATTGTCGTTTGCTTCTTCTCCTGCTTCGACGGTTTCCTCAGACTGTCCCTCAACATGGGGTGAGTCAATTAATGTGGAAATACCTTTTGTAGTTACAGAATACATCATGAAAGAGTTCTAAGTGGGAAATTTGTCAGAAAATGTGTTCATGTTACTGAGCAAATATGAACAAGTGTGCAAACACAACACACGGTGTTTCCATCCACTTCAGTAGAACACTGTAATGTACTGCATAGTAATGCATTGTATTCAGATATGCATTTAAGTCACAGGTAGAAACTTTGAACAGTTTTTGTAATGTGTTTCATTGTTGAATAACATTTTATTTCATTTTTTATATAGAAGCTATTGTGTAATTTTTAATTAAAATCACTTATTTTGGTATGTCTTTATCATACTTCCAAACTAGCGTGTCTTCTTATTCTTACTATGTTGCGTCCATGGTAGTAAAACCCACAAAGTTTTGCAGACTATTCCTGAATCAAGTATGACTCAGAAAATGAATCAAGATCATATTCATTGTATGAAACAACCATTGGCACAAGCATTTTGACAATAATTACTCTATTTCTGTTATATGTATCCATGCCTGTGAATATTTTTTTTTCAGCCAAGACTTGTAGACACCCTCATGACGGCCGAGAAACATAGTCATTATCAAAATTCAGTAAACTGCTTCCGAAAATTGCTTGGTAAGTTTTGCAGCCTTGTTATAATTCATGCTTATGTAGAATTTCATGAACAAGATTGGACATGACAGGATTCCAGTGATTTACAACTTTTGAACATCATGCCATTTGAGGTTATCCCATCTTTGTGATTTTTAATTTATTTGATTAATGATACACAGTACTGTTTAATGCAGGCCTTGATATTGTCTGTGGTGTAGATGTTTAAAAATTTGTGAACTTTTGTCAAGGTGATGTTTGTATGCAATATAAATGAACATGGTGACTGTTTCTGTTTAATAGTAATGTATTAATGGTAATTATAATTATATATATGACGTTTGTTATAGAAGTACATCATAAAATTTTGCAAATGAGTAGAACATGTTTTGTGTTATAAGTATGAAGTTGATATGTAACTTTAAGGTTATATTGAACAACTTAAAGTAGTGAGAATCAGAATTGGTGGAAATTATATACAGGTATAAATAATTTTATTCTGTTTCCTCATTTTGCTATCTGCCCTTCACAGATGGTAAAACTTTCAGAAAAATAATTTCCCTGATAAATTTAAAATATTTTTATTTCATTGTGTGAATAAAATAATTGATGTTACTGTTGTGTCACTGTAAAAGTAGGCTCTTTCAGAGGTATTAGCTTCTTGTTTTATTGTTCCAGTGTGTGATCTACTACCACTTCTAGGGTCAAATTCAGTTGATCTACCATCAAAGCAACTATTCCGATTACTACACAAATCTATAGAATTTTACCTGTGCTATCTCATGTCACCCAGTAAGGCAATACAGGTATGCATTTAATGAGGGAGATGTGGATGAAATAATCATACTTTTTTCTCAGAGTGATGTGAAGCAATGTAAACCAATTTATATTTGTTAATTTATGTGTAAATAATTGTCTCAGGATTTGCCAGAGCTAGAAAGCAGAATAGAAGATCCGTGGAAGAACTTGTTTGTAATTCAAGAAGCAACAGGGAGGAAGCTTGGATGGGAACTTAGTGCAATGTTTGGACACTCATGGTAATTCATTGCTTAAGTTGTTTTTTTCTGTCAAACACTACTTGATAGAAGAAGTTATTGACTAGAAATATATGGGAGGACAATATTAAACTGGATATTGGTTGAAACGTTTATTTGGTGAGGATTGAATTAATCTGCCTCAAGTTAGTGATCAGTGGCAAGCTTTGTGAACGTGTTAATAAACCTATAGTCCATAAAAGGTTGGGAGTTTGTTGACTTGCTGTGTGCTGTTGGCTTCTCAAGGACTCCGCTCCATGGAGTTAGTCAATATAATGTTTTCATTCATAGTTTCCTCCTTTGTAAAAAAACATGTTTTGTTATGTGTTCTGTGATTGTGTCACTGCTTTCAGGAACAAAGATTTATACTGGCAAAAGATCACGCAGTTTCATCAGGCATGTGCTTCTGTTGGAGATGACCATCCAAACCATAAGCAACTGCTCTATTGTATTACAACATTCTTTCTGTATTGTCTGCATGAATATGTAACAACACTGGATTCAGGTATGTCATTAGAAATTAAAATTCGTAGTAGCATTCATGCTTCAAGCGGTCAGAGGTAGGCAAGTCCAATTAGCAATAACAGTCCCACAGATGAAATAAAAAGAAATATACATATAGTATGAGGTTCTATAGACATATTTATAGTTTCTGTGTATTTACTTGTAGTTATTCATATTTGGAAAAGTATGCTCAGAAATTAAAATGGAAAATAAAAATTCAAAAGCAGAGTTGCTGATTATAATCACAATGGTCAAAGGATACAGAACTGGATAAATTTGGTGTATGGTAGTAATGGTAATGCAAATTTAATAATTATTGTTTTGGGAATATATTGATATTCTGTGGTTGTGTGGTTTTTGTAGTATGCCGCAGTTGCCATGTTTGCATTCGTATAAACTATTGGTCTCTCTGGTAAATTTAAGATGGCTGACAATTTTTTCATGAAAATATAAATGCCCAAAAGTGTCTCATATTGGGTAAACATGGAATTTTATTATTTATTCTAGTCTTTTTATTCCTTGTAACTTTCTTTTAGGTGGTGGTGAGGTACCTCTAGTCTTAGTCGAGGCATTCTGTGGCGAGTCAGAGGTAGTGAGTGCATCTGTGTCTGCAAGCACTTCTGGTGCTGGTGAATCTAAGGTTAAACGCCGAAAGGCGGAAATTACTGATGAGTCCTCAGCATCAACACCATTGCTTACTGTTGCGAGGCCTGCAAATATGGTAGTAGTTCACAATTTCCTTATGGCTGTACGATGCCGGGATCTGCTTCACAGTTCTGAGAGCTTGGAGAGAGGTAATTAATACCAAAGGGAAGAATAATTGCTTAATGGTCCCTGTCTGTGGACTAGTTCTGTTGATTCGGCCCAACAGAGTGGGTTTTTGCCTGAGGATGGAGACAGACTTCATACTTTGAAATATTCTGTTTCAGTTATATTAAGATGTTGAATAATGCCCAGGAAGTTTGTTATTTTTATGTCATCACAAACCTTCAGATTTAATTTTAAAGGTTCATCATCATACATAAAAAAATCTCACTATTCAATGCAGTGGATTTCTGTGCAGATTTCAGGAATGTAAACAGTAAATACCAGGCCATCTCCTTGGTTTAGATTCCATGTCAAGCTGTATGTCATTTGTGACGACCATTTTATCATGATACCCTACTCTTGGCAGTAACAAAATCTGTCATACGTGCTCCCATTTCAGAAATGGATTCTGGACCACTGCCTAGATGGGCAGAGGCAGAAAAGTTATTGTAGACAGTAGATTAAACAAATATAATATTCACTGTTTGGGCGGAAGAATATGTTGGTAATTGGAGGTCGTAATTCAACACACTTTACTTTTTTTCAGAGTTTACAAAGTTGAGTCAGCACTTGAAGCTTGATAGTTGGTTAAATGGATTCTTAATTGATGCTGCACTCTACAAAGGAAGGTTTGATGAGGCACAGAACAAAATAGGGAATATTACTGCACTGGATACAGGGATCAATGGAAACCTGCGCAGGCATCTCCGACTAGCCAGCACATTCTACTGTCAGGGTCTATTTGCTGTGAGTTCTGCTTATACATTGCAGTGCTGATTGTCTGTGGCAATTGGGGGAAGCAGGAGCCCAGATAATCAAGAAACACAGTTAATGCAAATTTTATTTTATTGTCATCCACATAAGCAAAATATTAACTTATATTTATAGATAGAAATATGTGTGTTAACATTGCAAAACATATACCAAAAATACGAAACACTGAATATAAGACAGTGTTGTGAGTAATTAAGAAAAATATAATTATACATTAGAGACAGTTTGAGCTCCAGATAATCAGCACTTTTTTGTATTATATTTCATCACATAATTTTTACCATTGTGCATTTCACACACTCATATGTTTTATGAAATGAGGAAGAAAATAAATCCATATGTATTCCATCCTTACCACTTTTGATTATGAAAGACAGTACAAAACTTTATTGCTTTAGATTGAAAGAGATAGCAGCAGGTATAAAATTCATATTGAGTGAAAAGATTTAAAGTTCTCATGGTGATGAGTGTGAAGATGGCTGTCTTTTGGAGGACTTTATAGTCTGATGTTTGAGACAGCAAGTGCTTCAGAAATGTTGGTAAACTTTCACCATACTACACGATGCTAGAACCCAGAAGACAGCCATCTTCATGAGTGGAAAGACATTGTATTCAAATTGTTTGTATTATTTTAGAGGTCATTGGAGCATATCCTTCAGGTAATTACATTATTGCCTTCATCCAGTATGCTGACATCACTTCCTTCTACACATCAGTTGACAAATGTATTGCTCCAGCCTAGTCAGTCAAACAGACATCTTCATTTCCTGCCTTTAACAAGACTGCAGGTTTTGCAGTACTGCATCAAACTCCTGGTTGCAGCACTTAAAGTGAGTGAAAAACAAGAGCAAGACAGTCATATATTTGTAAGAAGTGTACTTATACATTACATTTGGATTCACAAATTTTCAGCATTTTTTTCTAGAACTTGTTCTGCACCGACCTTTGAAGGCAACTTACTTTTAACTCTGTATTTTTCACTGACATAAAACAAAAGCATAATTGTAAAGGGTGGAAACCATCTTGCTATAGAAGAGATTACTATATTTTAGTCTTCTTTCAACTGGCAGTAGCAGTACCAGATTCACTTTCTAGATTCACAAGCCATGTGTGTCCAAGCAACCGAGGAAAATACAGCCTCAGTGAGTTGGCAGTGTTCAGGGAGTAAGTGTTGTTGCTGGATGTAAACAGTGTCTTTAGCATTAACCTGGAGAAAGAAGCTATTTGGATTAGGTAAAGAGAAATGGGGGGTGGGGTCATAATGTTGGACCTCCCCAGCCATACCGGTTACTGCCAGATGTTACATTTAGGAAGTTGAGCACATCATGCCCAGTGGTGAGGGGATTCAGTATATTGGAAAACAGCAGTGGCAACCCTGCATCCTGAATTTGTGTCTCTGCATACACTCCTGACGTGTATAAGGACCCAAACACACATTGTCTTCAAAATCACACGCTTTGACTGCTCTTGGAGCATTACTGCCATATTTTGCATTTCCCTGTATCATCTCACTCCAGTGGTGTGTCCACAATAACTTTTCCTTTTTGGTTGAATAATTATGGGATACATGTACAATGCTACTAAGTACATTCTGTGCTTTCACATAGCATTACTGTGAAAACTATATACATGACAGTCTCAGAACTCATTCTGTGTTCTGTACCAAAATTTGTACTATGATGTACGATGTTCTTGTTCTATTCTGTGGTTTCTTTCTTCTTAGCACCAGTGTCTGTCAAAGTTGCAACCAGACAGTGATTTGGCAATTGGCCACATTATTACACTCCTGCAGTTTGATTGGCCTCTGGAGGAAGAGTTAATGACGCAACTGATGGAACGTATCCGTCAACGGGGATCTTTTTCATACAGCCTCTTTCAGAATTATGTAGTGAATGTGGATGTCTTAGAAGAATTCATGTATCTCTCAACAGAGCAAGGTGGAGGCATCAGTCTAGATGTCATGCCCTCGGTGCAAATCACAAGGTAATATAAATAAGAATCATCACAGTAAAATTTGGTGTACTTATCAAAGTGATTCATTAAGACATATATTTGCTAAAACAGAAATTTGTGTAGATGTATAAAAAATGTTATAAAATTCACTGTGATATGTAAACACTACTTGCCTTTTCTTCTTTTTCTTTAGTTGATTTCCACACTTGTGTCTTGACTTTTGCATAGGAGACTCCAACTGTCTCCGTCTACTTTTTCTTGCATTTCAAAATTCCCGATTTTCTGTATGGAAAATGTATGCTGACAAGATACATATTTTGTGCATTTTTGTATGTATCATTATGATGACTTTCTTGTCATCTTCTGACTTTGCCATATAAATTGCATTCTTTCCCAGGGTTGAAATGATCAGAGCATAAAGCTCACTTTGATGTTATACTGAGGTTAAAAATTCATGGGCCTTTACCTCTCCATTCCCTTTATGTGCCTGTACTTAGGCACAGAGACAGAATTATTTTTACATGTTGTCTATAATACTGAAACCTGTAGCTGAATGAGATGATGGACATCAGATGGCTTTGTCAATCAAATTCTGAAGAAGAAACATTTCTAATGTGAAAAATTGTGTCGTTTCTTATATCTAGTGATGACACATTTTCCAGAATATTAGGTAATATAAAAAATGTTTTATTACAGCCAACGCAGAATTTCAACACGTGGAACAGACAAGGGAGTGAAAGAAGACTTCAAACTGGCCATGAAGAGACAAGTAGCTAGAAGCGTAGAACCTCTTGACAATCTGATAATAAAATTTTTAACTTCAGAAAGGGATCTTTTGTTACAGTCTCTGGAATAAAATATTACTTCATAGTGTATTGGAATTTTATTCTGTAGCCCTAAGTATCCTACATTACACTTAATTAATACCTATTCCATCAGTTGCAACAATTATAATTCTGAACTTTGTTCAGTGTTTTCATGTCTGATTAAATCTCTAAGGAATAGCAAAAGTGAACAAATATAACTTTTTATGTAAACACACTATTATAAATAGCTCTCACTGTTATTAAATCATTCTATTCTTACAGTTGTTCACACATGCACTGCTTCTTCTCTAATTACCATCTCTGCTACCTACCAATTTGCACTGACTTCCATGTGACTGTTGAAGCTGCAGCATGCCTCTGTATGTACATGTCTGATTTGAAGAGTGTAACATGCTTCTAAACATATTTTGAGTGATATGTAATTTGAGGACCCAGTATTGGTACATTACAGCATCTGTAAAATTCTCCCTACTTTACCAGGTTCTCTTCTTTGGCATAAATGGTGCTTAATATAAAGCCAGTAAGATTGAAGGGGTTGGTACATCTAGTTGTGTATTCTGAACCTTAAGCATGTTTTTTGTAAACTTTAGTGTTGAAAGTTACACTTCATTTTTCCTATTATACTAGAATGTACTTGATAGCATGGGGGGAGTAAATGAATAGTTGTAACGAGGAGTGCCATGGACCAACATTTATGCTGAGGCCTTTGCCTTTAACCTGAGAGTTCGTTAATCAACAGATAATTATAGGCAATTCTGATTTGCTGCCTTAAAACAATATAATTTTCGATTATTAATTCTAATAAAAGTTAATATATTCTCTCCTCGACTTACACAAAACGCATATAAAATTAACACGTGTTACACAGCAAAGCTAATCAACTTCACATATATCTGCTACTTGGATTGTTGGAAAATAGAAGAAATGGAATTACATCGATCTGTTTGGCCGTGAATAGTTTTACGTCGATTTAGTGTAGCACATTTTTAAAGATAATTTCAGCACAGTCATATTCATTTTGCTATTTCAAACATGAATACATCCGTAAACAACTAAAAGAAAGGAATATACTATTGTATACCGGCAATACTTAATTTACAAAATGGCGGGTGTTTTTGGGTCTCGTGAAAGGAGATTCACAATTGATGATGCATTTGAAGAAGAGAATGACGAAGCTATCCGTGTTTATGGTTCTACAACAGAAAGATCTCCCTTGAAGCCAAAAAGCAGGAATATGATATCAGAGGACAGTATAATAGTGCGTATAGAGGATCCGATTAGAACTGCCAGTACAATTACAAGTACAGCCCCAAGGTTTAAGACATCAGACGACGTAAGTTTGTTATTATTTCATTTCTTGCATTTGCGAAAACAATGTGTACATAGTTTATGAATGGCCTTTTTCTGAACTAGGCTACATCAAGAGATAGTGACTCCTTGATCCAGGATGGTGGATTTTATACAGGAATGTTTGATCCAACACAGTCAGGTTGGAGGCACCCAAAGATCAGGGAGAATTGGAAAATGGTCTTGGCGGCAGTTGTGTTGTTAATTGTTGGAATTGGTATGTAGCTCTTAATAATAAACATTACTACTTGATGTTATTTGTTATATTTAATGTATTTCTTGCCTTGTATACATCCAGGAAGAAGTAATGTAGCTTCTGGATATTTGTAATTTTTATTTGGCTACAATTTAAAGTGGTGTGTTCGCACACGAACATATGATGTTTGTCTGCAAATAGTTTCGTCATCACCCATCCACAAATGAACAATCTTGATCTGAATGGATCGTATATACTTCATTGTATTTAGTGTTATTTGTAATGATAATATCAGCAAAGAAGTAAAACACAGCAGTGGTTCTTAAACCACAAAAGACAGTCATATGAATTTATTATAAGAATTATAGTGTACTAACCCCCATTGACAATCCAGGTTTCAGTACTCTTCAATAAATTACCCAATAACGTTTGTCATTAAATTTTATTCTTATTGATTTGTTGTTTTAGTAATTGGTCATTTGTAGCAGAAGATAAGGTTTCCAGCAGTAAAGGCTTGGTGTGCATTTTCAGCATACACAGGTGGACCAACCATGAACCACTTCACACACACTCAAATTACTTATTGCGGTTCATGTCCACTGACATATCTGCAGATGTGTCTGTATGTGAATGGACTGGTTAAAGCCCATATTATGAATTTAATGTGAGACCTTAAACCAATTGATGAGAGGGCTGTAATCCATGTATATTCTGAATCATAATTTTGTGTATGTTTCATTTATAATGATATATTTACACTTTTTTCAGGTCTTTTAGTTACTGGTGCTGTGGTTATATGCTTGCCTATGCCAGGCATACAGGCATTTGTGTTCTTCATTGCTGGCTTCATCTGCTTCATTCCCGGAGCATATCATGTGGTCTATATTTACTGGGCAGTGAAAGGCAAACGTGGTTATGATTTCTATCATCTTCCACTCTTCAACTGATTGTTTCTGTATTTTTCTTGCTATAAAGTTTATATTTTTTGGCACTGGTTAATTCTAAAGATTTGAGGTTTGCTATGTGATAGCATTCTCACTCTGTTGCAGCAACATCATTCTTAACAGTACATTTTGAGTTGGCCTAATTTATATTCAGAGCTAAGCTAACCTCATTTTCTGGATACAATCTGATACCAATAAAATATGTTCTACTTTTTTGTCATGAGCAAGGCAAGATATGGTCATTTTTTTATTATTCCAAATGCACAACTTAAACGTCCTTTTCAAAGAGAGACTGAAAATATTCTCATGTTACTGAGAGACTTTTGAGGAAGTGAGTTATGATTGTAATGACTGATATTATTAATGATCTGGTATGTAACTTAATACACTTTATTTTTATTATAAATATCACATTTGTAAATAATTGTAAATAGTGCTTATAGCTATGTAGGTATTTGTATAAAGTTCCTGTTAAATCTACATTGATAATTTATTGTACAAGGCATGAATTATGTGCTCAGTTATGTTAACATTATTGGGGTCTAAGTGAAATGCATAAACCAGTTTCCTTTTGTATATGTGTTTTCCTTTGTTGGTGATTGTGAGCACAATTCCCATTTTCCAACCACTGAGCAGCAGTGTCAAGAAATAACATTGATATTCATGTGTTTTTCACATGTTGGTAAGGAATGTTGTCCAGGGGACATGATGAGGAGCGTTGTGTAGCAGATCCCATTAAGTACTGTGAGAAGTGACCATTTCCATCAGTACCGTGGATGTATTCAGAAGTAATGCCTGTCCAAAAGGTTCCGTTACTTCAATCTAAAACCAATTTAAATGCACACATTTGGAATTAAACTGGTGTAGTATGTTAATAGCTTATGGAGAAATTGGCCATATTTTTTGTAGTGTTATGTAGTTTAGTAGGAGATTACCAACTTTTCATCTGAAGCTTTTACAGAGTCTGAGTATAATGAATTATTCTTGGGCTACCAGTTATGACAAGGCTGATAACCCAAGAATAATTCATTATATTTTACAGTTATTTCCTGCCTCCATTATCATGGTGAAATGTAGCCAGACCAAGATGCTACAATCCAGATTCCTGCCATCTTTATACTTGCTGCCATGAGAACTTCAAATTCTACAGTATATAATGAACTCTGATTATACTATTTTTTTAGGAAATGTGTTCGTAATTTAACGGAAATTTACGATGGAAAAAATAAATTGGCATTATTTGTTGTAACGAATTGAAATTTATATGGTATATTTAGTTGTTTTGTCAGCAGCTATGTGAGAAAGTGCTGTCTACATTGTATCTATAATAGTATTAATTCCAATTAAACAAACTCTAAACTGGAATTTGTTGATTGTTTGCCTGAAAGTTCAATCCTTTAGTACCCAGTGGTAACTAATAATGTCACTGTTTCTAACAACTGAATTTTCACACAGGGTGTAATTGTAGCTTTGGATCTAAAAACAAATCGAGACTATAAGGTTATGTATCTCTGAGTGCAGTGTCCTACCACCTGCATGGATTAGTTCCAATGGAATTCTGTGGATACCGTCGAACCGAGACGCTTGCTCTCAATTTTGCTATCACTAAATAATGGCCAGTGGCATCCGCTCCGCTATAAGATCGCACGTCTACTATGTTTGATTGTCTTTGGTAAAATGCTTACTATGTTCATAATTTAGTTAATTTTTCTGAGTACTTTTGGCGTTATTGACTTGCAATTAGTTATGCAATTACTATCGGTACGCAAAGTCAACTGTCTCTCTTATTATCTATGCAGACGATCGTCTGGCTCGTTTCAACTTTGCCGCCGTGCCAATATGTGTTTTTCTGGAAATGAATATTACCGGTGGTGATAATGGAAGGCTGTTAAATAAGTTGGTATCTGTGTTAAATATTGTAGTCTTATGTTGGTGTTGCTGTGGTCTTAGGTCCGAGGGTAGGAAAGTGTCTTTTCTGTTTCAACTGCTAGTTTGGAAGTTGTAAGCGTGAGATAGTTACAGTACGGTGTTTTTTTCCTTGTCGTTTCCATGATTTTCAAAATATTATTTAGACGAGCTTCAGCTTAAAGCCTTTGGTTAATCGGTTGTGAAGTTGTGATACCGATATTAAAAATATGCTGCGTGAGGTGATGACAGTTATAGTATAGTTCAGTTTGGAGTTTGTTTACGAACGACAAAATGGGGTTAGATTTCGACGTTTTGGAATTTTGCAGAAAACTCCGTAATTCTAAGCAACCTCCTTACGAATGTCCAGTTGCACAATGTGGAAAAGTGTATAAGAGCCTTTGTGGTTTACAGTATCACTTGGTTAACTTTGATCATAATGCCCCTACATCTGTAAATGCTCTACCAGTACCAGGTAAGCACTCTTGCTTCATATGTGGGAGAGTCCTAGTTGGAGTCTCAACAGTACTGAGAATTTTCGTGATTTTTTCAGTTTATTAAGAAATATCATCAGCCCATTAAATGACCACAACTGCCTTTTCTTGCATATTTATCAGTGAATCATAATTGTGCCATTGTATATTGTTTTTCGTCATGTAGTTGATACACTGGTTAAATAAGCAAGTAATGAATTCATCACCAGTGGTAAACTGCTTATTCACTACAAATAAAACCTATTTGTTTGATTGCATATCAGCTGTGGTATTGGATGGGGAAGCCAATGTAACTGCAAAATCATAGTCTAAGGAATATGATATAAAAGCATTAAACAGTGTTTTTAAAAGGAAGAAAGTTTCATTTATTATACTTTTATCGGGTATTAATTGATGTGTTAATAGGAATGAATATTCTATCACTGCTAATTCTTTGGATGTATAATTGTAGGGCGGAAGAAAGGACGTGGCTCACATCATTCACGACCACCTTCATCTGCCGCTGATGTACTAACTTTGTCAACACGAGAGGGTTTGACATATGCTGAAGCTCAGAAGATAGTAGAATTTGAGGTTGATGGACGAATAACTAGAGTCAGCATTTTTGATCCTCTACCACTCATATCAAAGGAGGAATTTGAAGCTACATATGGAAGCAGTAATGACAGTGTGAGTGGTTTATATTCATTGAAATGCAAGACATAATAATGAATTGGTCACTGCCATAATAAGAATTCATGATAAATTGCAATAGTGGCCCACCAGGTGACTTATCATTTACATTATTGTCTTTTTTTGTTATAAATTTCATATGATACCAAACTTTGTAACATCAACTAACCTTAACCAAAATTTCAAAATTCTGCAGTATGATATGTAAGATTAAAGCTATTGTAGTAGGATTTGAAGTTCTCATGGCTTTGAATACAAAGATGGCAGTCTTCTGGGTTGCAGTGTTGTGTAGTCTAGTAGATGTTTACCTCATTACACAGCACTACAACCTAGAAGACAGTTAAGAGAGCTACTAAATTTACATAAATACTGTACTGATATTCTCTGCTGTTGATTTTGTATCAGTTTGTTTAGATGACATTCATAAGTATCCTTTTACAACTATTTTAATTTATGAAATGTGAAATTTCAATTGTTATATGCAGCAAGAGGGGATCCAGTTATCTGCAGACCTTTGTCAAAGTATGCTGTCCAGTGATGAGAAAATTCGTCTTCCAGAGCCAAGTTACACCATCTTAGATTCATATAACATAAGTGATGCACCACCACGACCCAACGCATATATTAGGTATGTCTTGTTTTAATAAATTTGGCTTTAAAGTGAGTGTAATTGGTGTCGAAGTATCATTATTGGCATTGTTGTTTTGTTCAATGATTCCTAGCCTGTGGTATGTGGATCTCTGGTGGTCGGTGAATATATTTTAGTGTAATGACAATCTAAATTGTAAAGACTGCTTTCAGTTCTGTTTACTGAAATTTTTATCCATGAGTGTGGAAAAAAAGCTGTTTTTCTTATGTTGTTCATTTTTAAATTTTAAATTAACTTACGTTATCAGCAATAGCTCAGCACTTGATGAGTGTCAGCATCATGTTCTGGCTGTGATATATCTGTGTGTAAAAGATGCCCAGTGCCCATTGGATAGGAGCCTGGGTAGCCCCAGAACTGATCAGGATGTTGAAGCCAGAAGAAAAATCCCTTGCCCCTGATGAGTGTTGAATCATGGTTGTCTAGTTCATAGTCGGACACCATACTGATTAAGCTGCCCTAACTTATGATGTTAGCTATAATAGCAATTAATTTTTGAAATACAGATTCATTGAGAGGTCTGCTGAGGAACTTGATGGTGAAGTGGAATATGATATGGATGAGGAAGACTGCGCTTGGCTGAGTATTATAAATGAGCAACGTGCAGCTGCTGGTCTCCCCGATGTACCTGTAGATACGTTTGAACTGCTTATGGATCGACTAGAGAAGGAATCATACTTTCAGGTAATCTATTATTTTGAAGTTTACTGCCAGATTTTTTCTACAACATTAATAGAGACAAATGTATACAGTTGAAATAAGACTCCTGTTTTTACGTGGAATATAGTGTATTTCTTTTGCAATGTCTTGTAGTAGCATCACACATACTTGTCTTTCCTGCATGTTGGTATCATTGAATAATAAATATTTTAACTGAGTGGGTAACTAAAATATTGTTGCATAGTAATATTAATGGAACTGTTACTGGTTAATTTTTAAGACAATTTATTGTATGCAGTAATGTTGAAATGTTTAGCAATGGAACAGAGAGACAGTGATTATGTGGTTACTTTCATTGTTTCAGAGTTGTGGCAAAGGAGGAGATGGAGTGGCACCAACTGTAATTGATGATGATGCTGTTTGTTGTATATGTATGGATGGAGAATGTCAGAACTCCAATGTAATCCTCTTCTGCGACATGTGTAATTTGGCTGTTCACCAGGTATTTTCTGAGACGTTGTTTGGTAAAGATATTAGCCATCTTGATTAAAACATTGACTGATGAATTTATAGGTATAGTCAGGTCTTCAGAAGTATGCAGCGTGCTCATAACTGGTGATTTGTCGGAAAGACGTGCGGTCATATTCACTCATTCTGATTTATTTATTATGATGATATTTTATTGAAAGTTTATGGCAGTTTATTAATAATGCTACGCCCATATTCTCACAAATAGGGTTATTATGTTACTCAGTTTTCTTTGAGAAATTTGCCAATCATTTATTTGTTAATTATTATATTAAAATAAAACATTTAAATAAGGCTGCAATTATTTTCTGATTATACAGAGGGATACAGTATTACAAAAATGCACATGGGCCACACAAAATACATGAGTCTGAAACTGCATTCTCTTGGCACTTTTGGAAACCGAATGTCGAGTAAATTTACTACAGTTTCTAGTTTTGTGTGTGTTTACAGGATTGTTATGGTGTACCATACATTCCAGAAGGCCAGTGGCTTTGTCGTCGTTGTTTGCAGTCTCCTTCGCGTGCTGTTGATTGTGTACTTTGCCCCAACAATGGGGGAGCTTTCAAACAAACAGATCGTGGACACTGGGCACATGTTGTTTGCGCACTGTGGATTCCAGAAGTCAGATTTGCAAATACTGTAAGTGAATTATTGTGTTGTTGTTTCTTCTTTCATCTAGTAAGTGTTTGTAGATTTTCTTCTGGTAAGTATATATTACTTTTTCAATTTAATTTACCAGACATTTTCAAAACTGTTCTTTGTGGTGTCTGTAAGAATTATTGCTTTGATCATTTTTGGCCAGTACACATCTGTCACAGTTAAAGGAATATTTCTGAGATCAGAGCACCCATTGAGTGAGATTCCATTTTCTTCCAATGATAAGGTGATGAGCAGAAGAGGGGATATGAACCATGGTGACACGAATATGCTCTCTTCACTCACGTGTTTTGATGTGAAATGTTTAAAGAAAACTGTTCTGGATCCTAAGATCTTTAGCATGGGAGGCCAATAATGGTGTCACCCAGTAGATTCACACCAGATTATAACTTGTTAGAAATTTGGTAAATGGCAGAGTTTATGGAGATGTTCAGCAGAGGGTGTTATTAACAGTGCTTATTTCAAAATGTTGCAGAGGTTTTTGTTCTCCCTTGTAGTGTCTTCTCGTTCCTGTCTTACTGAGTTCTTGAACTTTGGTGCTGGTTTAATATTGAAGTAATGTGTGTGTTTTACAGGTATTTCTTGAACCAATAGACAGTATAGAAACAATACCTCCAGCAAGATGGAAGTTAACGTGCTACATCTGTAAGCAGAGAGGAGTAGGAGCATGCATTCAGTGTCATAAAACAAATTGTTACGCTGCATTTCACGTAACTTGTGCACAGCAGGCTGGTCTCTTTATGAAGATGGACACTGTTCGAGACTCACATACAGGTTTGTGATTTTATGAAAAAAAGTAAAGTTGTTCCACTACATACCATGCAGGCTCTTGTGGGGAGAAGAGGTATAGCTTCTACTGATTCTTGACCTTTGTAGTAGATGGGGTGAGTGGTCAGCGTCACACCTACGCTGCTTTTTACCGTGGGGAAAGACTCCTAGTACTGATTGGTTAAGAGACTGGGTGGGCTCTGGACATAGAGGCTAGATGAGAAGTCCATTGTCTGTAAAATACTTAACCTCTAAATGTTTTAAATGGTTCCTACATAAAGTTTTGATGAATTTGTTCATTCCAATCTTTATCTGTGTACTTGTTGAAGTTGCCTTTTTTCTGAAATGGACATAATGTTTATCTTGAGTGTGTTTTTTAGGCACTGGTCTTGACCCAGGACCAGTACTAGTCCAAAAGACAGCGTATTGTGATGCCCATACACCCGGTGGACTGGTAGATTCTGATTCAAGACCCAGAGGAAGTACGCTTTCTTCTAGCAAGCAAGCAACAACTCCAAGTGGTATTGGGGGTACAGGTGAAGCCGCACGTGAAGAATCCCGCCAAAAAATGAAGAAGGCTCGAAGGTTACTTGCTAAGAAAAGGTCCTCAGTTCCTGTCATATCTATACCAACCATTCCACCTGACAGGTATGAAGGTTCAGTGCTTAAAAATTTGGCTGTGAATAGGATATTGATGCTCATAATATTGAAATAAAACCACAGTTATGTGAAATCACAGATTGTATAATTGTGTATAACAGGATTTACCTGTCCTTTTTTTATGGAACCATGCTTTTTATATTTGTAACTTCTTTATACAGAATTCAAGAAATAGCATCATTAGTGAATGTACCAAAGAAGAGCCAGTTGATTCAAAGACTGATCGCATACTGGACTCTAAAGAGGCAGTTCAGGAATGGTGTTCCTCTTCTGAGACGACTACAGAGTTCTCATTTAGCTCGTCGTGATGACCCTTTGCCATTACAGGAGGTGGTGAGTGATACTGTAAGTTGCTTCATGCACACAGACACAAAGAAGGTCCTGTTTAGTGATGTTTTATTTTTTTTAAATATATATTCTGCTTATAAGGTAAAGAGATGACCATGCAAAGAGGGCATACCTCTTCAGAAACTTGGAACTTTCGTTACGGGAAGTATTTTGTAAATCTTATGATGTTATATTTGGACTCCATATAAGAGGATAATATTCTTCTAAACATATTTTTAAATGAAATTTTAAATTAAAATTTATTTTTATAAATTATCTTTAACAAAGTCCCTTGAGCAGAATCCTTGAGAAGCTAATTGTTTCTCAGCTACTCAAGAATTTCCCCATCTTTTACAGAATCTAAATTTGTCTCACGAGATTCTGTTACTGTGTGCTACTCACTTTTGTTCAGGTCTTGTCAGAGTGGCAACATCACAGTTTGTAATTCTCATTCTCTTTCTGCGCCCCATACAGTTTGAGCATAATGTTACACCTTCAGTTGAACAAATGTGGTTCTTGTAGGTAATGCAGTTTTACTACTTACTGTGAGATCACAGTATCTCATAGTGTAGTTGGAAAATCTGAATAGTTAGCAAGTGTTAGTTTCACTTTGCTACATCATAATAGCTATTTGTAGTGTAGTTGCTCTGTTTTAATTTGTGTTTGTTATTAGTACAAAATAGTGAAGAAAAGTGCTTGAGAAAGATTACTGAAAGTATTTTATGTGAAAGTAATGACAGTTTTTTCCCCCCAATTTTTATTAATTGTTTAATCAAGATTGTAGTTAACCAGAATTCATTTTTGCAGATTTTGTTTATTTGTTTACTGCTTGCTTACTTAATTTTCATACTGCACCAGCATTAATGTTTAAGGACACTTGTATAACTTAAGCACTTACACTAATTACCATGTGGGCCAATTGCATTTTCAGGGTGAACTATACAGACAGCTGAAATATTGGCAGTGTCTACGTCAGGACTTGGAACGAGCTCGGCTTCTTTGCGAGTTAGTCCGTAAACGAGAGAAATTAAAAAAGGAGCTATGCAAGGTGTAAGTTACCTGTTAATTTGCTGTGTGGGAACTATATATAAATTATTTTTTACACGATGATGCCAGTATGCATTTAGAAATGAGCTTGTTTTATAACCAGTGAATTAAAACATTCTTGGGTTATTTATGCTATTTCAACTGTGTAGGTCACATTAAATGAGATAGGAGCATGATGTATGTATGAAAAAAGGCAGTTATAACATATTTGAAGGCAGGTAGAGAAAGTGAAGATCACAAAGGATATTAGTCAGGATATTCATAGCAGATCAGGGTAAGAAGTACACATACAGTGCAATATAAATGCTCTGTGTGTTATTTTTTTATGGTTATAAGAGAAATTCTCCATGATCTCAGTGTTTCTGGATTTAATAAACATTTTTTTACCATAAAATATGGGTGTGTCTTATGCTTTGGAGGGACTGAGATAAACTGGGCAAACCTCCATCTTGTTATCATCAAGAATTAGAATTGGGTTCCTCACGAATACAAGTTTTGTGCTAACGAATGTGATAGTGGCGGGGATGTAGAGATGATTCACATATGATACAGACACATTAAAACTGTCTATGCAGTCAATCTGATTAAGTGACCAGTGGTATGTAATTACTACCTAATTACTTTGACAACCCATGTCCCTGAATGTTTAAAGTGGTAACTAATACCTGTTTAACAGGCTGGAATTATTTATTGCCTAGTGCAAAAAAAATGTTTGTGGGAAGTAGTGTATTACATTCTAAAACTGTTCTTCTTTACCAATTTTGGTCTTTTAAATACTACATTTTGTGAAAAAATTGCAGCCTAAAAGTAGATCACTATAATTATATTTAACAACATTCAAATGTGAGGTGTGGGGAGCAATTCAGCTACCCATTATTTCCTCCAGTAAACACAGATGCAATGGAACAAAATGTGTTTGTGTTAAATAAAATATGAGCAATGTACACAAAGTAACAGGCTGTTAACTTACATAGAAGGTTTATGCAGTTGCAACCATGTACTTCTATTTTACCTAGACACAACTAACAATACTGACCAGTGCCAGTAATGATATAAATAAGTATGTAGGATTTGAGGTTTTCACGGTGGTGAGTCTGAAGATGGCTGTTTTCTGGGTTGTTGCACCATGTAGTCTGGTAAACTTTACCAGACAACATGGCACAAGAACCCAGAAAACAGCCATCCTCATATAAATAAGTATGTAATGAGAAATACAAGCCTAAAAAATATAATAGATTTTATTTCATTTTTCCAGCAAAGAAATGTGGATGGAAGTTCACCTCCAGCCTTTGGTCTGTTTTTTGCGTCACCTTCTTGACCTTATCCAGTCTCGAGACACAGGAGATATCTTCTCAGAACCAGTTGATCTGTCAGAAGTACCTGATTATAGCGATGTAGTTACACAGCCCATGGACATTTCAACCATGCGAACTAAACTTGAGAATTTCCAGTACTCAAATCTTGATGCATTTGAGAAAGATTTCAATTTAATGATCAATAATTGCATGGCATATAATTCTCGTGACACTATTTTTTACCGTGCTGCAATAAAAATGAGAGATCAGGTAAGTCAAAGTTTTATGACCTGTTTAATTTGAATTTTTTTAAGTTTTAAGAATGCAAACATGATGGAGTGTGGGGGGATTACTATTTTCATATTCTATATAGAATCTGTGTTTTTTTTTTATTTCCCAGTATTTAGAAATAACAAAAGCTAAAGTCAACATTCTGTAAAAGTATGGTGATTCACTAAATGTAACTGGAATTAATTTTTATTTCAGTGACGAAGCTCACTGAATGTAATCATGATAAATTTATCAGACTATAAGGGTTTGATTATGCTTTCATTATGAGTGTCGATATTGTGCACTTTGTGCATAGGAATGCATTAAACCAAGTGCACCAAATGCCATGGTTTAGTTGTTAGTATTCCTGTTTTATATTCAGTAGGTCCCAGGATCAAGTCTAGGCCTAGAGATCAGCTATCTTGAAAACGTTTTTTGTGGTTTTACTCAGTCCCTTGAGGCAGATTGTAGGTAGTGCCTTAGAAAATGTCACATTTGCTTCTTTCCATATCATTTCCAGTTCATTAATTATCCTATTATTCAGTCCTTTGTTGTCTGAGTTACTGATAGAATTATTAAATAAACCATAATAAATAAATACAAATTGGCCACTTGAGAGGTATTCAGTTGGTCAAGAAATTCCTCAATTTTTTGAAAGGTGAAGTTCATAATTGTGTTTCCAATAACCATAGACTGGAATATATCCTCATCCAGTTCAGTCCATTCCGAAGCTTTGCGCCTCATATGTCTTCCCCTTTCCCCCAGTATTATCATCCCGTCTGTGCATCAGACTTAATTTGGATATGCTCATTAGAACACTGTAATGGGATAAAGTACTTTGTGTTATGTATGATATCCTATCATTAATCATGTCTGCCATTTTAATTGCATATCTGATTCGCTTATGTATCAAA
Organism: Zootermopsis nevadensis; assembly: GCF_000696155.1. The sequence continues at coordinate 330,993 of NW_019059655.1, read as the reverse complement.
AGACCCATCCTTAAATGGTGATTCCACAGAGTAATATTTACTTGTCAAGTGACATGACCCATCTGACTTCCAGTACTTCTGTGAAGTCTGACGTGCTCTTGTATTTTGTTTTATTTTACTTCTGATTTTGGTGACCATATTGTTAAGAGACTTAACAAGTTATAAATTTAGTGTTCCTATTCCATTGCTTGGAACATGTCAAAAAAGAAAAATGAAAGTTTTTTGTTTTGCAACACTTTAACTAATTTATTTTAAATTATGAGTAAAATTTTGTAATGTAGAAATACACTTTACAGTGAGAATTTCACTCTCTTTACAACATTTTTGGTTAATAATCTATCAGAAGTGATAAGTAATGTTTTAACATATTTTATTATCTTCCAGGGAGGAGCTCTAATTCGACAAGCCAAGCGTGATCTTGAGGCTAATGGATTTGATCTGACAACAGGAATGTTGTTGCCTGATGGTGTAACATCATCTTCCCAAAGTTCCAGTTCATCTTACGGTATAGATGCCAAGTTGTCGCATATTTCAACACCTCATTTGCAACAGCCATTACCACAAACTTCACAGTCAGGTTTGCTTCAACAGCCATCTCAGCAGCAGCACCGTCAACAACCTGAGGAAGGTTTGGCTGGAGAAATTGACCGTGAATTAGAAGCTGTTATGGATAAGAGTCGTTCAGTCGTAAGTTTACAGACACTTCTGTTCCTTGAAGTTGGTTTAGTATGTAAATAGTATTATAATTTCCACTTGGTCTCTTATTTACTTAGTGTTTTTGTATATTCTGGAACTCCAATGCATCATGTTTCATCTGTATTCTAAAGCTAATGAGTGGGCCAGCATTATAATATGGTCATGTCCGAAGCACTAAGCCATTAATCAGTTTGGAATTCTAAAATGTATATATTGTGCATATGCTGACTTACAGTGAATTGTGATTGACATATATGTACAGAATGCCATTTTTTAACAGGCTAATGTTGATCGACTTTCAAAGTTGCTAGAGTTACAAGATCGAAGCCAAGGACTTCGTCATGGTCTGGCACGTGCTAAGAGAGTCCGACTCATTAAAACAGAAATTACAAAACTCCGTCGTAAGATGGCTCTTGGAGGAAATGGTCCACAGTTACGTCACTCTCAGTCAGGTATTAATGAAGTAAATTGTAATTAGACATGTGAATACACATTTTTTTAACCTGAACATTTGTCTTGAACATGATTCATTCCTTGAAACTTGACTTCTTTTATCGCTAAGCCTAGGGAAATATGGAGTCTACTTTGTTTGTGCTAGGATCTTGGTTCTGGTCCAATTTCACGTGTGTTTCTCTTAGGTAACGTATGAGTCAGTATGCAGCTGACTAAAAAAGACAGGTCGAGTGTAAAGAGTTTGGCATGGCACTAGTAGCAAGAATGAAAAGCGTTCTTAATAGGCCAATTGCTTAGTTCTCTGCAGCCAGAGAGGAGATTGTGACTAGTCAGATATCTGGTGCCACAATAATAATGTTCTACATAATACTTTGGTAATAAATTTCATGGTAATCAATAGTTATTGTTTCTAGACAGACCAGGGTCCATTTCTTGACAAGTCGGATTTCCCGTACTGTGCTTGAAGTTTGTTGTTTTCACACCTTTCATACACGGGAGTTTAATATGTACTAATGCGTTTGTCCACTGAATTAGAAACATTCTTAGAGTCAAAAAATGGAAGTCTGGGAAGTAAGAAAACATACTATGTATTTCACTGGGTTCCTTGTGGTATAAGAATGAGGTGGATACCTGTGCAAGTGGTCTCAAGTTTGAAGACAGCTGGATCCAGTATCACTTTTTATGTTTGTTCCCCAGTCCTCAAAAGGTTAAAAAATTGTGAATGTGGTACACAGCCCATATTAAACTGTACGTTCACTTTGAAAAGCGTAATCTTCATCCTTGTCCTGTTCTTTAGAGTAAATGGAATCAAATGTGGATTCCTTTACACTTCTTAGGTGATATGAGTCTGAGGGTGTCAGAAGACCAGAACAGGAGACATAAGAAACAACAGCATATGTCTTCTGTCTCAAAATAAACTAACAAAATAAAAGGTTGGTATGAATTATGCTTGGAAATTTGCCCTGTAGTAAAAGTGTTAATACCTGCAGATATTTCAGGATGGGAATTAATTATTGGTAATGGGTTGTTTAGCATCAAGTGTATGGAAATTGCAGATGCTGGAGATGGTTTTGAATCTGATTCAGAAAGAGAGGAATCCAGTGAGGATGAAGATGATGAGGAGAATCTAAAACAACAGCAACGCACAGCAAAACCAATCTCACGGCATTCCACACGGCGTTCCTCTCAGCAGCAACAAATGAGTGAAAATAAAGGTAGTCACTTATTACAGAAACATAAATTTATTGTTATACATGATACTATACTTATTCAAATATTAAGATGTCTGAATACTTAAATATTCAAACTTTGATCTGAACCAGCATAACCAACAAAATTTGATCTTCCTTTGAAAATATGAAGTCTGGACTCCGTTACTTTCCTAGGATTGTAACATTATCAATACCAGGGAATAAGTGTATGCAATATACACATTTACAAAGCTCCACTGACATGAATAAAATGGAAACCATGCTATAAGAAGAAGAAGAAAAGAAGACAAATGTGAATTTGCTTGGTTATATGGCAACTTCATGCTCAAAACACCCAGCATGATGTCAGTGCTGACTGATGTCTACATATTACAGGTACTTCTGGCAAGAGTTCTGTCACAGTTTCAGGAGCCAAGGAGCATGAAACATTAGCTGAAACCGCTGATCCTAACGGTAATCCACATTATTCCAAGTTCATCTTATAGTCATGTATATTCCTTGTGGTCTTGTACTAACTTTTTCTACCTTGAAACCAAAAAGGCCCTCTCTTAGTTTTTATTTTTCTGTTTATGTTAAAGCTAGAACATTTCACTTTCTCTCATTATGGTTCCATCATTTTATTCCAGAGATTTGAGGTTATTACAGTGGCATATACATTGTTTATTGTCTTCTAGGTTATGACACCATATTGTCTTGTATATGGTTATCAAAATTTTGGACAAATGTGTTATGCATCTTCAGAGTTGGTCTTTCTTCTGAAACTTTTGTAACCATGTCATCATAGCCCAGAAAACCGCAATCACCGTCTTGATTTTAACAGTTTGTCAATGTAGATTTTGATCTAGCTTTCATGGAAGTACAAAAGGTCAAACATGTTTAGTAAATGGTGTTTCTGTCTAATTTGTCCATGAATGCTCTTCATTTATAAAATTACAAGAAGTCTGTTATTGTGATACTTGGTGAGATCTTAGAAAAATGTGCATGGGCACTTTGAACTCTATAGTTTTATGCATTTTGTAGGTATGTTTATGATATGTAAATATATTGAGTTCCATATACAGCAATGGCTGGACTTTGTGTACAGTAATTCATGAGTTATAACTGCATACATGTCTTTAGACATTGTATGATCACTAGGTTATTTTGCATTTTAAAAACATTACCCCAACAAATTTTGCATATTTTGTTGAAAGTCTATCATCACACAAAATATTTGGTTCATGCATTGAATGTACTAGTCTTCCTGTGACAGAAGTTCATGCAGACATTATCTTGATGTTATTTGTTAGGTAATTAAAAGTATATGGCTGGTATACAGTGATATGATATTTAGACCAAGTTTGATGAAATAGAGTAATTTGGTTGAAATATTATCAGAAGACATACACACAGATACATCATACTTTGTGTTTTTATAATAAATGAAGAATAAGTTATAAAAAGAGTAAATTACTATAATAAGTATAACAGTCAGATACATTTATAGACCAGGGTAAATGAGTCGTTGAATTAAGTATTCCACGCTCAGAGGAACTTCATGATTTTGCTGCAGGACAGCATAGTTAAAGTTTGCATTTCATATTAAGTTACCAGAACTTATGAACAGGTTACAGGTAATCCTCCTTTGTTTTAGGCATAAATGATAAAAGATTCATTTTTTTAGAAGTATTGTTTTTATATAGTAGCATCCCCAACTAATGCTGTGCAGAGCAGTGGCAAACAGAAAAGTGGGCGTGGACGCAAGAAAATGGGAGGCAAACGACAATCAGATGAAGGTGCTGACTCAATCACAAGTTCAGAAGCAGCAACTACTACTGCATCTACTCCTCTCATTTCAAACAGTGCAGTTAGTGGCAGTGGGTCTCAGTCAGTGTTAGACTCCAGTGCACAAGGTAACAAGACTGAACTGAATCACGCTGTCACTATTAAAAACATACTTTTGGTCATTTTTCAACTTTTGTGTTTCAACAGAAAATTTTATAAGAAGGGCTAACCCTCAGAAAAAAGAGTTTTGAGATTTAACATAAAAGAAACCTGGATGATATTTATATAAACATAAGAAGAGAAGAATGTAATAAATGATGGTGTTGAGGTTCTTGTAACAGATACAGCATCCATATTCTCTTTTGTGGCAATGAAATTTGGAAATTATTTTCCCATGGATATATTGTGAAGCTTGGGTACTCATCATTGTTCAGATTCTTATAATACTGTGCTGCCATCTCATTTAGCTTCACATTTTGTTCTTCGTGAGATGTTGTTTTCTAGAAGACAGAAGCAGTTCATTTGAACATGAATAATGTAAGTGCTTGAAAGGTTAGTGGCATTAGAGTATTTCTAGCAATAGATAATTTAGATTTTGAAATCAATGAAATATCTTTTCCATAATTCAAGCTCATGTAGTGTCAGTGCAATTAAGTCCTTGTCTGAAAATTATGAAATTTTTAGCTCAAAGCCAGGTGTTTTGTATGCCACTGATATAAATTTATTTTCCCTGGAGGTATGTAACAAACGCCACAAAATTAACATTTATTTTAATTTGAAGTTTGTGTTTTTTGATCCCAAACATGATGTACTATATTCTGGAATTTACAATTTTTACTTCTGTTACATGTTTGTAACACTTGTTTCATTCATCTCCTGACTGTTGGTACATGAACGTTTGAGCTACTTTGTGTCACTGTTTATATACGTATCATGTCTGGCCAACTTTTGGTGTGATTCCATGGTACCATCTGTACATACATTGTAGTAATTCCATTAAGTAATGTAACCTTACAGTGCATTTCTAAACTGTTGCTTGAGTTAACTGTCATTGAATGTGATACTCTATAAATACTATGTTACTGGGTGAATAAATTCATACACACAAGTTATTGGACACACTGCATTCTGAGTGTAGAAAATTATAAAAAAAATACCCATTTAGAATATACATGCTATTAAAGTAAGTTTATTTTCTACATTTGTTGTGTTTTCACAGATTTGTCTGGAGGGCTAGGTGCTCCAACAACCCCAGTCAAATTAACTGTGTCTTCTGAACAGACACAGCCAAGCACAGTGTCACAACTTACATCTGTATCTCCATCTGGTGTAAATCGTCGTACAGCTGTGCTGTTCACTCGTAAGGCTGCTGCTGCTGCTTCAGCAATTAAAAAGCCAGACACGCACAGTGGTACACATGGTGGGGCTAACAGTTCAGTCAGCATGTGAGTTTATGTTAAAAATCACTAATGATAATATTAAACTAGATGTTCTTCCTTCTTCACTATTTTAAAAATAAATTATCTTCTATCCTTCATTCTTTAAAGTAAAATTGTTTTAGTGTTGTCTTCATACAGTTATTTATAAGCAGATTCTACCCCTTCCCTCTTCTGATCCCCTTGCAATCTACTTCTGAAAGATGTGGAATGCATACTTTTATCTTAACCACTGTATATATGTAGGAAACGTAGTTAAAAATAGATCACTTACATTACTCAACAACATGTGGAAAGTTACAGGAGCATAATTCACTGTCATCTCATTTGATGCTATACAGTCTGAGATTATAAAAGCATTGTTAAAGAAAACTATAAATAAAATAAAATAAAATATATCGTCTTTATGAGGAGGAAAGAACTGTATGTGACACATTTTTTATTTCTGTTTTGTCTGTCATGCAAGTTTTGTGATCTAAAGAGAAATCAACTGTCACAGTAATGGACTCACACAGTACACAAATATTGTCTTATCCTTAAACTCATAACACATATTCTCCAGCACTCTTATTCCAAAAAATAATAATTTATTCCAAATGGTTTTCTAATAGTTATTGTCTCTTAATTGAAAACATGTCAGTGTAACTAAGGTTTCCACTTATCCCTACATCTATAAATCTGTGGCTCTTCTTCCTAAATATTCCCTGCCCCTTTCTTGTTGATCTAATTGATATAGGTAATAGTTTTGTAGTTATTTATATAATAGTGTGTGACACTCTCTTTGAACACTTCCTTTTGTCATTTTGTGGCTTTCAGTGAAAGAAAATATATATCTTTTAATTTGTATTAGAATATATAATAATGTAAAATTATATACATTTCTTATGAGAACATTCACAGTATTTACAAAATGTCTGGTCAATGCTCTTACAGCATTTAATGCTCCATCTACCCAAATAAACAGTTGTCTGTTTTCAGAATGTTCTGAAATCATCAGCTTTTCAAGACAAAATCTTTTGACTGATTTTAGTTAAAACTTATTGTTTCAGGTGCAGTGGTTCATCACTAATATCTAGCCGACGGCGTGTTGGTCGACCCCGTAAAAACTTGGATGCTGTAATGAATCAGTGCTCAAGTTCCAGTTCTCATGTTGAGCCAAACCTTCTATTAGCAGGAACAGGGGATAGTGATCATGCAAGCATGTTGATGCCTGCCCCACCCTTGCCATGTTCAGAGAGCTTCACAGTCTACAGACGGGGCGGAGGAGGTTAGTGGTTTATAGATTGTATTTGTGCAAGGGTCCATCACAGTAATATTGATGGAAGGACAATCTAAGATATTTCACACTCTAATGTTAGAGGGGATAGTTATCTGGGAAACAGAAGAGGACTTGCAGAAAATGACTTGGTGGAGCTAACCCATTTGAGGTTGTTCAATGGTGCCTGTGAAAACAGCATATAAGCAAACACTGGTCACAAGAGGGTAATATGGTAAATCAAGGCCACCATATGCAAATTCTCACTTATCAACTGTAGACACATTGTGGATCCCAGGACAAGTTTATATTGTTCCTCATTCCATTGAATTGGAAGGTCAAGTTATTGGTAAATTATTTAAATTTTTCCCTTTTGTCAGCTTTCTTTCAGTGTGGGTGACTTATTGTATACAGGGTTGGTAATCCTGCAAATTTCACCGTATAACAGAAACATATCAAATGGGAAGCATACAACAATACCCATTTTATGTCAAACTGGCACAAGAATTCTTAGATGTAAAGCTTATCATCTGCATCAGATTCCCTGGTAGAATTTGGCTGCAGATAGGATAGAGTCCCAATTATCCAACCTTAATTTATCTGACTGCATTTTATCCAATGTGCTGTGAATCATAGTGAAGGAATTAATTCTATTGAATTTGTTTAAGTTTAACAACAAAGGGAGGCGGCCATTATGGATCTACTGTTCAGGCACTGGCATGAACTTACTGCAAAGAAAAGGAAGGAGGCTCATCAGAAGCAAATACTAATTTCTTGAAACTCCTTGACTTACAAATTTACATTATGTTAAATCATATTTTTGTTTTTACTATTTTTCATTTGATGCTGTATTATATTGTATTGTATTGTATTTTCTTTTCTTTGTAATTTAATACTATTGTAAACTGTATAAAAATTGAGTTGATATTTACCGTAATTTTTGTCTTTGTCTTCTGTATTATCAAACTGTTTTATTATCCAGTCATCCTTCTGTCCCATTTTGGTTGGATAATCAGGACTCTACTGTACTGAACTAAAACCATGGATAAACAAAGACACAGATAGCGAAAATTTGTGTAACGAGGGTCGCCTCTACATGAAACTGAAAACTTCCAGCAAATGAAGTAGAAAGTCTGAATTTGCTAGGTGGGTTTGAGAGACATTTAGAAACCACATACTGTCATGTATAAAGAAAAGTTATCTTGGAAAATTTCCAGATTGACAGATGAAGAGACACAATCAGACTCAACATGTTCAAGTTGCTCGACGTCAGAAGGCAGCACAGGTAGTAGTGAGGATGGTGGTAGCTCAAGTATTGACCTGCAACAGAGGGGTGCTTCAGGAGGTGATTCTTCGGGGGAAGAAGAAGGCGCAAGTAGTGGTTCACTGGAACCTCTAGACCTAGTGTGGGCTAAATGTCGAGGATACCCTTGGTACCCTGCGCTGGTAAGTAACAGTACACTGAACATTGTATTTGTTGTAAGTTGTCAGTGTTCAGTGCTCGTTTCTTGCAAACTGATATGTGGTATTGTCGTACGGATGTTAATATTGGGCACTAAACTGTCGACAGGAATGTATGGCCAAATGCCACTTGCTTCTATGTCATTATTATTGTTATCATTATTATAAATTTCTTATTATTTTAGATAATCAACCCAAAAATGCCTCGTGCTGGGTATTTACATAAGGGAGTCCCAATACCAGCACCTCCAGCTGATGTACTGGCACTTGCATTGAACTATGAGGAGCCTGTATATCTTGTACTCTTCTTTGATACAAAGCGCACATGGTAAGGTAACAGTTTTGAATCTTAAGATTGTTAATTATTATTTGCAACTATTAGAAATAGCATTCATGAGTCATATTTCAAAATAAATGGAAACTGAATCTCTAACTGAGGAATCAGAAGTAATTTGTGTGTGTGTAATTTAGGTAACCATAAATTGATAAAATTTGATTTTTATCAGTCCTGAGCAGGAGCTACCTTTATAGTAGTGTATTTGGAAGTGAATAAGACTTAATATTATTTATGAAATTAAAACTACTTTAATATCCATACCTAAAAACCTACTTAGCTCAGAAAGTATTACCACAGGTAAAGTTAAAGCCAAGAACTTTTATGTGTTATGCAAGTTAAAGTAAATTCTTGACCAATTTTAATAATATGGGAACAGAGCATGACCCTGATTCTGATTTGTGCAAGTGAGACATGTTGAGTTATCATGAACTTGTTACTTTATCATGACTCAGCATACATCTGTAAGATTCTGAACATGGCTCACCAGAAACTTCATATGTTGAAATACTATGGACATGTTGGGTCAGGGTTTCTCAGCCTGCAGCTTACCATTGTGGTTTGTGCAACCCACATATATTTTTTGTACTACTTTAGAATGTGTCTTTCTTATAGATATTTGGAGGGATGTATGTGAATTGCAGCAACAGACATTAAACCTGGTACTCAAAAATTACTCAAATGAAAGCACTTTCAGATATGTCACTAATGACTGATTTTATTAAAAAATAAGTTGAATAATACATGAATCTATTAGTAAAAGTATATGTTAGTAGCATTTTTAATAAATTGCCATGTTCCATCAAATTACCCTCATTCATAACCTGGAGCACTGAGTCAATAATGAAGGGTTAATATGTCATTAAACATATGAACTTCAAGGAGCAGTGAATGGGTTAACATTGATGACAAGCTGTTCTTTGTATTTACATATAGACGTGACTCAGGATATTCTCAAAATCCACACACGTTTCTAATCTCAATGAATGTTGGTTTTACAGGCAGTGGCTACCACGCAACAAACTTGAGCCACTTGGAGTAGCAACAGAGGTTGATCAGGCCAAACTGACAGAGTCTCGTAAACCAACAGATCGTAAGGCAGTACGGAAGGCATATCAGGAGGCCATGTTACATCGCTGTCAAGTGTCTGGAGGACAAGGGAAAAGAAGTCGTGCTGCCAGCATTGGAAATGCTGATCTTCCAGCACCTGCTGACGAGAACTGAAAACCCCAGTATGTCACACGAAGTGTAACTGAAGTGCTACTTTTTTAAACTCTGGTGAAGGACAGCTGGAAATGTCCTTAGATTTTAATTTTTCCTTGAACTGGAAGACATATTGATCTTGGAGTTTGTTTCCACTGATAATGATCAACTCTTTCACTGCCTATTAAACAGTGCTTGAAATTAAATGACTTAAATTAGTTTCACATCTTGTCAGGTAACTCGTATCTTCAACTGTTATAAAATAAGCAGACATTGAAAGCTGAGCTACAATTTAGTGGCAGTGACAGAAAAACACTGACTTTGTATCAGACTGGTTTAATGTACATACACTAACCTACATCCACCAAACTATTGTAACGTCTTGTAAACTTACAAGATACATTTCATAGCTTTACCTTAGGGCCCAGTATTTGTATTAAACTGTAGCGCAAATATTGAGTAGCATCAGTGTGTATCATAATCATCAAAAGAGGTTTTTAAAGCCATAGGTAACATATAGTAGTATATGTTGAAATTGTTAATTCTGCGGTTCTCAACCTAAAGGCCTCATGGGACCTGCCAATGTCTTTTCTGCAACCCAAGTGCCTTTTCATAATACTGTATCACTTGTGTAATGAAAAATATTAACTACCAAAATTAAATATTTTATGTGAATAATTAATAAAAACAGATCAACCATTTTTTTAACGAAGATTGTTGAGTAATATGTGAACATGTTTGCAATAGTAAGCTTGTTCTAATTTATAATTCGGTGGCCCATGAGTTGATATGAAACAGGGAATGCAGCCCCGAAGTCTTGAAAGGTTGAGAGCTCCTGGTTTAGATAGATTGAAGGCACAGTACTTAGCATGTAATACAAACTCTGAAATGTTAAATTGACCCATCATTAATAGTGGACATTTCTCAGATATATTACTGTAATGAAAACTTGTGTACAGTAGTAAAGGATTTTTTAACTAAAAATAATCTCCATAAATTCTGACTGCCACCTTTAAATCAGGACATAGAGAGAGATGTGCCACAACAGAGTACATGACCATGTGTTCATTATAGAAATGTATGACTAGGGAAGGGAAGAAAAATAAAAGCCAAGATGTTTTGAATATGTGATAAGAAAGTAGTGTAGAAACATTATGGTGAAATTTTTGTGCAAGTGTCTTACATTTTTGGAGCCTTATATGCATTTGTGAGACATGATATGCCACTAAGTCACTTCTTTTTTACATACTGTGTTCTTCATAAATGTTTCATATAATTTCTTTTCAGCGAATCCCACTTGCTCACAATTAAAGAAATATATATAATCCTAGTCAAGGGATCAAGTCCTGCCTAGGACACTCATGTTTTTTGCATTGTTTGTCACTGCCATTACAATCCTCACAGATACATGGGGTTCAATCAGGAGCTGTCTTCCCATGCATATAAAACATGGCTTAGGAATCATGGGAAGTGACTCCCAAAAATGAGCAAAGTTAAAAGAATTCTTTGGGGGAAAAAAACTATTGTTTTGTGGAAATTGTTTATGCTGAATCAGTCAACTCTGTATAGTAGGGGAGAAGAACAGTACAAATTACATAAAACACAATCTGCTATTTGTTGTGTTACTTTTCACATTGCTTTCTGATGAATGCTTCTTACCTTCACCAGCATGGCTTTTATGTTTTGTTGACTCTGCTGGTTGAAAGAACTACTGAAGATGGGCATGGGAGTGGATACATGCACATACTATTCAAACTTTTAACCTACTCCTTTCTTTGGCTTATGAGATTGCTGTATGTCCTCTATCTCTTTGAAACCATCTTACTGACTTTCATTAAATTTGTGCTTATGTACATTGGATAAGGACATTACTCACCTAGTGCTTGAGTAATGTCATGTGCACACTCTGCCACAGAAGTTAGACAAATGCTGATCTAATATCACGTGTATAACCTACCTTAATGATTTTCATGTTTTTTGCATTAGATACATGAAAGGATAACATTATAGGACCTTTCATTATGAAAATCATGAAAGATGTAAAAGTGTTTTGTATTGTCTACTTAATTCATGCTTCTCATTGTTTCTGTACTTTCTACCACTAGAGAGCTAAGGGGCAGAACACCACTGTACATGACACTGCTGACCTGCCTTTTTAACATGGGATACTTTTTGACGTAAATATGTCTAGACAGAAGGGTCATTTGGCAAAAAAAGTGTAAGATCCGTATCAACAAATCGACAACAATGGTTACCTATGGAACGTCGTGTTTACTCGGCATTGTTACCTAGAAAAACATGTAAGATCCATATCAACAATGTAAATATGGATGGACAACATTGGTCAGCTTGCGTTACATGTTGTGTTACATTACTGCCACCAACAATCCGCATTCGTTATTGCGGAAAGAGCTGAGCTGTGAATCGCATGTAGAAGAAGTGCATCTTAGACTAGATAATTTTGACATTACGCTTCATTCCATTCAGCTACCTTCCTTTCACTGTATTTATTGCTTAAATATAATTTAAATACAGAGACGTATATTCTCCGGAACCGTGGTTCCACTGAATTTTTTGTTCCACTTGTAGTGATACTTGCAGTCACAACAATGCCCAGGGGTTGAACACTGCTAAACAAAGAGCTCACCACTTTGCGCCCAACCCAGTGGCTATCAAGCGATGTACAACGTAAGTAACGTTTATGCATGTATTTATGTTGATATGAAGTGCTAGTAAGCATAAATAAAATCGTAAGAACACCAATTCTGAAACATTTTGGTAGTAGACGCGCGCGCTAAATAGGCTCCTGTGTATGTTAACCGTATTGAAGTTGTGATTGTTACATACAATGTATAGAAGTGTACATATAGTATATATCATTGCGGGTACGTCCCATTATTAGTAGTTTCTCTTTTTACTTCGAGACAGTGACAAATTAGCCTTTGCGCTCAAGGCAGTTTGATCAAAGTCAACCTGAAAATGACTGAAGCCATAACAGGTATAAATTGCTAACCTGTATTTTGATCGGCAGCGAAGTGCTGGCGAATTGAATATTGAACAAACTCGCACTATCAGGCTATGCAACGTTGGAATGTGTATTGTTCGGTTATTGGGATGTGATATGTGGTCTTCTAGCCATTATTGTACGTGATATCACAACCCACAATACACATTTACATTGCTGTGAAGTATTTCTGCAACGTAGCACATCAAAGCTGAAAAATATTGATATTCTTCTTGTAGATCAATCCTGACGTTTGTACATGATCCGTGTTCAATTAGGTTATCTATGTTTCGGATGGTGAACTACTATTATGCAGGTAATCCGTGAAGAAGAGTCAGAGATAAGGCAGCAACGAAGAAGGCAGTTAATGAAGCTGTTCGTAGAAATAGAAACGCGTGTGTATTTTTGTTGTGTTTGGTGGTATTGTTTTGAGCGGTTGTGTAAAAATGGCAGATGATAAGGTAAACATCAAAAATTATTTATTCTTTATGATGGATGATACTAAGAGAGAAAGATAACAAGGCATTTGATTTTTTAAAAGTAGTACAGATTTTTTTGTAGGCATGACCGGCCACCGCAGTTTGTTATGAATCATGTAGAGTTCAAATTTACAGTGCATTTTTTTAATATGACATTTATTTTCAGGGTGTAACTGGAGTAGCTGTAAACCTTGATAATTCCACAACATCCGAAAACGATCCTCATTTTGAGCCAGTTATTACTTTGCCTGAGGTTACAGTATCAACAATGGAAGAGGATGAAATTGAAATGATTAAATTGTTAGTATTTTCCTGTCATATTAGTCTTTTCCGAACTATTCGGACTGTTTTTTACCTTGTAAGAAATGTAACCATTGTACTGTGGCATACTTCATTTAACATCCTTTTGAATTTCTGTGTTGGTAGGCGAGCAAAGTTGTTCCGTTATGATACAACTGAATCACCACCAGAGTGGAAGGAAAGAGGAACTGGAGATGTGAAACTTCTCCGACATTCAGAGAAGAACTGTGTCCGTGTTGTAATGCGTAGAGACAAGACTCTTAAGATATGTGCCAACCATTATGGTATGTCATTCCTTTTTCTGTAGCAATGTGGTGGCTACAGTCCCATGTCTCTGAATTGAGTTTAATCGATGTGGACTGAGCATAAAACATTGTAGTTTAACCTGACTTAATCATAATAATCTGTTAATAAATTAAATATGTGTATTTATTAATCTCAACAGAAACAGTTATAATTTTTTTTAGTGCAGCTGGTCATTGCATTGTTAAATATACAGATGTTTGCTTGTCCAGTAACTTTTGACAAAGGACTACAGAGATTTGAAGATGGTTATCTTCTGGGATGTAGCATGGTGTAGACTGGTCGATATTGACCACTGTTTCAGAGGAACTGACTGCCTAAGCCTTTTAAACATCACTTGTAAGGTAAACACTATACTGAATATGTTGTGTCTTGGTTTTTCATTTTGCTTCAGTGACACCTTGGATGGAACTAAAACCAAACTGTGGTAGTGATCGTGCGAGATGAAGAGATTCGACCTGAACTCTTAGCCATCAAATTTACAAATCCAGAGAGTATGTATGTTTTAATATTACTTGAGTTAATTGGGTACTATGTGAGTCCATGTTACAGTTCAGTAGTACATCCTTCTCAGAACATACCAGTGAATATAAGCAGATCTTTTCTCCATATTTTGAGACCCGTCAGTTTACAAGATAAATTTCTTTGAAACATATTTTTGCTGAAATTGTAAGTTCAGCATATTGCTTATGTTATGGAAAAGGCAGGTAAAATTGGATATTTTGCTTCATTTCCATTTTTCTCGAAAGATGTGTTCTTGAGGCTTATGATTTCATTGTTTAGTGATACTTGTTGTGACATGATAAACACAGTTGTGGCATAAATTCTGGTAAAGTTAATTCTTGTCACAGAGAGATGACCTATGCCGTATTATGCAGTTTTGTAATTAAAATAATGTTATCGTGTATTGTGAAATTAAGGAAAAGAAATTGTATGTATTTCATACAAAAGTCAATATCAATAGAACATCACCAAAACTGGAATATCAGCATGCAGAAAGACATGGCATTCATTACAATTTGGTAAGAATTATTCTTTAGCATATTGTAAATTTCACATCATTCGAGACAGGTTAGAGTGAACGTTACCAAAATGAAAATTGGTGTGACCTTAGGATTAAGATAGGTTAAGGGATTTAGCTGTGGAGTTGATGATTGTTGTTTTAATTTCTTTAAAACTTCTTTGCAAATCACTGAATATGACAGAATTTAATAAATATGTGAAAAGGTTAAATGGGGAAATTATAAGCTTATCTGGTATTACCATGTATTTATTTGTTTTTTTAGAAAAGTATTTACTTTTTAAATATGTTGATAAATTGAGCATCTTGTTTTCTGTGATAGTTCTTTTCCTATGGTAAATTTACAGATGTATGAAGACCAGGTATTTGCCTTAATTTTTTGCTCATAGTTTGAAGTAAGTTACATTAAAAGTTTTTTTAATTTCTAGATGCCAAGAAGTGGAAGGATAAATTTGAAGAGGCCAAGATGATAGTGGAAACACAGTGTGAAATTTATGCTAAGGAATGTAAGTAATGTGATTGCATTTTTTTGACGTAAATACGTCTATAAGGAAGGGTCATTCAGCAAAAAAGTGTAACAATGGTTACCTAGGGAACGTCGTCTGTTTACTCGGCATTATTGCTACCTACGAAACGTCATCTCTTTACTCAACATTATTGTTACCTAAGAAACGTCATCAATTTACTTGGCATTGTTGTGTTACCTACAAAACGTAGGTGGTACTACAGTTCACTCTGCGTTTAGAATTTCCGTCAAGAAAGCAAGGGGGACTTAGTAGGGAGACGTTGCAAATGTACAGATCAGCATTTCATAACGTTGAAATGTTGTTCGTGGACGAAGTAAGCATGATTGGTGCTAATATTTTACACACTATAAATGCGAGATTACAGACAATATGTAATAAATATGATAAACCATTTGGGGGAATGAATGTAATATTTTGTGGAAATCTTCGACAATTACCACCTGTAAATGCGAAGGCCATATACAAGCCTCACAAAAATTCCTTGGCTGGTGCTAATCTGTGGCAATCGCTGTCGTTTTTGACATAAATACGTCTATAAGGAAGGGCCATTCGGCAAAAAAGGGAAACAAAAAGGTGTAACGAAAAAGTTACAGATAAATCTGTAAGATCCGATAATAATGGTTACCTAGGGAACGTCGTGTTTACTCGACATTATTGTTACCTAGGAAACGTCATCTGTTTACTCAGCATTGTTGTTACCTAGGAAACGTTACATTACATTACAATACAATACATTACTTTACATTACATTCATCTACCACATACCCATCTTAAGCGTAACTAATTCAAGTTAAATAAGCAATGTCTTAATCAAACTTTACGCAATTGTAAAGCATGTATAAAGGAAATATTTAGAATAAAGCCAATATATATACTTCCTTTCCGTATAGACGTATTTACGTCAAATTCTCCGGAACCGTGGTTCCACTGTCACTTTTTTCATATGTCTTCTTTTTTAAGTTGGAGCTTGCTTTATTTTCATTCTCTTGAAGTATCTTTGTTTCAATTGGCCATAAAAAAAGTATGAGAAGTCTTGTAGGAAGTTTGTCAGCCAGCCCTTTTTAATGCCTTTCTCCAGGATAAATTTAACTCATTTATAGTGAAAATTATACTGCTATAAATAAATAAATAAAAATAAATCCGTGGCGTAACAGCTCCAGAGAGCCAAAGCCGACTAGCTTGACTGCTGGCCTCACGTTCACATGCCTAAGCAGAGGTGAACGATCATCCAACCAGATACAGGGTGACTTGTGGTCAGCACGACGAACCCCCAGCCATTGCTAGCTTTCCTGACCGGATTACGCTACTTATTGTAGCTGCCCAATTTTCTCACGATGCTGGGTTGGAACCGGTCCCATACACTGGTCGAAAGCTCATGAGAAAATTTCTTCTCCCCCGAGACTCGAACCAGCGCACATTCCGTATCGCCGGTCCGAAGCGTGATGCCTCAGACCGCGCGGCTATGGCGCGGGACTTTATACTGCTATAGTATTTTTAAGTGAGAGTACAGATAAGGTAATAAAACAATGTTGGATAATATGAGCCAACAGCAGATGTGTCTTTAAGCCATTATATTATTAATTCAATCCGGTGTTGTTTGAAATGGTAACATACTTGTTCTGTACAATGGATGCAAAATAACTCCAAGCTTTGTTAATTATTACAAATACAACCATGTTTCTTGCATTGCTAGTGCTTTACTGTTTCTTTTGTTCATGTGATATAATGTAGTTTAAAAGTCAGTGCGTTAAAAGGCCACTGATTGTGTCGAAGTTGAAAGGGAAAATATTTTTCCAGTTGCATTAAATGTGCTCTGACTTTCTGCCTTCTTTCTCCTTCTTGCCCTTTCCTTCTCTTCTTATTATGATATGGCTCAAGCTCAGAGTTATTTTTGATCCACTGTACATGTGTTTGCTCACATTAGTTGTGTGCTTGCTGCCTTCAGTTTCTAAAGTGGCCCATCCACGTACGAGTCTGGCTTGCGAGTCCGGCTCGGCTCGGGTTCCATTGAGTCAAACTTGTACGTGGATGGGCCGCTTAAGTTTGGGAGTCTGCTATGCATGTGTGGTGAAATATATCCGACTCCAGCTCACGAGTCAAGCTCGCCGAGCCAGACTCGCAATTCAGACTTGTACGTGGATGGGCCGCTTAACATGTGACACATCTGTTGGTGACTGGATAAATCACTGTTCTGATGTTTGAGGTCCAGAACGCATGGCAAAGTGAAATGATAAATTGTCTGACATGCAGTTCATGAAGCATATTGTAGTGTGTTTGAAATGTATCAGCTTGTGAGGCTTGCATATCAGTATGTTGAAGAAACAGTTTATTTGGAGTTTGCTACATTAGAAATTTGTCACTTTCAGTGTCAAAAGATACAGATGACGATGAGGATGATGATGATGATGACGCTGATGAATCTGGATCAGTCGAAGAGATCGAACCAAAGTCAGGTGACAATACTCAGACAGAGGCAGACAAGCTGACAAGTGATCTGGAGAAGTTGACAGTGGATGAAAAGGGGACATCAGACAGTGATAATGTAGCAGGAAAATCTGACACCAGTGAAGTTGGTAATCAGACAGAGCCTACTGCAGCAGACTAAGTTTGGTACTGACGCATGATTCATTGGTGAAACCAACTTGATAATTTAAAAAATTGACTGTAGCTAGTCACAACAGAACTAGAATGTGACCAATTAAAGTAAAATTACATACCAACCTCAAGTACAGTATTACAAAAGTACTGTGTGCAATTCATATCAAGCATTTTATATAAGCTAATTATGTGAACTGTTTCAAAACTTGTAATTTTATGAAGAATTATTACTGACATTTTTCACAGGTTTCAGAGCAAGAAACCAAAATAAGGCCACTATACAAGTATGTCTAATTTTTTCTGCGTTCTGTAACGTTTCTTCACATGCACAACATTACAAATTTCTCTTGGTCTAAAATACCTTCAACATCACAATCCTACATATTTTAAACATACCATAATTATTAAACTTTGTTAAACTTCTTCCGGTTGATCACCGCTTGTAATGAAAAATGTAAGTAATAATTACTATTTTGAATTGCATGCATTATTTATGTAATATTCATTTAAGGTTGGTGTGTTATAATTTTCTACTTCTGTTGCTACTAGCTTAGAGTCCATTTATATAGTTGACACAGATTTGTGGGTAATTTCTTTCCACACATATTTCCTTATTGGGAATTTACATGTTTCCTTTTGCAGTTTAAAACCAGATTCAAAGTGACAACTCAAAGACATTTTTAATTATCTATCATGCAGTAATATAATTGGCAAAAGTGACATTTTACCACATTTTTATGTATGAGTGAATATAAGCAAGACAATACAGTAGCCTGTTTCTTTTCAAGATGTAGTTTAATATTTTGTTTGTGTGGATGTTTATAAGCATCATAGCTTGCTGTTGGTTTTAGTAAAGGATCAGCTAAAATATTTCAATCTGTTTATAGTATTTCTCTCTCTCTCTCTCTCTCTCCCCCCCCCCCCCCCCCCAATTACCCAGTATAACTTTAAAATATAAGCTTCAGAGGGCAATATGTGTCCCAGAAGTGGAGCTACAACTCATAATGTGGTGGCATGTGGAATTTCTGTAAATTCAGTAATCCTTCATCTCTGCCAGTGATTGACCTTTGGGAATGTGAAGAATACTGGGCTACCATTGTGCTTCATAGTCCACATTAACTGTGGATCCTTTCTGCTGTCTGTTGTTCTCATCATCTTTCAATGACAGTAATCCACTCTGGGTGCTTTCACCTCAGAAATGGATCGTACATCTTTACCAGATGGGCAGAGGCCAGGAAGGTACTTATGGGATTTTAAGAAATTTTAAATGTCTATATATTTAAATAATGCTGTATGCTAAGAATTTGGTTAGTCAAATTTGTTTAAAATTTACAGTTATGTCCTATGGACAAGTATTCTCAGTAAAATGTACTGAAGTAAATTTGTTTACCCATTTAGTTTCAACAGTAACTGCAGAATTCTTATTGAACATTACATTGTGAATAGAGTCGAGTGTTATTAAAATTAAAGGTCATAAATCTCACATTTAAATGTAGAACTGCATTATTATGTTGCTGGTAATCTAATTTTTTACTCCTTATAGCACAAAACTCTTCTACATAATATTTAAAAGTTTGGTTCATAGTGTCAAGTAAAAAGGTACTGATGAAAGCCTGCAGTTAAATTTGTGTGTAAAACATCAGCAGGTATTGTACAAAATTTCCACTGTATTGTAAAGGTAAAGTTCATAAAGTACCACATCTTATTATGGAATATCTGCTGTTTTCAGGATTATCAGATTCTTCTGCTATGGATTGTACCAAAAGCATGCATTGGAGAGTATTTAAGGCTCATTTTCCTTGCTTATCATGCCTTTAAAATTACTATACTAATTATATGAATCATCGTGTATATGAATAAAATATTAGTTTATGTGCTGTACATGAGGAAAAGGTGAAAACTGGACTGGCTGACTTGGAATGGTGTATTAATCATTCAAGGTGCCAGAGCACCAAGGCAGGTTTGAATAGTATGTTAAATCTGTGCAGGAATAATTTTCTTTTTACATTTGCTTTGAAACCGTGATTAAAGAGTGAAAAACCCTAAAGTTGTCTTCTTAAGATATGCATTTGTATTTTATACTTTCACTGAATGGAATAAATATGAAGTTAATGTAACTGTTTGGTATAATCATATTGATTCATCTAAATATTAGATTTGGGAACTCTCAACTAAACTTATGATGAAAGTACTAATACTCAGGTTCCTATATTCAAATGAAGAGGTGCATTGGGACAAACATGTAGCTCAAGAAGGGAAAATGAATGCATATATTTTTTTGAGACAGAGACCGCTTGGAACATTAAACAGTACATGGGTGGTTACTAATAATATTAATCTTAGAGGAAAATAATTGCAAGGACATGCACTAGATCAAACTCAGGATCATGATGTCAATGTTAAGCTGTGGTATCTAAACATCAGATCATATTGCTAGAAAACATGAGAGAGAGAACTTTAAACTTAAGTGCACTTAAAGACTAATAAATGATAGTGATATTTAAAAGAGTTTATTGCTAAAACACATTTCACACTCAATATTATATATGTTTGATTTAAATGCATTGTGCAGATAACTAGTAATCCAGACTGTTCTTACAGAAAATGTACTTGGAAGTAAACACACGAGATCCACCACCTACTTGCATCACCCTGTGCTGGTAAGTATCCACTGCATATAGATTACATATTTTTTAAATGTATGAGAAAGGAAGTAATCTTGGGAATTTAAATTTTATAAATAAATTTTGTTGAATCGTTCGGGAATACTTAGAATTAGAAGTGACACTTCTGTAAATATGTAATAATATTGCAGTACATATTACAGTATAGGAATAATTCCTACTTTAATTTCTTCCAATATTTGTGAATCTGACTACCCATGAAAATGGAATGTCTAACTATGCATTGTTGAAATACAGTGAGCATTGCGCAGAATGTATTTATATGTCAGTCCAAATTCTGTTACCAGTCAATACTGTACTGCAGTACTTAAAATTTCTAAGCTACAGTTCCTCATGATGAAAGGACTGTAGAATGTTAATACGCTGTTGCATCTCTTCCTTCTTCTCTTTGCTCATTTTCCCCTTGGCTAGACTTTGAACTCTCTTCAATTCATTATCTACAAAATCATCTCCTTTCTCCAGTGCCTTTCGCATTGTCTTCACATAAACTTCTGCAGTTTTCTGGTCTGCTCTTCCGGTCGTCTTGTCCCACAGATCTTCTGCCTCACGTAGCAGTGCCTTTTTAATCTCTGGGTCATGGACTTGTGAAAATTTTGTTGCAATCTTATCAAATGCTTCTAGACAACCTGGCAAACCAATATGAACATTTGATTTAGTTCGAATGAACTTTTTAATATTGTCAGCTGTGAATTCAGGATCTGAGAATGTGTATGGTTCAGATAAACCAGCTACAAAAAGTTTCAGTACAGGAAAGTCATCTTTGTTGACTTTATAACGTTCTGCAAGATCAGCATTTTCTTTTTCACCATAATCCTTCACCCCAACCTCCCCCACCAGCAAGTCTGGAACAGTATATGCAGCTTCTGCGACTTTTGCAAACTCATCATGCTTGGTGCCATACGGGTATGCCACATCAAACTTAATAATGGCTGCTTTGAACTTTGATATTACCTGAAATGATATAAAACAACTTAAAATCCAACACACCGTTTGGTTATTTATTCATAATACAGATCAACACAACAGGATGTCACAAAAATTGAAGAATTATATATGTGGTACTTAAAACAATAGCTTAAAAACCAAGGAGTCAAATAGGTTTGATCTGACATGCAATAAGGCAAATATAACCACTGAGATAAGTCATACAGTACACAAAAATGTTGCAACAAAGCCTAATAAGATGTAATTTATCCTACATGAACAACCATCATTAATGTATTTATTTGATAGTATCACCGCAATAAGTTAGTTAATGACTGGTAAGCAGGGCGAAAGCCTACCTTGTCAAAAGTAAATACATCCAAAGGTACACAACCTTTGCAATTAATGGCGTCTATTGATATGATTAGGTACAAAACCACCACTACAATGTACTGCAAATTCATGAGCATTTCTATCGTATTCAAATACGCTGCAAGTCAGTCGGTAACGTACTCTCAAGTTTGCAGTTTCTGTCGGTGATTCTCGGGTTAGTATGGTTTGGCGAATACAATGTCATATATTATGACGTGTTGCAACAGGATAGGTTAGTTACAACTGTAGATAAAATTTCAGGGTACTTTGAATCTTGACGTCGAGGCTAGAATTGCGATGGAAAACTCAGTATGGGCAATACAATGGCTGCCAGTAAACAATACCAATCACAGATTAATAATATCACAGAACTTTAGAAATATACAGTAGTTTCGATGTTCCCCCGTGATAGGTAACAACCACCCGGATGAATTCATAAACCCAAAAGACCAGAACGACGAATCGAGAACAGTACCTTAACGTTAGAAGCAGATGACTATCATCTTGTATGCAAAGTCCAAAGGAAAATGACCGACGTTTCAGGGGCGCTTACTTCCACCATCATCAGGGTGCCTGGAGGATTGCAGAACCCTTGGAACGCTTGCCAATATTTACTAAACTACACCGCGCAACTTCTCAGACGTCGAAACCGTGAGAATTTTAAACCTGAACTATAAAGTTCTTCAGCAGTATTTACATTATGACTGCGTGCTTCTGTGGCACGGATCATCTAAAGCATGCTAGGAAGCTACGGTAGCATTGGACACTACGGAAATCATGTTACATAAACTGTGCCACGGATCACTTATTAACATTGATAGTGTGTCCTGTAGACACATCTAGAGGTATGTTTCTACGATTCAGAGGTCAGCATTTCAAATGATAAGCACATGATGATGCCCACGTTTCATTCAGTGTTAGTTAAGACAAGGCAATTTTGACAGATTAGTAACTTCCATCATATGTTGGTACTGGAATTTCATTATTCACTATCACTGAGTATGGCGCTATTTTAGCGTGTATGTGAACCAATCAGATCTCCAAATTGTTGTTACGTGATTCAATAGTCGAGGACAGCAGAAGATCGCAAGTGACAAGTTGTGAAAGTGTTTCAGAGAGTAGAGTAGTTGTACAAGAAGGGAATCACTAAGTAGCTTACGTTGAATGGATGTGTGCCTGTGTTTGCATGTGCAGCTGTCATTTTAATTACGACATATCATTAACTTTGTAAGCTATAAAACGGTTGCATTTGTCTACATGACAAAATGTCGGGACAAGGAACGCAACGAGTCCGAAAATCTTCACCCAGCTCATCATCAAAGCAGGGTCCAATGCGAGCAACATTACCAATGTCTTCGTTGTTACGACAGGGCAGTAATTTAAGAAAAAGTAAAAGTAACAGCCCTACTCTGTCTCCAACGTCTGCTTGGAAAACTGTGATTTCACCGGACGGTTCATTATCGGGTCAGAGAAGCCCAGGATCGTTGAGTTACAAAGGTAGCGGAACTTTATTCGACTGTCGAAATAATACAGTTTCATAATTATAGTACTCCCGTTGCATTTTAGACAATGTATTATAGAAATTAATCATTTGTCCGTATTTTTACGCTGATTATTTAATAAGTATTAGTTAATTCGTGTTGTCGCTCATGACCGAAACAAAGAAGGCGTATGGAACCGATTATTTAATTTGCTTAGAATTGCTTAGACAATATTCCTTTGTTTCTAGAAACCATTCCTGTGCAGTTTTTTTAGCCCGTACTTTAAGGTGAATTACAGTAAAACGTAAATGACAGTCTGTACAGTATCCTAAACATGCATGCATGCTGCACATTGTACAGGCAGAAAATGATTAGTATGGGATTTTGAAATGTGCTATTTGCCTTGCTTTGATTATTTCAGCAAAATCAAAAACACTAAACGCTCGATCTAGTAACAGTTTCAGTTGTAGCAATGTGATCCGTCGTACAGCCTCCTTGGATACAATTTATCTGAAGGGACAGTGGCCAAGAGAGAAGATTCCTATGTACTGTGGGCGTTTACTGGTTGACAAATCAACACAGGTTAGTTGAGAGCATTGTTTTTTCAGGTCTGCATTAACACTGTGTGAAGATAGTATTTGTACAGAAATATCCAGTGAGGTTGATTCACATTTTTTTTCTTTTTTGTGAAAAGTTAAGAATTCCAACTAGTGTTGAAAATATATACTTTTATTTCCAGACAGAGGAATGGACAAGTGAACAAAGGAAGTCACATCGGTATCAAGACTCTAGTGGAAATGAAGATAAATTGGAAAAGTATATTCGACATAGGTGTGTTATATCTTTCAGTAGATTATTTACACTATTTATTAAATTGCACTGTGTTATGACATTTGCTTGCATAGTGTGAACAGCTGATTTAGACCCTTCACAAACAGCACATGATGAATATTACTCTCTTGGCATCACTGTTTCTTTTGAATTTTTTTTATTATTATTTTATACTGGGATATATTAACTGCTCATATTATCAGAATGAAGATTGTTGTCTGGACCTGGAAACATATGTTGTCCTGATAGGTCAATGTTAACTCTGAAACACAGCTTACAGAAGGTATCAGTTGATCTGTCTTGTCTCATAGTAGTGAATGCAGTCTGACATGGTTATCGTGCATTTCTATAGCTTTTCATATTGACAGGCTTGTGATAGCTGTGCATGTTGTATTGATTCTCGAAAGTAGATTGAGGTGCTTGCAGAAGTAAAGGGCCAGAATAATTTTGACAGTAGTTTAAATTATACAGCCAGAAGTAGATGCTTTCCATGCTTCATTGCACACCAAGCACTGTTTAACGTATCATTGGTCCTAAGACATGAGAAGTCTAGCCAAGCCAAGTATAACAAAAGCCAAATTAAGACAGAAAACTAATAAAACTTTTAAAAAAAACTAAAAACAAATGAAACTGAAATGAGGTTATAGCCATAATGAACTAACCTAGCATGACATTACCAAATTAGGTGTTAGTATTGGGGCAGACCAACCTTGTGCCATAAAAAACACTATAATTAGTAATAAGAAGATGGCTGTCTTCTAGGTTGTAGCACTGTGTAGTTTGGTAGAATTTTCCCTGAATTTTCAGAGGTCCTTGCCTCCTTCATCACCCTGATTTCACACTAATTTCAGTTAACTTTGAGGTTGTGGTGTCATGCCTTCAGGATGCAGAACAACTCTCACAGAGCACTATGCCCCCCTCCCCCAAAGTTATTATTTCTGTGAAACAAAAGTAAATTTTACACCTTTAGAAGACTTCAAGGTTGGCTGCTGTGTTTAGCAGCCCTCACTGAGGAACAGAAGATAAAAGAATAAAGCCTTTTGCAACTTTTAAAATCTCTTTCTTACTCTGTAATATATGAGACAGTGATCAGTATAGTATGTATATTATTTCTGTTAATTTCTTATGAGTGGTGGTTGGAGATTATTTAGGGTCTTGGCTAATGATGTATTTCAGTATTAGCTATTTTGAACCGCATGGTTTTACTTTCATGGAACTAGACATGGCTGTCTTCATACACACCATTGTTAGAACCTCACATCCTTCCTTTAAGAATTTTTATTTCTTTAAGAGGAGTAAACCTATAAAATATTTGAACAGTTAACTCATTTTATCATTTCTTTTCTGGTTTAGTCCTAAAAAAGGCTTTTGTAAACCTTGTTGTCTCACAGTAAAACAAATAAATCTGCCCATAAAAAAATTATAAGAAACCTCAGTGAAGATGCTAAACTTCATTAGATCTGTTTATTATTGCGAAATTTTCACAATACAAAGTTATGTTAACACATTGCATTGGTTTCTCCCATTATAATTTATGCTGTATCCACTCCATTTGGTTTTGAATATGGTCATCTATCAAACCAGTGACAAAATTAAACATTAAGTAATTCTTTGCTTTCTTGTCATTTGATAATTGATCCTATGTTAACATGTTAAGATACACATTACTGTTAAACTTGTATTATTGGTGCTCAAAATGAACAACACTAAAGATACACTATACCCAATGTTTAACCCCACGTCCTAATGATGCCATGGACTTTGTCAACCCAGATGTATCTTTTTAAATATCCACAGAGAATTCAGAAGATAAGCACTGCATTGTTTATTTTTTGTTATATTTACTCGTGTAACATACTAGGAAACAATTTGTTTACATATAGCTGATTGCTTATAGTGATGGATATTACGTAGTTGATTTTGGATAGTGCC
This sequence comes from Zootermopsis nevadensis, assembly GCF_000696155.1. The sequence goes on along the minus strand of NW_019059655.1, from coordinate 304,724 downwards.
TGATGTGAACACATTCCTGTCTCTTTTTCTAGAGGTCATGGGTCTGGTCTTGAGACTGACTGTTTACTGGTGCTTCCTTCAGTCAAATGCTAATGTATTACCATAAAATAGACATAACTACTTCACTGTTGATTGCCATTATTAATTTTAATGCTACCTGCCTCAATATACCGACTAGTCTTTGCGTTGAATGGCCAGGGTTCCGTTTCAAGCAGGAGTGGGAATTTTTCTCATCTCCACTGCATCCAGACCAGCTTTGAGGTTTACAGGGTCACCCAGCCTCCAATCTAATACCAGTAGCTCTTTCTCTGGGGGCAAATCAGCTGGGATGTATTCCTGACCATGCTTCTCCCTGTCAGCTATTCCTTTTTATCTAACCTATGCTGTTTTTGACGTAAATACGTCTATATTGAAGGGTGATTCGGCAAAAAAGGGAAACGAAAAAGTGTAACCTGGTTACCTAGGAAACGTCGTGTTTACTCGGCATTATTGTTACCTAGGAAACGTCATCTGTTTACTCGGTATTGTTGTTACCTAGGAAACGTCATCTGTTTACTCAGCACTGTTGTTACCTAGGAAACGTTTCATTACTCGGCATTAGGAAACGTCATCTGTTTACTTGGCATTGTTGTTATCTATAAAACATTACATTACATTACCTTACATTACATTACCTTACCTTACATTACCTTACATTTCATTACATTACTTTACATTACATTCAGCTACCACAGACCCAGCTTAAGCGTAATTAATTCAAGTTGAATAAGCAATGTCTTAAACAAACTTATCTCAATTGTAAAACATGTTTAAAGGAAATATTTAGAATAAAGCCAAAATATAAACTTCCTTTCCGTATAAACGTATTTACGTCAAATTCTCCGGAACCGTGGTTCCACTGACAACTTTTTATATTTCATACTGTATCCACAAGCTTTTAACAGCTTCCTTTCACAATGGAAAATCTCTAAGTCTATTTCTGCGTGTGAAAAGTATATATTTCATGTAGTGATGTATCTGATTTTGGAAATATATTGTCTATACAAAGATTCCACAATTTTCAAGGACAAGTCCCCACACAGAATTTCAAGACGTACATCTAGTGCTAAGGTTGATCCTATAGAAAGTCTTTTGGTATTGCTGATGTTTGGAATTCAAAATGTTTGTTGGATATCCTCCAGTACCATAAAAAACTTAATAAAAACAGCTGGTTTAAAAGATAATGGATGTGATGTACAGACAGACATCTGAAATCTGTGTTGATAATGTTTTGTGTTTTATTTTACAACATGCTGACACCTCTAACACAAGTCATAAATTTTTATCAATTTTTTTAAAAAATTGTATAGATTTGTTTGCAAGTATGTTACTATGAGAAGTCAGTAGACACAGGAAATCTGTAATTACATGTGTAAAAAATGTTACAGCATTTACTAGCTTCCCTTAACCCATCGCCTTACCACTTTTACTGTGTGAAGTGATAATTTTAATTTCTGACCATATGTTTGTCACTAATTCAAGATGAAAGTCAACTTCATAGAAAATCTGTAAAGTACAAAGATTCTTACAGATGTTGTTTCTTTCTGTGACTTATACAAGGAACTGTAACTGGTAAATAAGAGGAATAGAAGTTCTTTCTGAGGTCATCAGAGTTGTTTCTGAGAACCAGAGTTGGTCATGCAATCTTTTCACAAATCTTTAAACCTGCTGTCTTGGATTTTGCAAGAATAGGCTGTCTTAGGAAGTCTTGCATTATCCATCTAATTTATATGTATTATTCGCTGTAGTATCCATGATCTGTTCTGTGGTATGTGGAGTGGGCGGAACAAGAGTACAGATTTCATCATGTTTCTCCGAATGTGAGGTGCGTATTGTTTGGGTATCATTTAAAAGGATGGTTTGTCAAGGAATAGCCCACTTTCTTTATGGAACCTGAAGGTTTATTATCGTGTTCACAAAAGCCTGCCAGCTGACTGTCCCGAGCAGGCTGCATCCATTTTGCTCCATCACTTCCTCTCTTCCTAAGGTTCATCTTAATGTTATCATTCCACCTATGCCTAGGTCTTGCCAGCAGTCTCCTTCCTTCAGGTTTCCCAACCAATACTCTGTTTTATCACTGATTTTATTATATGTTTGTTGTTTGACATTGTCATAAAAATTAGCAACTTCTGGAAGGAATTTCATGTGTTTGTCTTTTAACAGTGTTCTTTATACATGTACAGGTTGCAGAGATCAAACAAGGAAAGTCCCAGTAGCCGAGAGCGAACAGCTGCATTTGGTCTGATTCTTCAGTCCATTGCCACGACACCGACGTCTACGTCCATACCTCCATCTGCTCTGATTGTTCAAACTGGAGGTGAATCGCAACACAGTGCAGTGTTCTTGCCAAGCACTGGCACAAACACCCCTTCTTCATCTAGTTCTTCAGCCACTGCCATAGGTGGGTTACTGTTCTCACAGAATTGCAGTAGTCTTATGAGTTTGAAATCCAGCGGTTAAAAACCAGGTTTGTGAGATTTGAGGTTTTCATAGCAACGAATGTGAAGATGGCTGTCCTCTGGGGGGTGGCAGTGTGTAGTCTCATAGATATTGACTGATGCTTCAGAATAATTTACTCTCTCAATTATCAGGATTTATCACCCTGATGATGGTGGTAGTAAACTTCTTGTGAATGTCAGTATCTACCAGACTACATGGTGCTACGTTCTGAATATTATTTTAATTTTTGCTTGAGTGCATTATTCTTACAGCTATGTCAAGTATTTTTTAACAGGATATCATAAATTGTTTTTGAGGTTATTTTTCTGGTGCCAGGATAAAGGGGTATAAGTTAAAAGAGTTACAGCCAAAATGTAATTGCTGCTTTATGTATCATATTACCTGCAGTGTAAGAAAATTATTGCTTTATAGCCTTTAGGACATGTGTATATTGTTTCGTCATATTTTGTAAATTAATAACAAATCAGTACACCAGATTTGTCCTGAGGTGTCCAGTTTGAATTTCTGTTAAGGATACCAATTTTCCTGACATGATATTCTTCTGTCATGTCCTGGGATAATACCTTGAACTAGGCTGTCAGCTTTCTTCTAAATATTTCCTGACTTGCGTCAATCGTTTTTTATTATTTGTTTCTGGTTTATTCAACAGGGCTTTCCGTGTCTAGATTATGTAGCATATGACACTAGGATGGTTAATGAGTAATGAATTGGAATGATGTGGAAAGAAGGGATTGTGGCCCATTTAATGGTATTATGCCAACAGTTGTCTGGGGGGACTGAGGGAAATCATGAAAGACCTCAGTCAAGATAACCAGTTTTTTGGCTGAGGTTTTAACCTGGGACACCCCCGATATGAAGCAGAAGTGCTGTCTGCATTTTTCCTACAGCTGAGCCACTTTTACTGAATGTTGTATTCCTCCCTTGTATTCTTTGTAATTGTTATTTCAGGTGCTGGGACACCTCACTGTAAAGCAGTCCCAGTGAACATTCCAGTGAAGCCATTGGTGCCTCGACCTCCCATGAGGAACTCGATAGAAGGACTTAACCAGGAGATAGAGAGGCTGGTGCTCAAAGCAGGTGGAGCTCAAGACACTGAAAGAGAAGAAGAGAAGGTGAGAATATACATTTCTTGTTAAATTGGTTTTATAATGTTGTAGGATGACTGCTAACCCATTGAAACCATAAGCTAGTTCAGTCCAATCTACTTTCCTTATAACTTGTATCTGTAAGATTAATCTTAATGTTATACTGTTAGTTGTCTGTTGTAGTTTCCTGCAATTTATCTGTTTTATCTAGAAATATCGATCTGAAATGTAAAAGCTTTTGAGTTCCCATATACTATATTATATTTCAAGAGCAGTAAATAGACTAAGGAATATAATCTTCAGGGCAATAAAGGTAAGAGTTTCCAGTTTATGAGATCACCTCTGTTATTCTGAGATATTCTGAAACCAAAGTGTGAAGGGATGCTTTGTAGTTTAGAAGATTATATCTTCCTGTAACTACGTTTAAGAACTGCTAATCCATAATCCTGTTATAGTTCCAGACATACCAGGCTACACCTGAGGGCCACCGTGCACCTCTGGCTGATCTTCTTAGGTCCACTCGCTCAGTCAATACTCAGACACCAGCTGGAGGAGATTTCACTGGAAGCTCACAGTCTTCAGGTGAAGTGTTATAACTTTAAATATGTAGACACACTTCTGGTAGAAGTTTCCTGATGTGAGTTTACTCATCGCCCTGATGATGGAGGCAGCAAGCACATGTAACAAGACTATCTGAATGGAATTTTGTAAGGAGATGGTGCATTTTTAGTGTGCTTTGACAGACATCAGTGAAGCAGTAAAGTAAAGTTTGTCCCGCTACGTGCCGTGTAGGCGCTTGGGGTGAGTGGAGGTATAGCTCCTCTCTTTCTTGACCTCAGCACTAGATGGAGGTGAGTGGTCGGCATCACGCCCCGGCCGATCAGTGAAGCAGTGTTTCGTCAAATAGAAATGTTTGTTTTTACCTTAGGTTAAGGATTGTAATTAAATCCTTATGGTTGGTAGATATATGAAATTCAGAGTAATTTAGTATGTACTAATTTGGTTGCTGTACGGTATTGTCAGAGTGATACCAAA
>NW_019059655.1:283518-300076 GCF_000696155.1 Zootermopsis nevadensis | reverse complement strand
TCCATCTCGTGAATCAGTTTCCCCTCTCATTCCTGGTGTAATGGATATTTCTAGACCTCCAAGTGATCTACAGGGTACGTATACAATAATTTTCCAAGCTGTGCCTATGTTCAGTTCAGAGTACGAATGATACAATAGGAGTAATTTAGGAGTATCAAATGAACTGCTGTATTTCCAATTTTAAACATCAGGTTATTGTAAATGATAATGAGCAAGCTTTCGTGAGGTTTGTTACTTCCCTATGCTATGCCTACAACTGTGATTCTCTTGGTCTACGTATATATTTGCCAGCATAAAAGTCGCTGTATTAACCGAAGATGGCTGTCTTCTGAGTTGTAGCATTGTGTAGTCTGGTAGAAGTTTACTGACGTTTCAGAGATGCTTGCTGCCTCCATCAGGGCGATGAGGGCAGGATCAGGGCAATTGAGGCAGCAAGTACCTCTGAAATGTCAGTAAACTTCTAAAAGACTTCTTTATTATGCTGTATCCTTTACAGGAGGTTGGTAACATATTATGAACAGGATCCTTCCATCCTTTTCTCGGACTGGGACCTGTTCATATATGTTTTTTAGGTAGGTGATACAGAAGTGGTTTGCCATTGCCTTCTTCTGTGTGTATGGAGTAATTGTCGGGATGCCACGGAGAAACCGGGGATGCACCAGAGGAAAACTCCGTGTTGCCTAGACCACGGCCTTGCCCAACACAAGTTATAAATTTGGGCACCGCCGGGAATTGAACCCAGAAGAGAGCCATCATCATACTCACTGCTGTGAGATCCTCAAATCTTACCTTGTTAATTGTTCTGTTGAAACTTGACATTTTCTCTTTATAAAAAATGACTACAGTAATGGCAAAACACAAGATTGATGAGTAGCCTGTGAGAATTGCCTCATTAACATCTGAAACCATGACACAAATTTATTAGATTTAACATATACTTAGTGTGTTTTCTTGCCACTCCCTAAAATGTTTTATGTATATAGGTGGCAGCAGGGGGTCTTCTCCTGACCAAGAGACTGGCAAACTGGGGACTTCACCGCACATTAACAAGTTCCTTGCCAGGGAGCCACCTGATGGATGTGAAAAGGTTAATTTAAAGTTTGTGGAGGACACCAGGTAATTCTAATTATTGGATGGTGTTCGCATAATTTTAAGCAGTGGTCTTTCTGTTTGAGGTCAGTAAGTTTCTTTACATATTCTGAAGGTATGTTTTGGATTTCAGGAGACCAATGATAGACTTGAGCAAATTGGACTACTGCCCTTTGAAGCCTTGTGTGGCATTTCAGTTAAAACCAAGTCTTGGGTCAGCATTCCTCCCACTTCAGCAAACAACCCGGATGATGATGGACGAAGCCAGTGGGACGACTAATGGAGGGGTGAGTTGCACCTCTGCAGCTGTTGACACTCCCAGTAGTAATAATGTACAACTGATACCACCGTTAGTGCCACAACTTCAGGGAACGGGCGTCAACAATTCTGCCACCCACACACCCACCCACTGCAGCACTGACCACAATAATGACCATGCAGGGATATAATAGTAATCATTTATAACCAATTATCATAAAGTACTGTTCTATTGCTGGATGTGTCTTTCCTATTCTAGCTTCGTTCGCTTCTTGATATGAAATTATGTCTTAGTGTGTTACAAAGGCAACATAGTTTCCCTTTTAAAATTGTTTTTACTGTTCAAATGAAATGCACCAAGACCACCTTAGCAATCTGATTTTGCACAGTTCACGTGGTATTCTGTAGACTTCCGTACCTTCACCTCCGTGTCACTTTTCATAATGTGTAATACTAGATCTGATGGCCGTGTTCGTAGAAATTAGCACATACTGGAGAAATAACAGAAAAGTGTGAGAACACGAAAGCTAGAATGTAAAGAGACTTTCAGCAGTTATAAATACTAAATTGTTTATTTCATTTCTGATTACAGAATTGACAAAACAGTAGTCCAGATGCATTCATGTTTACAGATAACGTCATTGTGCTTAACCCTCACATGACACAAGCTGATTATTCTCATTTCCAGACACAGTATGCTCTGTGAATGTTGCGAAACGCGCTGCATAACATTACAGTTCTTCTTCCTCTCAAACTTGTTTTGTGTCAGCTTTGTTTCAGTATGTTTTAAGTGTATTATCCTTAACAGTTTACATATTGAATGTCATATTAATGCATTTGTTGTAGACAGTGAAAGTTATTCTTCTTTGTACATCGGTGATAAAAAAGACTTACGGGATAATTTGGCATTAGATGCCATATAATATAAAATGGTAACTCAGCCATAAATTCAAAGCCAAAACAGAATATATATAAAATATATTTTATTTAGTATTGATTATTTTATTTACTAACAAGTTTGCTAGATTTTCCTGAGGTCAGCAACCAGTATTGTAATAAATAGGATTAATTTACTGGTGGATTTCTTGTGCTGCCAGGTTCCAGATTCTCCTGTTTCCCTTAATTTTATATTCCAGTAATACACAGGTCTTTTCCTTCCTGTTTTGTGACCACTATTGGTGCAGCTAGGTGAGGGGTGTTTTTTAAGGAGAGCCTAGCTGTTGGCTGAGCTGGGATATTATAAGCAAAGTATTTTACAAAATATAAAGTACAGCAGACTCCTGATCGTCAGTGGCAGATTAACTTGGTTGCAGATTTACTGGAGTCTGCCTAGTTTAAACTGAATTAAAAAAAATTAATTTAGGAAATCTGTTGTAAAAGTTAGAACTTTTAAAAAGAAAATAATAAAGTGATTTTATTTAACATATTAACATAAATCAGTTGTTAAAACCTGAATTTTATGACAGAACATTATTGCTATTTGTTGAAATCCTTTTTGATGGTTGGTATGTTCTGTATTAAATTTTATATAAAATCCTTTCTGTTATTAGTAAATCTTTAAAAATGCAAGTAGTGTATATCTGTAAATAAACTTACGTATCTGTTACATTAGCTTGTTTTGCTTTTATTTTTGTGGATTATCTGAGGTTCTGATTATCCAGGAAAATATATGTTCCAATCAATGTAGATAATCAGGAGTCTACTGTATACTGAATGGTTTAGAAGCATATAATATATAAATAGTGATGACTGGAAAGGGAGGCGACAAGGAGCTGGGTTATGAGTTAGCAGTCATTACTTGAAATTGAAAGTAAAAATAACCAGTATGGTAATTGCTTAATAGAATAAGTTTATGTGTTAATTTGTTATTGCTAGTGTTTTAACAGCAGTTAGGATTTAACTTCAAATGGAGGGTAACTCTGTAACTGGTCAAAAGGCGTGGAGTGAAGTTTAGGAATTGTACGCAGTCATTTCAGGTCGAGGAAAATGCAGTTTGCAGCACATATTTTGGTACCTGAACAAAGAACAGACTCTGAATATTTCACTTTCTATTTCTTGTATGATACTGGTAACTCAATTTCCCAGATACACAATCCTCAACATTTGCCACATGTTTTTGTGTAGCTCAGTTTTCTTTATTTACCTGTAACAGAATCAGGATGGAAATGGATCAAGTACAAAAGTTCTTATAAGGCTGATTGTTTGCATTTGTATGGCAGTACAGTACATGTGTAAAGTAAATGATTACTGAACCCAAGAATATGGATTCTTTTAGAACCTGAAGATGCTGTCAGGGTGTTTGTTAATATGTATTTTATCATCCATAGACCATGGTTGGTGTGTTTGTTGTGATTGCCATTTGCTCCCCCCCCCCCCAAATGTTGTATGTAAACAAAGAGAAAGGCTGTAAATTCAGTACTTTGTGGCTTTTCTGTTTTTAGGTTGGAAATGAAATTTTGAGAACTGTTCTCAAGCTTGGATATTTGGGTACAGTATCGAAACACTCTTGTCTGATTTCATGAGCTGTGAGTTGCAAGAAAATTGTTTAGACCTCATTATTCATGATTTATGTGTAGTGTGGATAAGCCACTTAGTCATGTCTTGCAATAGGTAAAGTATGAAATTCTATTTGCAGTTATTTCTGTTTGTAGCCTGTATCTTAAACTTGCAACTTGCATTCTTCACTTTTATAGAAAAGAATGTTTTTTTATTCACAGATTCTTCATATGGCTCTTGCCTGTAATGAAAATCATAAAGCCAGTAAAATTACCTGTCAGTACAAAACCGTTTGTTTCTTGTAGGAAATAAGATGTATAGAGTGGCAAATGGCCGTGATCATATATAGCCATTTTTATAAGGAAAAATTTAAAATAACGGGACAAAGCTTTGGAAATGTATATGGCACTTCAAATGTAGTTGGTTTGGAAATTAACTCACACCTCATGGGTTTAAGACTCAATAAGGGGGATTTCCCTATCATAATAACAATAGCCTTTGTGTTTCATAGGCGTTTTACATGAGTACATTAAAGAACAGTATAATTCCTCTTGACTCGGACTCAGCTCTTAACTGCCCTTGCTTCTTCGTTGGAATAACATGATTTTTTAATCATCTGGGAAGGCATTTATCAGTTATTGTTCATAGTAAATACTGAAGTAAAAAATTACTCCAAGCCTTAAGTTATTTCTTCTTTGGAAATAAAACATTAGTCATTGCTGTTGAAATTTTGCAGCTCTGTTAATTATAATGCTTGAAGTTGTCAACTAAACAATAAGAAACTTAAAAGTAGTGGGCCCTCACAAAGAATATAGTTTCCCTTTTCCGTCCCTTATCCGATCAATTATATAAATGTAAATTTAAAAAATGTACAAGAAAGAGAAAAAGGAATCCCTTGATAACACTTAGAGCAAGCGTAAAACAAAAATCCTTTGATTTTTACTCTTAATCTTTGCAGGATTTAACTTTATGTTAATAAAGGAAAGTACTACATTGTAAAATGTTATTTTGTAGGAAGGGTCTGAAAGGTGAACAAAAATGAAAAGAAAGACAGCTTCAGCAATGAACAACTGTAGGAGAGCAGTAATATATGCCATGCTTTGGGGTTCAGATTCATAATTCAACATACTCTTATACCTGTTCAAAAATCATGAGAACCAACATGCAGAGTTAACAAAATTTGGTATAATCAAAATTTAAATGTGTTAAAATAGCATGAGCTTACTGTCACCAACAGATATTTATCCTTGTTTTTCCTTATTTTGTTTCATATATTGTTTTTATAACATTTAATGAATTTTTCAAGTGGAAGAAAACATTGAAAAACACATGGAGCATAAAGTGTAAAATGTGAAATTATAAAACAGGTATGCAGAAACATGATACAGCATTTAAATTTTATGTGCCTGTGTTTCAGTGCATTTGTCAAATATGAAGTAACATTTATTGGCCAAGCTCATTTATATGAAGACTGTTAGGCTTTCTATTTTCATGTTTGTTATAAATTGTCATCTTCATCTTCTTCTATGGCTCTCCGGTCCGTATTTGGTCCATGGCCTCCTCAATTCTCCTCTTCCATTCGGTCCTCTGTTAGGTCCGTCTGTCCGAGGCTTTGATCGAGGTTTCAAAACATCTTCCTTCTTACGGTGCGAGGTTGTTAGCCTTGCGACCAACCCCCAACTTGGAGGACCAGGGTACCTGTCTCCCCCTTGACCAATCTGGCTAGGGAGACCCTACCAGTAGCTATGCGACCGCCAGCATTGCTCTTGGGGTCACTGAGGTACTCGAACCCTACCACCACGACAAGGTGCAAAGTTGTCATCTTAGTGAAGACATTTGTTGATATTCCTGGCCATATACCATACTTCTTGTAATATGATATTATATTTGAGAAGTAAAATTGCTTTTACTACTATTATAGGATGTGTGATAGCAACAGATAGTAGGTTGATGAAAGTAGTAACATATATCAGGAGATTCATTGTGAAGGTTTGAAATTTAATGTGTGGTGTTCAGGTACATGATGAATCTGTGGCTGTAATGGTCACTGGATTATAGGTTTATATGTACTGTTTTCCCAGTTTGTTCATTGCATGAAGGTGAAAGGAGGAGGACAGCATTAATTTCTTGATACCTTGTGATCAGTTCAGTTTGGTTCTCTTGAGACGTGAATGAGAAAACACGAATGCATGACACCTGCAATCATACATTCCAATGACTTTCATTATGCAACTGCAAATCCTGAAGGTGTTTTAAAACCTTATTTATTTTGATCATTTTATATGAATTAATTCCCTCTTTTGCCACTGATGATGACCTCTTGAGGTCTAAACGTGTTTGGCACTAGTGTCATTTATAGTGTTAACAGTTTGTTTGCTTATTTTTATATTCTAATACACTACACGGTATGCAAAGTTTTAAGATAATTGGAATGTTGACTGTAGCTGTTATGCTGCGTAGTTTTCTGGCTTAGTGGTTTATATTTGCCAAGTATGATCTTGGTATTTAAGGAAAGGTAAAAATGTCACAAGCTTCTTGAATTGATGCCATCAGTTGTAATGTACTCAGGTAAATGTGTTCTTATCAACACAAAATATTACTTGTACTAGTTATTTGAAGGAAGTTTCACCATCCATATCTGCCACTTAACAATCAGATTATCATCCAGTTCAAATGAGTGGTAATTGAAATATGAACTGGTTTTTAAAAATGTATGTTTGCTTAAATATGCTCTGAAATACTGTTTTATCCCCAAAGCTCAAATTAGAGGAAATTTTTAGAGAGCTGCTGTGTTCAAAAAGTGATTGTTATACCTCATATTGAGACTGGATCATAATCAAAAAGAAATGACTGATTTACATATGGAAACAGATGGTTCGTGCTGATACTCATTTTTACATACTCTGATGAAAAATATATTCAATAATCAAGGCTTATGCTGCAGAAGAACTATTACAAGGTGCAATAGCAGTCTGAGTACATTTGAATATTTGAATGCAGGTGTTTAGGTGGAGATAAAAATGTGTAAATACTAGGAAGAAGATGATCTCTCAACATATTAACAAGTGTATGTGCATGTGTACATCATATGGTGTGTGTGTGTGTGTGTATGAAAGAAAGAAAGAGCATCGTGGTGTCACAGATAAAGTCAAATAAGAAATGGTGTAGCACTAGAAGTTATTCTTGGTATTATATTAGTAGACATTAAAAAAGCACTGACAAAGAAGTTTGACAGATGAAACAAAAATATGAATAGGGCAATGAATAAATCAATTTTTTTGTGGTATAAATTAATATTTGAAAATCTTAACAAAGAGTGAATGACAATATATCAATCAATATTACTAATTTTGTTATGTTGTGGACAAGCCACTTACAATAAGAGAGAATTGAGCTGACCCCTGCGTAATGGCATTTTATGCTTGTTCAGCTTTCATTTTTATTACATGGGGTTATTTTAAGTGAGGATTAGTTCACAACTCTGTGCTATATAATTTTTTGTATCCCTGTACAAATAAACAAAAAAAAATATTGGAACAAGTCTCTTGCAATTTACTTAACCTATTTTGAAGGGTTATTATCCCACTCCAGTGTGCCTTATTAATTACTGAAATTTGCAAAATATAAAGTAAATTGATAATCATATTTTGTTTTGTTTTCCAAGGTTTGATCAACATGAGTCTGCCACATGGTATAAAAGTATTTCAGGAAATACATTTTTTTAATGTGAGTGCACCGCATATGTTCATTTATCATAAAAGTGTTAATATTAATCCTCATTAATATGTATATCAAGTGCTGGAAACTGTACTGTCACATATAAATATTGTATCTGCACAAAAGTAGACTCTTTTGTAACCATTATCTGTCATTATTTACCATGCTCGGATATCTTTGTGCAGATTATGGCAGTTTCAAGGTATAAGTATTTTACTGTCCTCTTCCTAATAATTCACCCATTACATAGGCCAAAGGGCCCCCACCACTTTTGTTACAGATCTTACTGGGTTAGGAATTACTACGAAATCGACGTTGTATTTTTGTTCAATTAGCCTGCTTATTAGGAGTGCCATTGATTTGTGTTACGGGCTGGAGATCAAGTTTCTGGTTCTCAGAAGAACCGCCATGAGGCGCTGCAGTCGGTCTCCCGCAAGCCAGACGCTTGTGTGCTGTCAGTCGTTTCTCCTGTGTGGTAGTAGGCGGGGTGGGCTTCTGGTAACGTGTACGGTGTTAAGGATATGAACGATTTTAGGAAATCTTATATTCCTTGAAAGAACAGTTCTTGATATCTTCCAATTCTTTTTATTAGAGTATTTGATTTACTTGCGTTATCAGCCATTTTGTGTTTATTAACATGCAATAATTCTGTGAAGTGCAACCAACACATTACCAAGAGGGGTTTGTCGGAAGTGTTTTGTGTTTGTGGTGTGCTATATTATATTGGGGCGAATTTTATTGCAGTTTTTTATGGTGTTTTTTAATCGAAGGGCTATGTGAACCTGATGAACAGATAAAAGTTCCGGTTGAATGAAACTGTGGGAAGGAGCGGATGAAGAATAGCTGTAAAGTCTCTTGCAAAATAGGTGAGTAAAGAAAGATCTAGGAGTATAAGTTGTGTCACGAAGAGAGAGTACTTTGCCTTGTGACGGGGGACTTTTGATTCCGGTCAGTTCGAATGTATTGCGACCATACTATAGTCAAGAAACTTGTTTTCCTTTCAAAGCAGTAAAATAATCGCGTAGCAGCGTGGATCAATGAAGGGGCCTTGGATACTGTGCGTGAGTGTGGGTTGATTTTTTAGGGCTTTGTTCGCTAGGATGCACTTAAGACATGGCAGTTTCTTGTTTTTGTGTCTCTCAGAACCAGTTTCGTTCAGATATAGACGAGCAGTACTTTCTTGTCTGTGCGTTGAAAACTGGTGCAAGACGACCTCTTAAATCCAAAATTATTCAGTAAGATAGATCACACTTTTGAAATGTTCTTGAAGTTAAAAAAAAAATCAAATGTTTTAATGTTATCGTAATAAGTGAGGCGTTTATTAACCCATTCATGCAAGTACGGAACTGCTAATCATTCCATTTTCGTTGTCAAGAACAACATATCTTCAGGGAAATGTTACTTACGATGTTAGATTTGATGTGCAAGATATAGCACTTCATGAAATTCGTATTTAATCATCCGTGTATCGGTTATTAACGTCGGCAACTAGTAGTTTTCGTAAAGTGGCTGTTTTTGATCAGGCGTGGCTGAAGAGAATCGCGATAGAAACACGTGTAGTCGACTTCGGCGTTCGAGGTGCGTGTCAGACATTCTATGAAGGAAAAAGAAAACGGCGAATAAGTTTGTACTGTACCTAATGATATTGTGTCGTACATCATTTAAAATTACCGTCAGCACTGACTGAGATTTTGAAATTTCACCGCATTTGTTTGCAGACCGTTCTGCTTGGATAAAAATGCGTCATTGGTTGTAATTATTGTGAAGTGATTGTCAGTCTGTGGAAAGATGGACTTGATTTGATTGAACTTAGCACGTGGAACAGTACAAACAAGCATTGGTTGTTAATAGGATGTGTTAGTGCTTGGACAGTTTATCTCACAGACTTGGCTAGTCTGTTAATGATACACTCCTGAATTTAAACGGAAATCGGCTTTAGAAGTTTACAGCTAAGTGCTATTGACCTTACAACGTGAATTCGTTCCTTCGTTTACGGTCAGTTAAATCCACCCATTTTCATTCAGAAGATCACATAATTTCTTTTTGAGACTGACTTATCTGTTACAGTTTGTAAGTTGTGGTATAACATTAGTAATTTTAAGGCTACACAGTTCGGCCCTTTTTGCTGTGTATAAATGTTTTTAGCGTTTACGAATTTGTAAAATTACTTGAATCTGTGCAGTATTTACTGATTTAAAAATTCTGCTTCTATTAAATTGTGAAAAAAAATAAATTATACCGATTTTAAACTGACGCTGTTAAACAGTTACAGTAAAAACCCAAAACCCGTTACTACCAGTTCTTGCTAGTAAAACAGCATAGTGCGAGAATAATTTTGTAACGAGTCTGTGGTTAAGAATCGACGTAAATTTTATTACAGTGCCATAAAAAAAGACCTTTCCAGAGATGTTGCGTTATATTCGTAACCGACTTCGTTAATTACTTATAACTCACCCCCCCCCCTTCTGTTTCTATTAAAGTTATCGAAAACCTGATAATAATGCATTTGTACGGGAAGCTTGTATCGAGAATATTAGTTCGGCTGTAACTTATATTTGTTTGATAGCTGTGCGGTGGTGGCACTCTTGCTTCTTACTCGAATAGTCGTGGGTTCGAATGTCATCCTTGCAGACATCTCCCCCCCCCCCCCCCCCCAATCATTATCTTTGTCGTCATCTAGCAGTTAAAGGAGGTAAGCCACTTGTTGAGCTTTTTCTTGTCCAGGGTCACCTTAAAGGTCGTTTTCGAAACGATGTCCTGGCTTAGTGTTTGTGTGTACAACACAGAAATGAAGACAAGACCGAGGCACAGGCACTTTTTACATCAGTAAAGTGCTTCGTCTTGCGTAAGTACGTTTATAAAGAATGAACATGGCACTACTGATAGTTGAAATATCTTATTGAAGGAGTGACTCCATCATAATTCAATAGTGCGTCTTACAATAAACACAAATGGATTTGTTTAATGAACCACGGTAGGCCTGTAGTGCTATCATAATTATGCCTGACTTTCAGTACATAATACGATGTTTTTAATACAAGCTTAGCTCCGTGTAGTCCTTGAGTGGTCAGATTCGCGCTCCGGTAGCATCACCCCTGGGCAGAGTGCCCCCGTACCCATTGATTAGGAGGTTGGGTTCGACCCGGAGCCAGTCTGGATGCAGTGACGGAACAGTATTTGTCCCTGCCGTAAGTCGAACTCCGTTCCGTAGATAGTGACTGTACTGAGTGAGTTATTTCAGATCTGTTTTTGATGATTAACAGGCCTAATCGAATTGTCAGTTTCTGTTCACTATAATAGCCAAGCTTTGGCTTTCTTGAACCATGCACGTGGATCACATGACGTTTGACGTCAAAGTGCTGATAACAGCGAGTCTCCACTACACGATAATACATTTCTGTTCAACGTAATGTAAAATTATAAAATTGGATCATTATTTTTGCTTTTCAGTCACTGTAGTTAAAAGTAATAACTGAAGATAAGTGTAAATAACGATGCACATGAATGGAAAGAATATTTTATTTTCTTAAAAAAGCGATAAAACGTCATAGCTTGACAAAGGAGATGAATCGAATAATAATGTTTATTTTCTGCTCCAAATGATCTCTCCAGCAAAGTTTGGCCGTAGGACTTTTGAATCACTTTGTATATGTACTGCCATTCAGTTACATTCCGATGTGAACACGTTCTGGTCGGTGCACCCGCTGATGGTGCACAGCTGGTGATCTACACCTCGCAGGCGAAAATTCAGCCGTTCTTAGAAACAAGTCTCCTTGTCTAATAATTCTGAGAAGTGCATTGTTACAGGAGGAATGTAGTTTTTAAATACGAATTGGAGTGGCTGTGTGTTAGGTTATTTTATGTTTTCGCCCTCCGGTAGTATATAAATTCATTCCATACTCTCATATCCATTTGTTTTAATGTTTTTTTTTTTTTCAATTTCCGCCTCAGCTTTCAACGTGGTTTTGAAATGAAAATTTTGTGTGCGATTCTCATCTGTTTTATCATATCAATGAACTGTAGGCTTGCAAATAACGAAGCTCCGTGTTACGAAATTTTCTCCAGACTCTTGTTACTTCTCATTTATAAGTCCAAATATTCTCCTGTATCTTAATTATTTTTTTAGTGTTCTGTCTGACGACAGGTCCATATGAACAGGATCCTTCCATCCTTTTCTCGGACTGGGACCTGTTCATATACGTTCTTGGCAGATGATCCAGAAGTGGTTTGCCATTGCCTTCTTCTGTGTGTGAATGGAGTAATTGTTGGGATGCCACGGAGAAACCGGGGAAGCCCCCGGAGGAAAACTCCGTGTTGCCTAGACCCACGGCCTTGCCCAACACAAGTTATAAATTCGGGCACCGCCGGGAATCGAACCCGAGACCCCAGGATTACAAGGCCAGCGTTCTAACCGCTAGACCACCGTGGCTATATCTTAATTATAGGAGAACATAATTTGTGTCTGTGTGCAATGTAATAGTTCCGTTGCTTAGAATTGTCAAGTGGAATTTGTCCCGATGAAAATCTTGACCAGTGATAGTTCGAGTGTCCAAAGAACGCATTTTAAAAGCGTAGATGTTCACTTGGCCAATGAATTGCAGAGACAGCAAAGGCGAGTGAGATGTTTAATGACTAACGTTAAGTATCAGATCAGTTGTTTTGGACCTGAAGTACTTTTACACACAGGGAGTACGTGAAGTGAAACTTCATCGATGGATCTGAGATGAAAAGGCCGCGTGCCATTTAATATCCATATTGAGTTGATTCGAATTGCAATGAGTCTCTGTGTTATGTAAATGGCTGACGGTTTCCTGTGACATAATTTTTATCTTGTTTAGAACTTCATAAAGACGAGATGTCATTTAAAAAGAGAGGTCAAATATCAAAATGGGTGTCAAAGTGATTTCACGTGTTGACTAATGCATAGGTCAGAGAACGGAAACGTTTTCCATGAATTGATTTTTGCTGTCCGTCCTGCGAAATAATACAGTAGACGAAATTGTGGGTTTTTGGATTTAGAATGTTTGCAGTGTGGTGGTAGGCAGGCGGAATCTGATATACCATGTTCCACAGGTCAGATCCATGGAAATATTGGGCCATAATGGATCACAGTCACAAAATTGGAAACATAAAATAACGAGACACATCCATGGAAATAGGTCAGATGAAAGGTAACATAAATTATGTATCATATCCATGATGACAAAAAAATAACGGCTTACATCCAGGAAAGCATACCCTGAAGATGGTAGATGAAGTTTTCACCGAAATGTTGGGTAGCGTCATATTACCGAAAGTCGAAGTATTACGTAACAGAACCAGTGTTTGTTGATTTAAGCTTTTTTACGGTGAAGTTCCTCAAGTGATGTGTGATCTTATTTCTTGATACATTTTCGATTGATTAAAACTATATTTTTCTTCGATGTTACACAGACTCCGTTTCATACTGCTTGAAGTTTGCGACAACTGGCGGTAACACGAGCGTCTTTTGTTTTGTTGTTATTATTGATTACGTCAGAGATACCAGATGCATCATGTGCCCCTCCCTGTCTGGTTTTATGCAGCACAGCGTGACTCATCAGGTAATGTGGCCATCTTCTTGGTGTGCGGATAGACCGTCAATGAATTACGTAAGACCTCGTCAGTACCTCCTATCCCACACCTTGGTTTTCTGGATAGTGACTGGCTTCGGGCTGGACGACCGGGGTTCGGTCCCCGACGGGGTTGGAGGATTTTTACTCTGACCTCTGTGTCCAGACTGACTGTGGGGCCCACCCAGCCTCGTATCCAGTGGGCACCCCCATCTAGTGCCTAACAAATAGCAACAGAAGATCAACTCGTTCGTCTTGTTTCTATTGACGTCACCAAAGCTTACAAATATGGTGTTCGGGTCGCGTCGTAAATGGAACATTCTTTACCTAAAATAATTGCTAGTTATTTGATATGACGATATTGTTTTAATAGGAATTAACCATTTTCTCCTGTTATTTTAACTAACTCGTAAATTACATTTATTTTATTTGTTTTCACCTGTAATTTTAAACTCGTTCGAGAAAAAGTCATATAATTTTTTCACCATTTAAAACATGGTTTATCAGCCTCTTACATGCTTCGAACCGAATTAATTCATATCTACTCGCGGTACGCAGTTTGTTGAAACTTAATGACAATTTAATGTTTTAATATTTTCCGTCAAATCACAATTTTAATAAGATAATAAAATATAAAATATTTAAAATATCATTTCACGTTCCGCATCGAATGATCGATTTACAAATTATTAAAATTGTGATTTGACGGAAAATATTAAAATATTAACCTAATTCGCAATATGACGCAAATATACTACCTTAATGACAATTTATTAAAATAACAGGTTTGCGTCGCCTGTTGGTGATTATGATATTTTTCTATAACAGAATCAGTCATTAATGATGTATTTGATACGGTTTTTTCTTGTTAGAGTTAAGCTGCAGTGTTGCTCACACCGATATTTACTGTCAGATACTGAAGAATTTAATCCTTTAAAGCCCTGAAGTGTATGTCCCTCGTATTTCAGCAATCAATAACTCTTCACGTTGTATTTAGCGTATGTGTTTCGTATGATTTTCACTGTAAACAGGGATTATCTCCTTCAACAGTTTTGACTAGTCTATCTTTGTAATGTTGACGAGTTTTTGTTGTTGTTCTTTATGAGCCTGGCTTCAAAGGGCCAATATATTAGGATATAATGCCTACTTTTCGTAATATAGGATGGCACATTGACACGCTATTAAAATAATGCCCTCGGACAGCTCAGACATCGCAGACTGAGAACCCCTGATCTAAGACTGGACACCAATTACTATCCTAAATAGATTTTTGAGCGTCTATTCCGTTGCCACAAACTGCGGAAACCGGGCTTTGAATGAGACTGCTACAGCTGGTAGCCAATAGGAGGTCATCATTTCATCACCACTGTACAAACTACGGTCACGGTATGGTTATAGTAAATTAAATAACGCAGTATCATCCAATTACCTGAACATGCTTTACGAAAATTGTAGCCCACTTCCAGTCAGTGACTTCTTTTGCGTGCCTCCATATCCGTGATGATGGCTATCAAGATGTTGAAAACCGGACGCTCACGACAGTGTGGCTAATTCCCCCCACCCTCCACCCCCCACCCCCGGGCAAGTTGGTGTGGTCCACCGGAGAGTGAAAGAAGTTCGATGGGTGGAGGCTGCAACTTCTTACGTGGTTCATTTATAACCGTCTCTACTTGTTATTAATCTTTCTCTCCGAAAACTGTAATGGACGTTTTGCATTCGACGTCAGCCGAATTTTTTTTTCCAGTGGCGTCAGAAGCAAACTATGGTAGGATAGACGAATTACTCGTTTTACGAAGTGTGTGAGGGTCTTGAATATAGTTTCTTCCGCGAATATTCCTTAAACAAAAGGATAATTGTTTGTTCAATTTCAAGGCAGTTGCTTACCTGATATGGAAAGTACAGGCTGAGTCATAGTTAGGTTCCCAATTTAAAGAAATTATGACGGAAATGAAGAAAGCTGCAGTTTTAATGCGAAGCATATCATAACTAACTAACTATAGATGGCTTACCGAACCCGAAGGTTCATCACGGAATTAACCAAAGCCCTCCACCGGACCCTGTCCTGGGCAAACAAAATCCAGTCTCCTTCAACTCTTATCTCCCATAGATCCCGCCTGAGATTATCCTCCCATCTACGTCTAGGTCTCCCCAGAGGGCTCTTCCCCTCAGACTTCGAAGCTTATCATATTGGGGAAAATTTAAAATTTGCTTTTTTACAATTTAGTCTAAATTTTTTAAGTGTTCGATATGGTTGCTTGTAGTTCTTTTTTGTAATGATAATATAATTAATAATTCGTTCTTTTCACCTAACATGATTAGGGTGATTAAATCAATGAGAATGAGGTGGGAGGGACATGTAGCATGCATGGGGGACATTAGAAATGAGTCCCGAATTATGGTTGAAATGTCTGAAGAGACGATGCATATTAAAACCGATTTTAGGGAAATTTGGGTTTGGGGGTGAGAATTGGATTCAGATGGCTCAGATTACGGACCGGTGACAGTGGTCACGATAATGAAATATCCGATTTCGTGAAGTACGGAGAATTTACTGATTAAATGAGAGTAGGCTACTATTAGGTTCTCAAGGACTCTGAAGTTTAGTTCAGTTTGGTAAGGTTCATCATCGTGAAAATTTTTTTTAAAAAAAATCGTTAAACGAGTAGGCGCGGAGCGTGTCTGAACTAAACTGTATATTCGTGCGGTTTACCAATAATAGAACAAAGTTGAAAGTGTAATTAGATTATCCATCCAAATTTGGCGTGGTTTTTATTTATTTTTTTCTTTTTGCAGTGGATTATAAAAATAGTAAAATAAGTAAAATAGCCGGATTTTCTACACGTCCTGAAATTTCTGAGGCCGTTGTTATAAATATTTAGTTAAATATTGATTATATCGACGCTTTTTGACGTAAATACGTCTATAAGGAAGGGTCATTCGGCAAAAAAGTGGAACGAAAAAGTGTAACCTGGTTACTTAGGAAACATCACATTACCTTGCCTTACATTACATTACTTTACATTACACTCAGCTACCACAGACCCATCTTAAGCGTAACTAATTCAAGTTAAATAAGCAAAGTCTTAATCAAACTTATCTCAATTGTAAAGCGCGTATAAAGGAAATATTTAGAATAAAGCCAATATATAAACTTCCTTTCCGTCTAATTCTCCGGAACCGTGGTTCCACTGACAATTTTCTGGGCACGTAATAGTTGTAGATGTTAATAGATCTAAGTTCTGTATTTTATTCTTTTTGATTTTCAAACGAAGTTGGGCCATAGTAACCTCAAATGTATGTCTTAATATCTTTTATTCTTGTTCGTATAACGTGAATCCCAATGGAGTTCAGGGTGAGTTAAATATAAAAGTAGGTAAAAGGATTATTTGAGATGAAGTGTAGTATGT
>NW_019059655.1:250567-283488 GCF_000696155.1 Zootermopsis nevadensis | reverse complement strand
TCAAGCAGTTACTTGCCGTCATACTTTTATTTTAGATTTTCAGCTTTATTCACAGCGGTGGAGATCGAACGTGGAACTTCTGAATTGTGAACCTGTAGATCAAATGTCAGACCTCGGGCGCGACCATTGACGTAATACAGGAAGAACTGTCTCTGAGTATGACATTCACGTAGAGACGGGTATGGAACTGTATATAAATAGCCCACACGTCAGACAATGGAATATGCACAGTGTACTCGGCAGTGTGATGAAACATTCAGGGTCACAAACTTTGTAAAATATTTGCCGTCATTGTCATCACACGCGGTTACGAAGTTGGACCATCGGACAAAATGTTTAGCGGACGGAAAATAATTGCTAACTTCGTTGAATGTTACAGGCACACACGTGGCAGGATTGCGATGGCACATACTAAGAGATAACCCAGTCGCTCTTTGTATGTTATTGGACGTGAAATTTCTAAGTTTAGGTTATAGAAGTGGCACGTTAATGGAAAGTTTAAACTAGGAACAGAACTTGCACTATCACGGCGTCTATGGGTGATTGGTGGATGTTTATTGATGACAAATGACCAGAGATTCGCGTGTTGTGGTTCTGTACCCGAGTAAAGAACCCAATGGCTTCGGTTGTGAGGTCAGCTGTGTGGATATCTGCATTTTAAAGTCACGTAAATTAAAACTGATGAAATGCTTTTGTGTTTTGTTTCTGGAACTGGATCAGATTGAAGTTGTTTTCTGACTTACGTCAATGCTTAGGTTGTTAATAACGTATTTGCCTCTAACTTTGTGTATAGTAATGTTGTTGGTTGATTTTTATTTGAATGAACATTGTCGGATTGAGAGCTAAATAAGCTACAGCTTAGGACCTAAATACGCTGTTCGTCGTATAGAAGTGTGCGATTTTGATGTGACCTTGAAACATGCAATTTGGTAACGGCTACTATAGTTTTATTATTCTGGTCATTGACAGTCTCTCTTGGGCAAATAGTTCCCCAATGGTTTCCTGTTTGTAAAGTTGTTAGCTTCGTATTCTGTTACCTGCTGCTGGTAAGAATGTTGGCTCCCGGTTCTAACAAGTGCCTCTGTGACTGAGTGTCCTGTCGTAGTAATATTTGGTAAAACTGAATCGTATTTAAACCTTTTAAGGCCTGATGGTAATTATATGTATCACTTGTTGTGACGTTCTGTGTTTTGTATGATTCTCTCTGTAAACAGGGATTATTTTTTTTGGAACAGCGTAAACTACTTGGTCTTTGTAATGTTGAAGTGTTGTTTTCTTCGCGGTACGGCCCGAATATTTGAATAATATTTAGACGAGTTTATCCGAAGTGTTAATAGTAATAGTTTTCTAGTTGTGTTTGGGAAGGTGTTCGAATGAAACATTGAGCATGGTTATTTCCAGCAGTGAGCATCTAATGTTTATTCTCTGCTGGATCAATATCCTGTCTCTTACAGCCCGCTTGAAGCGATTTTAACTAGCTTGTCGTTTCTGTTTATAATATTTGTTGTTTCTTTGCTGTACGATTTAAACTCATTCGTGGGTTTGTGTACTTTTTGGCAAATTAGAAACCACTGTTTGTTTACACTACGCGCGAATAATGCCACAGTTCACATCGAAATAGATTTTTTTTTCCGCGGTATAAAATTCGTTCTCTCGAGAATTTGTCTTTGTCGGAAGAGACTGACGGAACACTCTGATTCCGTTTGATGTCTTGCGGCTTATCACAACCACATATTATTCTCGTATGTTATTCTGCTGCTAGTAGCAGAGTGGTCCAACTTGTAAAGTTAGGATTACTCTTCCGAATAACTGGCAGGAGGCCACCATTTCATCTCTACCTGTCTGACAACACGTTTATGTTTACATCATAGTTGTTGTGAAAGACTGCACCCTCATCGGTGTGATATCCCCCCCCCCCCCCGAAAAAAGATGTTTCACTCTTACCTCATTAGCTTTTGAATTTTTGATATTGCGAATGAATTATAAGGAGTTATTAAATTGAGTATAATTAAAACCTTTGAAGCCGAATATCGTTTAAATAATATTTAAGAATTCAGCCCGTACCGAAAAGAAAACATGTTGGTAAACATGAATTATCGTCTGTGGTGTTATTTCTGACCTTTGAGATTTCGTGAGGCTGTAATTTTAGATTTTGCACTTAAAGAGGGTGTTTACTTTCAGAAGAACCAATAGTAATAACAGAAATAAATCAAAACCTGCGCAAGATAACGTGTATCATCATCTCTGACCCCTGAGAGTGATAAAACAATCTTACGGCTAGGGTCACTGTTTAATTTGTTGTCTTCAGACGTTGGCTTCGCCAGCCATTAGGCCCAGACGTGGAATTTTAACAGCGTATATAAAGAATGGACTGCATTCTACGAATGGCTGTATATTATGTAACGGAAATCACATCATGAATTCAAGGTACGAAATGCTTTCATTTTTAGTGGTGTAGGCTTTCAAATTTTAAGCTGTGCTGCCACAAACCAATGATACATTCTCGATCTCCACATCTGAAGACGCCGTGAGAACTGAAAGAAACGCTCCAAACTATCGACACTGTCGGAACCGAATCGTTTCTTGGCCGTCTCTGCCTTAAAATACATTATTCTGGACGAATAGGTTGCCAGTGTTCTGTTACGAAACGCTAGACAGAGTTTCGAACCGAGAAAGTAATTTCATGGCTGATATAACTCGTCGGGAAAGTACACATACTTTAGCAACATTATTGAGCGTTTTTTAAGTCCCTTGGCCGAAGGGCCCTGACATTGATCATGACCTCCTCTGTCATCCAGAAAAGTCACACGCGGCATAGCACAGAATCCTGGGTCATCTCATCAGCTACACGTCACCGTATCCTGCCTCCCAAAGAAATATCCAATCCAACAGACCGGATTATCAGGGAAGTGATAGACGATGTACACCGCTGCAGCATGTAGGATGGCTTCTCCCTGAGAAGGCCATAGAAACTCCTTATCCGCACCCAGAACGAAGAAACGTATTATTTTCGAACTTTAATAGAGACTGTACGTTCAATTAAACATTTATTAAGCGCGCGCGTACATGGCGAAGCATCCATAACCGACATAAATCTGTATTAATTTACCTTGTCATAAAGAAATACTAAATCCTTGACCGATCTCCGTTGCACCGTGGTCTAGCGGTTAGAACGCTTGTAATATTGGGGTCCCGGGTTCGATTCCCGGCTGTGCTCAGATTTACAACTTGTGTTGGGCAAGGCCGTGGTCTAGGCATCACGGAGTTTTCCTCCGGGGTTACTCCGGTTTCTCCGTGGCATCCCAACAATTACTCCAATTTCATCATCATCTCGCAAAAAAGGGGGTCCCGATCGAACCCATGTACTGATGGGTCGTGAATCCTGCTAACCACCAATGCACACCGTGCTGAATGGTGCGTACTGGATACGAAAAAAAAAACCCGATCTCCGTTAACTTCCACGTTACACAGGGAACAAAGATGGCGGTGTTACATCAGTGTTCCAGTATTTATTCTAATGCTTAAACAGCTGGTGTTAGAGGCCAGTGTGTCACGCCACTCGAGACCCAGTGCGATAATAAAAATGGTGTTCATTCTCGTCTCTCAAGACTCTTGTATGTTCAAGCGCAATGCCATAATAAAAATGGCGTTCAATCTCGTCACTCGAGACCGTTGATATTTACGTTCGTATATTCGTCTGTACCCGGAATATTACGGAGGAGAGGGCTGTAAGCTATGTTGTCTCTTGGTTGCTGACTGGTTACTTTACATTTGTTAGGGCCTGTGGTTCGTCTTATTGCAAAGGCCTGTTCTGCACTGAGAGAACTTGGCAACTTGTGTCTTAGTTTCTTTTTGTTTTGATTTCTTGAATTCTTATATCCCAGTGCGAAAGACTTGTCAGCGTGGGATGGTAGTAAGAGGTTTGCCCCAACTACTCCACCCATAGTTCGAAGGTTATGCATCTCACAGGCCTGTAGTATGCAATCAGCATGTTACAAAGACTGTTGAAAGCGAACCAGATCCGAAACTCTGTTCATATCCAAGTTATCTTCATCGTCAATTCCGTGTTTTGCCGTCTTCAAATTAGACCTGTGTTCCGCCAGAAGGTTTAAGATGTGTCGCGAATGTTTTCAAGTTTTTGTTACTGAAGGCAGTTATTGTCTTTCGTCATCGATAGTTTTATCCAACATGTGCAGTGTTTTATTTTCATATGTCGCATAGTAAGATTTTAAGATTTGAGATTATCGACGTGGTGAAGGTATTGATTATGTATTCCGGGTCGTGCCGGAACAAAGCTACACGGCGACCAGTTTCTGTAATCTCTGGTTTTATGAGTTCGATTTCTCTTAAAGCTGTCCCAATGAATTATTTTGGAACTTTTTCGCCTCATATATTTTTGGAATTTAACAATATCTGTTTTAATATTAAGTTAGTGCCTCGGATTTTCAATAACAAGTGGTTTCTCTGTAGATCAAGATCCAAACTATAAAATGACTTGTCCGCGCAGAAGTCTGGTCACTGACAATTGAATCCCGCGAGCATTCTCGTACTAGAACGTAGAAGACTTTGGTTACTTCAGTCCGGTCTGTGACGGACTTGGACAGACATTTATGTATACATTGAGCTTCATGGCAGTAACCTGTGCGTGGTAATAAATGGAGATAACTGTCCTCCGTTTAGTCTGATAGAAATTGGCCGACGTTTCAGAGCTGTTTGCTGCCTCTGTCATCAGGGCTATCAGTTCTAATCGTCTTCGTGAGAACATGAAATTTCAACACGTAAAAGTTGAGAAGGATAAATTTTTCTTTTACATAGCATCGAATCAATTTTTGTTTTAATCGGTAATTGAACTTGCGTAGATATCGGACTATATATCCTTTTTATGTTACGAACGCGATGTTACGCTTGGGAATACAGGCCGCATGTTCTCTGAATATATGTCTGTTGTTTAACCGGATAAAGCCCAATGGTAACTGTAAGTACCATCTGTTTTACCGTGTCTACAATTTATGAGGCTCCGGTCGTGCTTGCATTGCGTGGTCGGCCGGCGCTCTGTTGATGTGGGCGGGAATTGTGCGCGTTCTTCCGGTGGGTCACCGGCGAATCAGTTTTATAAATTGTAGACCCGGTAATAGACGGTACGTGTGCGTTTTACCCACAAAGTGTATTTATGGGTTTCATATGATTCGCGAAGTAAACATCGATTATTTTCTTAACGAGCATTAACCAGATGATCTTTGTAATGTCGAAGAGTTGTGTTTCCTTTGCGGTACGGACTGATTTATCAAATGCTATGTAGACGTGCTTCGGCTTTAAAAGGTTAAAATATAAGTGGATACGTACATCAGAGGCCGTGTCTAACCCGGTATCGCATTTTCGTTATGTTATAGCTGTCTTTTCGTTACAGAACTTCACGCTAAACTAGCAATCAATCACACCTTCCAGTATTTCTGCAACTTCGTGAATCCTTCTCTAGAATCCAATAGCACGCTTAGCTAGTAAAGAAACTCCTCTTCATTTGTGGAGCCCAAAAGTTAATTACCTTGCTCACAAGAGCTTGCCACCGGCACCTGTCCTGAACCAGTTCACATTCTCAAAACCTGTTTCTCTAACATCTATTTTAATATTATACTCCCATCTACGTCTAGGTCTTTCGAATGGTGTTTTACCTTCTGGTTTTCCAACCAGAATTTTGTACACCTGTCCTCATTCTGCTTGAATTGATCACTGTAATCAATTATTAGTTTATAAAGAAGCATGAAGTTGCTTGTAATACTGTGTTATGAGATAGTTGTGATTTCACGTTTCTTTGAAGCACGTTCAAACTTATAAACGAGATCGAAACACGAAGCACTTTCTTCTTATGTTTGAGTTTCGTTTTACGAGGAAATGAGCAACGGTGGTATTTTTAAAAATCAGCAGGTTGCTGGAGAAAATAGAATGCAGTAATTTTAGCGTTGACTCACCTAGCATGTTTCAGTAGTTCTGAAGTCAGATGTAAAGGAACAAAATTTATGTGATTTTCTGTGTCTTGAAATTGCGTATTTCCGCTCGCTCAAGTGATATGAGTAACACGTGCCTTTCAAGTTAACGAAAGAGTCTTTTTCTCCCCCGGTCTTTAAATATTAAAATAGAAACCTCTTTGTGTGTGTGTGGGTTTGTTACCTTAAGAGAATAACATACATTACAATTGTTTGAGAATAGTGCCTAGGAAAATGTCTGGACCTAAGAGGGGTTAAGTAAGTGTTAGAAATTACAAACGACAAACTTCGTGATTTATACACGCCGTCTACAGGATTATTTAGGTACTGAAAGAAACGAGGCTGTTCTGGGTTGTGACGTCATGTAAACATGGAGGTAGATATTAACATTGCGGAGAAACTACTGTCTCCATCTTCAGGGCTGAAAATGGTATATCTGTGCTCTGATGATGGGGGCTGTAAGCGTTTCTGAAACGTCGGTAAACAGACTAAACGGCGCAACATCATAGAAGATGGTAATCAGGGCGATGGATTCATCGTCCTGATGACGGAGGCAGTATGATCTCCGAAACGTTGGTTAACATCGACCAGACTACACAGCGCAACAACCCAGAAGACAGAAATCTTCATACTCACCGCCCTGATGTTGGAGGCAGTATGACCTCTGAAACGTTGGTGGACATCGACCAGACTACACAGCGCAACAACCCAGAAGACAGAAATCTTCATATTCATCGCCCTGATGACGGAGGCAGTATGACCTCTGAAACGTTGGTTAACATCGACTAGACTACACAGCGCAACAACCCAGAAGACAGAAATCTTCATACTCATCGCTGTTAAAACCTCAAATCACACGAAATAATTGTTATTTGCATTGAGAATCTCAGGAACACACAAATCCAAAATTCAGCGTTGCTAGTATATCCAGATGGGTGGTACATATAGCTACCATTTGGCTTTAAAGGGTTAACAAGTGAATGTCGATGTGCATCGTACTGAATTCTTTTCGCGTCTGGCTCCCGGTACTCGCGTTTTTATACGAGCGATATTATATTCTAGACGCTGTAAGCAGGGCTTCTGACAGCGAACTACACTCATTGTGTTGGTATACCACATCATTATCATTTTATAGTAAGGCCAATACAGGTAAGGGGAAGGATATCGTTAAACAAGTAGGGGGGGATCAGTTTAATGTGGGCAGAAGGCACTTGTGGTTAACGGATATTACCATAGAAGTTATAAATATTCAAGATACTCCTTTCCGTTGCATGTGAGTTTCTGTGAACTTAATATAGTTTTGTTTTGTTGGCTCTGAAATCTAGACGTTCAAACAAAAGGATGAAATCCACGAGACACAGCAGGATACAGTATATTAAACAAGTTAAAAAGTGAAGGTATTTTATAAGAATTCGCCATGAATCCAATAAAGAACATAAACAGAGCTATGGATACAATATTGATGTCGAGACAGGTTATTTATTTGCCTAGAAAAAGACGAAGTACAGGTTGTCCCAACAAGATATATACATATTTCAATACGGCAGTCGCTTGTCAGTCATTTGCTCATCGCTGTCAACTGTGAAACGAAGTTAACGGTGGACATTTTGAATTACTACACTCGATTCGCTAATTCACTAAGTCGCAATGCCAACGTTTGTAATTAGCTTTGTTAAAATGTATGTATTTCCTTTATTGAATGTACGTACGCATATTTTTGAGACAGTCTGTATATATGGAAGTTGGAAATTTGGTCTTTAAAAATATTCATCTTTGGTGATCTCAGGTTAAGCCTTGTTGACAGTAAATATGACCTTATTTGTATTTGCAGTTAAACGCTTGGCTTACTTTGATGAACCTGAAGATCTTTATTCACGCGACTCATTTTAGGAACGGGCTCAGTAATAAATTTTAATTAATTTACATTATTTTAATAATAGAGTTAAATCTTGTTTAATTAATAAGTACTCAGTTATCTTATTTAGTTATGATTATGTGTCTCTGTGAAACTGTGGCCGTTAACAGGCGTATTGTCCTTTCTCCAGAAGATACATTTCATGCAGTTGTATATATTTCACAGTGAATATTATCATCGACGTTATTTTGATAAATTTTATGTATTCTGTCAGAAGCAGTGATTTAGACGGTGACGATGGCTTTCGTCCATTTTAGGTTTTAACCCTTTAAAGTCCATATCAACTAATACGTCTCACTGCTTCAACAGTCAGTAACTGTTTAGTTTGTATTTTCGGGTTTCGTATGATTCTCACTGTAAATAGGGATTATTTTCTTAAACCGCATCAAGAAGTTGATCTTTGTAACGAAAAATTGTGTTTTCTCTGCGGTACGGACTGAATTCTTATAAAATATTTGGACGAGGTTTGGCTTCGTTGGGTTAAGAACGAAATCTGTGCACAGTCTTGACGCCTGAGTTATTTGGTCTCTCATTTTTAAAGACGTATTGAAAGACTACTTAAGTAAAACAGCTACCTGAGACACTTTATTATTACTTACAAAAGTATATTAATATTAAATTGTGAAAATCGCAAGAGTGGGTGGTACAATATTGAAGAAGGCCTTTCTGTTCGGTCACCACACGACAGCGATAGCTAACATTCGAGTAGCAATCACCTGCTGTCTCTTTTTGATCCTGAAATGTGTAGCAGACGGCGCAAATGTAATGCGGGTTTATCTAAACACGCCACTGCAGGAGATGCCCTTTTTTATTTCGTGAGGTAGTTTGGGTACAGTCGAACTAGTTTGTTGCATTTATTATGTCTGTGACGTGTTCATTTTTATGGTTTTACGGTCGAATAAGTGCCATGTTTATCTACAGATGCACTTGGATCAGTTCCCAGTAGGTCTTGAACAGCAGATGTTTGCCGAGACTGGTCTATCTGTGTACGTGAGTATATAACAAATTTACGTATTCGATTGTAGGAGTAAGTGCATCGTTGTACTCATCGTAATTCTGATAACAGATGCAGAACATTCTCATCAGATTTATAGGTCTACTTCAAATAGACTCATCACGTTGTTGTTAACGCAGAGGTTTCATTACCACAGTTTAATTCGCTGGCAATCCAGAACTTGTCTGTGTCAGGTAATAAATCAGTTCAGGAGGTACGAACATTTAAATATGTAGGAAATTTAATGACCTGAAACTGCGAGGGAAATTTTGAAAATAAAAGGCAATCATTTATATGTATGAATGAAATATTTCATACGCGTTTTGATAAAAAATAGTTCCGTGGAGTACAATTTGTTGGTGGCTACCATCGTTTCCGAGGAATATGTAATATTTATTGTCAGGGTATTTTCTTTTGAAACGTTGATAATTAACCTGCAAGCTTAAACAGCGTTACAGCCCAGAAGAACACGTGATGGGTGATGTAAGACAAATTGAATAATAAACACAAATTGGTGCTTACAGGCTAAACGATTATATAAAAATAAATACTGAAATACGTGGGAAGCTTGAAGTCGATAATAAGCGTAGGTCGAGATATTTCTGCATATCTCGTGTCACCCAAGAATGAACAAAGAGGAGGGGAATTTCCTTCCACCCACCACACAGTTGGAGAGGGGCCGGTGCGCATATCCCAGCCTGATGCGCGCGCATTTACAAGACTCCCATTATTTATTAATCACTTGTTTGTCGTATGTTGATCAGGAAATTGTATATATCATTACATTGCGTTTACTATACTCTTAATGAGTTTATTAAATTCCTCCCGTGAATTAATTTAAAGCGTCTTGGACAAAACACGTGTTTATCAACTGTCGATGACGCAAAGCGGTGTTACGGAAACCGTAGTACACCATGTAAAGGTTAACCACGTGCAGAATCCTCTCTGCAGGCCACGTGCCGTGGCTACAAGCGAATTGCCTACATCAGAATCGTTCCTGTGTGAGAGTGTGTAGGAAGAATGAGATTGATGGCGGAGGATAGCAGGGAATTAAAGAGCTGCATGGCAAGTGTTACAGGATTACCAAGGAGTTGCTGTAAAGAATTTGGAGACCGGTACAAAGGGGTTCTGCCTTTACGAGAGTTCTCTACGTGCTCCGGATTAAGATACCGATTCCAACCTTAGTTCGATGTTCTTCCTTCTTGAGACTACATCTTTGTTCCGTTGTACCCGATTTAAATTTATATAAAGGAATTTTTTAAATAGCCAATTTATTTATTTATTTAGTGTTCTGTCTGACGACAGGTCCATATGAACAGGATCCTTCCATCCTTTTCTCGGACTGGGACCTGTTCATATACGTTCTTGGCAGATGATCCAGGAGTGGTTTGCCATTGCCTTCTTCTGTGTGTGAATGGAGTAATTGTTGGGATGCCACGGAGAAACCGGGGGAGCCCCCGGAGGAAAACTCCGTGTTGCCTAGACCACGGCCTTGCCCAACACAAGTTATAAATTCGGGCACCGCCGGGAATCGAACCCTAGACCCGAGGATTACAAGGTGCGTCTTACCTATGATTGCGTCTGAGAATCGATGTAGCGTCTTTTTTCTTCTTGAAAATGTATTGTAGTCGATGGCGTATTAAAATCGAGGAAATGCTGAAAATATAATACGCGGTACAAAAAACAACGAACTCCCCTTCCCGTATTTTGCAGACCCAGGAGTCGTAAAGCATTCAGTCATATTTTTTGATTTTTTTTCTTTAACTGTAATGTGTTTGCATTCTTTTGTTCCCCCACTGGACTTGCCATGTTGGAAAGGTTATTCGAACACTGTTTCACAGTTATCTTCTCGCTGACTGTCTTCAACAATTTTATACAGATTTGCCCGTATATTCACGTGAAATATTGAGATCGGCCTGGGTTCTTAAAATTCTGTAGCGATTTGCGTCTTTCTTTAAAACGTACACAGTTAAGTAAGGATGTTTTTTTAAAGAGTCTTCTGTTAAGAAATCTTTATCTTACGCTAAAACTTTACTTGGAACGTGATCTCTTTGCTGAAACAATTTCTTGCCCGCTGTTAAACGTTATTTACGGTAAGTTATTGGTCCTTTATCTTAGAAGGGATTTATTTTCTACATTCATGTAAGACTCTGATTGGTACTTCGCCCAAGATGGTAGTCGGAAATTGTCACAACGTCCGAAATGGCACGAACGCAGATTCCAATTCAAATACGCACGAATTGGTATTGAGTATGGCCATAATCTGTTAACCATTTTAATCTTTAAGCTCGTCTGAATAATATTTAAGAATTCAGTCTTTACCACAAATTAAACACAACAACACACATTTATAAATTAACCGTTACAAACGAATTTCGTAGTTTCAAAATAAGTGCCCCAAAATTATCGCAAACGTTCTCTTGGTGTATGTTTTCCAGTAAGTGAACAGGCTGACGTCTGGAAGCCGTCAAACTATGCCGATGATCTCTAGAGAATTTTATAGAAGAACAAGACGAAAGACGAAGTTATGTGTTGGAGACAGTTTTATGTATGACAAGTGCCAGCGAGAGCAGAATGACATTGTTCATGTATTATATTTGAAAAATGAGAGTTTGTCATGTATGTCTGAAGTGACTTTACAAGTAGTGTTCCGACTTAATACTTCTTGCAGCGTGTGGATGTGAACAAGATACCCTGGAACTGATGTCAGTTTCCGCATGGTTTATCTTTAAGTTTGACTTCCCTCTGCGAGCCTTATGATTTATTCATAGCAGCAGAAAGACGACTGAAAATGTATTTACCATATCAATACATTATATTAACTGCTAATGTATTCTCATAACGATCGAATACTTTAAGTTTATTTAAGTTATAGACGTGAAATTACTAGAGGCATCTGAGGGACGTACATGATTTAGAAAGGTGCAGTGATATCATTTTGCTGTACTGGACGTTTACAGATTTTGAATTTATCTTATTAAAAATTAAAAAAAAAAGTATATGTAACATAATAGCCATGGTAAACAATTGAGTGTATCCACCGAAATTTTGCACGAAAAAGGACTCAGATATCCCGTTAAATAGGGGTTCTTACACGAGGACCCACAGGCCGCATGCGGCCATTTCATGCATTTTGTACAACCCGCATAGCTTTGTTACAAAAATTGTGTCATTGTGTATGATAAAAAAAATTACCGTGTATTATAAAACACGTCTTATTAATGTCAGCAGTATCTGTCAGCAACTATCTAGAAACTGTCCAGCTTAATGAAGAACTTGAAATCATGAACTAGGGCGTGTCTTACATATTAACACTTGGAGAGATGCGTGTTATCTACAGAGAACAAATTTAACATCGTATTGAAATATTAACGAAGAAGAAGCAGTGAGAAATATATCACTGCCGACTGATTTTGTCAAGGAAAATGGCGCAAAACTGCGAATTTATTAAAAGATTGTACTGTTGTATTAGTTCTGTGATTACAGTGGCATAAATACAGTTTAATTTGCTTTTCGTTAAATTTATACGTCTTGGGCGCTTAAAGTGTCACTGTACACGAAATATTTGTATGATTTGAAGTTTTCCCAGCGGTGAGTATGAAGATTTCTGTCTTCTGGGTTGTTGCGCTGTGTAGTCTGGTCGATGTTAACCAACGTTTCAGAGGTCATACTGCCTCCGTCATCAG
Source organism: Zootermopsis nevadensis (assembly GCF_000696155.1). The sequence continues at coordinate 270,912 of NW_019059655.1, read as the reverse complement.
GGCGATGCGTATGAAGATTTCTGTCTTCTGGGTTGTTGCGCTGTGTAGTCTGGTCGATGTCCACCAACGTTTCAGAGGTATACTGCCTCCGTCATCAGGGCGATGCGTATGAAGATTTCTGTCTTCTGGGTTGTTGCGCTGTGTAGTCTGGTCGATGTCCACCAACGTTTCAGAGGTATACTGCCTCCGTCATCAGGGCGATGCGTATGAAGATTTCTGTCTTCTGGGTTGTTGCGCTGTGTAGTCTGGTCGATGTCCACCAACGTTTCAGAGGTCATACTGCCTCCGTCATCAGGGCGATTATCGCCTTGTAACAAATGAATATTCTACGAGCCGCTTGTGTTAGTGTCTAGGCTGCAACTAATCACTTGTTTGCTCATGCAAGCTGGTGTCATGTATTGGCCGCTTAAGGACCGTCTTGTTTCCAAGTTAGTAATGTCGTTAATAAACTGCCATAAAATGTCAGTAGTCTGTCCTCATTTATAACCTCGCAGCTTGAGTCGATAAGAATGGATCATTATGGCCTCATGTCTGGAAAATTTTGAGGACGCGGTTGATGTGTGATATTAGGTTGCTTCAGAAATTATTACGGTGACAAATCCATGACTGCTCATGAAAGTTTGTTATCGCTAAAAATAAATGTTGAATTAAACAAGCAACGTCATATCTTTGATCCAGAATGTCTTTCGATACCGTTCCTTGTACCTTTTATCAGGGTGGACATTGTCGTTTATCAGAAGTGCAGCATCTAGGACAGTTTGCGTCACACCTTCCAAAATGTGGAGCGGGGCTCACAGCGTGGGTTAAACTTTAACGATCGTGAAAGTTGTCTGTCGATGGGGAAATCAGATTAAGAGTTGCCGCTGTGTGTAGACATACAGACATACGCCCTGTAATGTGATAGTAAGTTTGTTGTTGTTGAATGAAACATTTCATTTACAATGATGTTAGATAATTGTATTTTCTTCGCGGTTAAAGGTTACGGCAAGATATTTAAAGACATTCCATCAACTACAATTTTGAATTATTTCACTAATGATACGTAATTCCATGGGGAACAGTTCTTGAGGAGATTATAGTATGATTATCCCTATTCTGTCAGTCTAGTTTATTAGGTCATTTAAGATACATTTTAATATTATCCCTCCACTTAAGGTTGTCACCCGAGTAGTGTCAGTTCTTCAGATTATGGCTTAGTGTTCAGATTATGCCTAAACCAGATTTGAAGATTTCACGGTGACTGAATGCAATTATCTTCTCGGGCGATCAGCCGTGAAAGTAAGGTGATAACAGTGTAAAATTTTCAATTCTGTGTCTGTCTTCCTGACGAAAGAAGCAGGTACAGTCGACGAAACGTTTTGGTTATATATAACTTTATACCTAATAGGACTGATCGACCGAGAAGACTTCATTTCAGCGTTCAGATTCAACTTGTATCCCTTTGTTCAAATCTACAGCTACTGCATGTCGGCAGGCAATTTTGAACACTTGTCGTCAGAACCATGGTTGCTGTAACTCGTAATCTGTATTACGTTTAGTTGGAAACAAGAAATTGTATGTAGCCTGTTTGTGAACTGTTAAATTTCTTGCGGGTCCAGATGTTAAACCTATATAACACATTGGTAACTATATATACCACATACTTTAACAGTCGGCAGTTCTGTGTTTTGCATTTATGGGTTTCATATGATTCTCATTGTGAACAGGTGATCTTTGTAATGGCATTGTGTCAATTTCTTCGAGTCACGGACTGAAGTCTTCAATATTATTTAGACAAGCTTCTGATTTAATGTCTGAATTCTTTGTTCTGACAGAGTGCATGAAGACCTTACTTTAGTTACATCTTTCATCTATCTTCCACCTCCGGAAGTCTTATATCCTCTTCAATTAACCTTTTACCAGAAGGACGAGCTAGCATTGCATGGGAACCTTCATAGCCGTAAATGTAATGTCTCTCCCCCCGGGGGTCACTTTTCCTCCACATTTTTCTATCGGTTTTCAAAGGGTTAAGATAAAGTCTCTTACAATGGCTGCCTGACAAATCTTCCTGAGTCTTGAGAGAAGTTTCGCCATCCCGAGCGAGACATTGCAGCGTACGATTTCAGGAGCTTGAATTACTAATATAATAACCAACCAAATGTGTATTTGCGTTCAGTAACTTTCCGCTATTCATTGCAAGCAAACAGTCTCTGCTTCTCGCCTGTCGCTTATTGATTTCAGTAACAGCTAGCACTTCTGTATATAGTCTGTTCTAAAGGAGATTTCTACGCGAACTTCTTAGCCGTAGGCGTGCGTGGTTTTGGAATTGTCTTTCTACTGTGCGAAACAGCGTATTGATTCTAGAATTTTGTCATAAATACCTTACGTTAGCTGTTTCTCGTTACGTTTTAAAAATCTATATAAATCGTTAAAATTTTTGTGCAATACAAATTAACAACGGCGTAATAATAATAATAATAATTGAATTAAATTCATTTATTTAGGTGCTTGACAACAGCCAGGTAAGGCCAATAACAGCCAAGCACTGAACAACAGTACAGGATGAAATATAAAAAATAATTAAATTCATTTCAATATAAATAAAAGTAAAACATTATCAATACAAAAACAAAGAAACAAATGAAACTAAATATATAAATGTGCCATATTGAACAATATTTCACAAGTAAATGGGCTAAATACGATACCTAAGTAATATAATTATAATAATAATAATAATATTGTAATATAAAAACTGCAGATGGTTGTAATGTAGAATACCCCAGCAGTTTTATGAAACTATAACACTTGAAATCGCTCCTGAAGTGTCTGTAAATTGTTACCAAAAACACGACGCAACATTCCAGAAGACAGTAATCTTCTTACGTTATTTCTAATTAATTATGTAATTTTATATAAATTTAATGACTCACTGAGTGTAGGACGTAATGTAATGGATGAGAGATTATCACTTTTATTTTAATTCAAGTTGCTTCTGTACATGATTGGGCTGTGAACAGTTGATATGCGTTTGTGCACGACGAATAAATATCAAAACCATTGAGAGATTCAAGATAACAAAGAATGCCTTTCGAAAACGTGTGTACTGCTATAAGATGGAGTGTAGACTTCATTTCTACTACCATTTTAGAAAACATTAAGTGCATTTCGTTAAAGTTTTGTTTTGTTTTCTGTACTCTTTCCTGTACACTGACATTCCAAAGGCGTTCTTTACGCGCCACACGTCATTATTGCACTGTTATCCGAGGTTATTGTTGCGCTAGTTTTCCAACAGTGACCACTGTTTCCATTGTTATACAGGCTAGAGCTTAAGAACACGTAAAAATGCCGGATGGTTATCAAGAAACACGCTTCTGTGAAACCGTGCTCTAGGGTGACAAAGAACTGGATAGGACGGAGGTAAACTGAGGTGGTCTGGTCTGGTGTGAGTGTTTACACTGTCTGGGGTGGGGAAATTCTTCGTCCCAACTTCACTGTATTCAGTAATGTATATCTGTTGTCTAATTCCTTAACTTTCTCCTGCATATTGATTGAGCTCTAGTACGAACCCTTAATACCGTAAAAACGTTACGCTTTGCTGTGTTCTTTCTATGTGCAGAATCTACGTAAAACGGGACCCTATAGTACCTCGATTTGTTTTCTGTGAGCTGTGCACTAGATGTATATTTCCTGACTGAATGAATTTTATTGATACAATGCTGATTTATCATGTACCGGTAAATTTTTTCGACGAACGAAGGTATTCTTTTAGATTTTAGGTTCTCACGGCGATAACTATGAATAAGTCACTTAGGACAGCGTTTCTCAACCTATGGTACGCGAAATAAGTAAGAAAATGAAAAGATAGTATTAACACAAGTAACGTGAACGCATTTGGTTAGTGGTACATTTAATGTGTTGAATTAGAATTAGTGATGCCCCAGCGAAAAAGGGTGAGAACCCTTGGCTTAGGACATTGATCCATATGAAGTTTTCCGATGTTTTAGAGGTCTTTGATACTTTCGCCATAAGGGGCGATCATTATCATCGCAACATGCACGCCTGAAACGTCGATAAACTATCAGACTACACTGCGCAGTGTTCCAGAAGTGTCATCTTCAAAGCTGTTTTTAAGTCGAAGAAATGCATAGGAATTAAAATTTGACTGGAACGTAGTAGAGGAAACGCTAAAATAGTTAAAAAAATACTAATATCTAAATTAAATTGTAATTAATTTAGTCGAATAAATTTAATTACATTCGTTGCTTACGTTTATAAATTTTCGGTCGACGGGAATGTTTGTCGTCCGAACACCCACGAAAAAGTTTGATGGAAACGTTTGAATGGGTTCAAGCCCGTTTAGTACTGAGAGGCAGAGAAGGTAGGAAGGAAATGCAAGAATCACCCCTGACCTTTAAGTAAGTAATGTTAAGGACGTGACAATGTGTGCCGCGTCTTTGGTGTAGATATCGCAGCGAAATAAATTATACATCATGGCCTTTACACAGAACAGCGGGTTAAAAATGTATCGAAAAGCTTATTCGCCTGACGCCATCATTTTCAATAACTTGTTTTGTGTGTATTTTCAAGAATCAGCATTATGCACGTGGGGATTTTTCTGTGAGTGAATATAAAAGTGAAGATGAAGGAAATTGTTATTTCGTCGTCGAAAAGCCGTTGTTCGAAATGGTACGTGCAGATTTACAAATGTTTATGAAATTTCAGCATCGTCTTCGTAGGATTTGAGGTTTTTACAGCGGTTAGTATGTTGCGCCGACGTTTCAGAGGTCATGCTGCCTCCGTCATCAGGTCGATCATCGCAAGTTAAAGGTATATTTTGTTGGGATATACGGATTAAGCCACGGTAGTCTAGCGGTTAGAACGCTGGCCTTGTAATCCTGGGGTCTCGGGTTCGATTCCCGGCGGTGCCCGAATTTGTAACTTGTGTTGGGCAAGGCCGTGGTCTAGGCAACACGGAGTTTTCCTCCGGGGACTTCCCCGGTTTCTCCGTGGCATCCCAACAATTACTCCATTCACACACAGAAGAAGGCAATGGCAAACTACTTCTGGATCATCTGCCAAGAACGTATATGAACAGGTCCCAGTCCGAGAGAAGGATGGAAGGATCTTGTTCATATGGACCTGTCGTCAGACAGAACACTACAAATTAAAAAAAATATATATATACGTATTACACGTCAGAGTTATTTGTATGTTGGCATGAGTTGAAAATAGAGACGTGAGAGCAGTTTTGGATAGAATAAATAGAATATAATAGGATGATAGTGAAATACGTGATGGTAATTTAAATATTTGAAAATCTAGTTTTTACCTCCAGGGAAACATCTTCAGGAGAAGACGCGCTGTTTATTCTGAGATCCAAACGAAATCTATAATTGTACTTTGTAAAACGTGAAACATCATGATGGCTATACAAAAGTCTTCTTTAGTTTACAGTTTGGCAGTGAAATAGTCGTAGAAATTTAGCACGGAACACTTATCAGACCATTTGGAAGACCTAGTCGTGTATGGGATGATAATATTAAAATGGATTACAGGAAAATAAGGTTGGATAGTATAGATTGGATTTATCCTGATCAAGATAGGGAATGTGGCGGGATGTTTTTAACACTGTAATGAACCTTCTGTTTCAGTGAAAGGTGAGGAATTTCTTGACAGCGTAATAATAGCTGTCAAGGACTCTTTTCCGTGTAAATATTTAAAATTTACGAATGTGGGGACGGTAAGCTTATATACAAAAAATTGAATATAAAATCTGTAAATGCTTTGAAGTGGAAGCTCGTCAAATTAATATTTAAGGATTTGGTCCGTACCGCGAAGAAAACACGTCACTTTACGATTACATGGATTAACTGGTTTAATGTTGTTTAAGGAAATAATCGCTGCTAATTTTGAGAATTATACGAATTCCATAAACACAAAATGAAGAGTTTCTTATTGTTGGAGAAGGTGGTGAATTGGGCTTTTTAAAGGGTTCAAATAAGTTATTTCCAAACATGAAATAATTCAGTTCGGTTATTAGAGCGCTTAGCAACAACAAAGGAACCATGACAGATTTATATCAGCAGCAAACGATTGTGAAGACCACAGTGATTTCCGAATCTGGAAGAAACGTATTTGAAAAAAAATGATTTCCGCGTTGCAGGAACACGCCTATTCAGTGTTGTTTTACGTATAACAGTAATATTGCAAATGTGGGGTGAATTTCTATCCTGGTATTTCAGTAGAAACTTACTGAACCGCCTGTACCATGGAAGCTGATGAAGTCGCCCTCCCAGGATGGGATAGAAGCCAGGAAAGGTTTGTTGATTTGCTTGAAGCTGCTGAGTCCCTCCCCAAATGTATTTGTCAGTACATTATCGTACGATCTGTCTGCAGGTATAATACATGTTTCTTGAAACATGTTTATTTTATCCGTATTAAAACATAAAACTACTTTTTGGTGATATTTAACGACGTTATATCATAAGCGGATGTTGCGTGGATTAGAATGAAGGTAGAAGTCGTTTTAAGCCCTACTGCAAAAGAAGAAACAAACATCAGTTGGTACGAAATAATCTGTTTATTCTAAAAAAAAATATGTAAGAATCACATAAATACACTGTTGGAAAAATTCAGTGTTGTTGAATGTTAAAGCTGGTGGTATAGTTACCGCTGGACTCTGAAGCAGTGGTATTCAACCTGAGATATGCGTACCCCCGGGGGTACGCATATCTCAGGTTGAATACCACTGCTTCAGAGTCCAGCGGTAACTATACCACCAGCTTTAACATTCAACAACACTGAATTTTTCCAACAGTGTATTTATGTGATTCTTATATATATATTTTTTAAAAATTTACGTACCCCCTAAGATGTCTTCGCGTACCCCCGGGGGTACGCATATCTCAGGTTGAATACCACTGCTCCAAAAGGTTAAGACAAGATTCACATCAAAGGAACTTGCAAGAATCAACAGGCGATAAGCGACAGGGGATAGATTACGCATTTCCGTGCTAAACTAACAATTTTAAGCCGTCGCAGTGGCCGCCCTGTCTGGGGCGTTTGGTTTGAACGCTGGGACACTGGGATCTTGGGTTCGAATCCCTTCCAAGGCATAGATGTTTGTCCTCTTTCTGTGTACGGGCTGGTCACTCGACCAAGGAGGCGTACCAAATGTCTGAATAGCTTAAGTAACCTGTCATGTGTGAGGGTTCCAAGGTCCTTCAAAGACTGTACAACCACTGTGTAGATAAGTAAGCAGTTTATTTTTTTAACTTGCATGGCGTCACAACTCAGAAAGTGCTGATACGAAGTATGATTAATTGGTGGAAGGAAAGAAAGGCTTGGAGGGGGGGGGGGAGGTTCCCCAGAAAACTTGCCCACAGTTTCATGACCACGTGTATGTTGGAGGTCAGATGCACGAAAATTTGTTTTTTGTTGCTTTAAAAGACGAGTCCTCATTTTTGGCCTGCAAGATCAGAATCTCAGACTGCAATGGGCTTGTGCATTGTTACTTGGATTGTGGGTTCGAATCCCATTTGAGGTGTGGATGTTTGTAAGAGTTTTTATGAGTTGGCTTCTCCTGTGTTATCAGTCCTTGGAATGGGACGATCTTTCACCAAAGGAGTCTGCAGAGTGTTTGAAACATCCATAGGTTCAGAATTATCAGCTGAAGAGACCAGGAGGCTAAAGATGATGGTGAACTGTAACTGCTGTGACGTTATTCAATCTTTTATTGATCGTAAGATTTATTTATTTTTTTAAAGTATAAGCTGATTGTACGTATCGACAGAGTCCAGACTTGTATAACATTTTATAAAGAAATTTTTGTATGTTATATTATGGTAAGGAATGGATAACTTTTTTTACTCTCTCATCGTACGTACATTTATAATTGCGTGAAAATCTACAGTGCATTAACCCGTCTAAGCAGAAGAGAGAGATGAGAAAGATACGAGAACAGTAGAAGGAAACAGAAATATTGTGGAGAAGTGGTGAAGTGTGACCACTTTTTTGTTGTAAAAGGTTCCTAGCTAAAGCCCACTCGACCTTTGTGATAAGAAGGGTGTGACGACGGTGTTAAGTCTCTTCTTGTAACTTTCAAGTCCCACAAATATTTACTCCCAAAGTGGCTTGATCCTTATTGAATATAACGTAATCATTTCTAACAAAACCTCATCACACAATAGGAATCTTTAACAACTAAATTAAGTTATAGGATTTGAGACTTTCGCGGCGAGTACAATCAATAAAATCTTCTCGGGCAATCAGCCGCCAACTCTGTCCCCATCGTCAGGGTTCTGGTGTGACTGGATACCTCGGAAGTAACCTGTGTTGGTACCCGAAACGTCGGTTTACTACGGTAACCAGTTGACGCGGCTGATTGCCCGAGAAGATTTTTTTAAATTAAGTTACTCGAATTTGTATCATGACATGCTATTTGACATTAAAATGAATAGAGTTTTACTATGAAATTAATAGTGCACTTTAAATTTGAGGGTGACTTGCCTCCAAATTTAGGCTTTTATTCACCTATTTGCTTGCATTTCATGCTCCGTGTTAAAAGGAACAAAGCCCTCATCTTATTTATCGTCGAGGTTTAAATACTTAACCGTCTTTACACAATTTTATGCTGATACTGATCTGTATCGTAAGTGGTTCTGTAGCGGAACATTTATTCATGCACAAAACTCAGTCTGATCAACGAAAGTGCAGTTGTAACTTACGATTACTGTGCCGAAAGAGGGTTAATAATAAAGGAGGCCGTGTTTATTTCGAGGGAACACGCGACTTCTCAAAATTAGCCACAGAGATGTGCAAATTTAAAAATAATGCTTGGCGTTTCATACCTCATGCATAACCCGATTGGTTGTTATTATTAGTATAATTTTGTAAACAGAAAGAACGAGTGAGTACGGGAATCAGGTTATGTATACACAAACCACATTTGGCTTCGTGCTCTTAACCAGTAAACCAAACACACTTTCTAAACGTTTCACTCAATTTGCACTTTTTAAGACAGATGTTACTTACGTTGAGTCTCACATATTCCAAAGCGTGTCATACGTGTTAAAGACTAAGGTAGCTCCAGTTGAAAATTCGTAGAAATACCTAATTATTTATTATACGTACTGTGCTTGTTTACAGTTAAATTTTAGTAATATCATTTAATTTAAACAACGCAAAGGAACACTAAATCGAGATTTCAAGACCAGGTTTCTTAACACAGAAAGTACTTAGCTTAACTGCTGCGTAAGGCAGTGCTAATAGCTTATTATACAGTTATAAGCTAAGTTTCTATTTATTATGATAATTACATTTTCGCACTCTTATGTAGTAATTTGTATAGTCGGCGCAATAGTTTTTGGCCGGTGGAATTTTCAAGGGGAAGGCTAGGAGCGAGTCACTTGTGCGATAGTGTAATGCTGACTGCACCGAGGAGCTTATCGGACTGGACGCCCAAACAAAAGAAGTACACTGACCGCGCCACCTCAGGTACACAGACTAGGCCCGTCCGCCAGCTCCGCCAACTTCTCCACCGGCCAAAGACTAGTGCGCCGACTATAACGAATACTATCTCTCCAGTGGTTGAGGATTGACGTTTAGTTCTTCCAGTGAACCGAACAAACTGTGTTGGTGACCTGAAGACGGAGGCTAAGCCAGTTTTTGAAACGTTAAAGAGTACAACTGCATAGGAAAACGTTATTTGCTCAGGTTGACATACCATGGGCAGCAATAAGATTTCGGCGAGGAACGGCCTTAAACAGACGGGAACGTTGCCAGCAGTTTATGATTGTAAAAGAAGGGGGGGGGAGAAACGCTTTGGGTTAATTATAGCAGTCTGTTGCAAGACGCCAAAATTCGCCCTTTCGTCTTAGCACACGCAGATCTTAATAATATCCCGCATTTATGATTCAAAAATTGCATACTCAGGGCTGTGTTTTACACATCAGTTGAAGGACAGATACAGCACGATGTGCGTATATTTCTGAGCGTGTCAATGATTTAATGTCGTTATTTATTCTTATAAATGATGGATTTCTTAGAAATTTGGTATGATATTCACATTCATCGCCCTGATGTTGGAGGTTGTATGACCCCTGAAACCGTGGAAATTTACCAGACTACACAGCGCAACAACCCAGAAGACAGAAATCTTCATACTCATCGCTGTGAAAACCTCAGATCCTACATTCTTACCATTACTTTGGCGTACTGAAGAGCTGATTTTTGTCTAATCTTGTATTTCTAGGTGTGGGCTAAGGGGAAACGATGAGAATTTTGATTAATCTGATGTTTTACAATTAGAAATTTCTGACGTGTCATTAGCAAGGTTAGGCATTAGACTATATCATTGGAACCCAGTGTTGATCAACTGCGGAATCACAGATTTTCCATTGTTTGAAGTAATTGTTGTACAAGTTAGTTGGGATCACGTAAGTTCAAGAATAACATGAGAGGCAACAGTAACGTTGGTCTACGTTGGTGCAAGAATTGGGATAAGTTTTTCGAATCACATAGTACATCATTGACCTATTTGAAGAACACCTTTTGAAGCCATTGAACGCCTTTTCATCATCTTCACGAAATCATCCCATATTTCATTGAATTTATAAATTTTGCGCCCTGCGATAACTAGGGTGAATGTGGCCCCCAGGTATAGAAAAAATGTCAGGATCCCCGGTTTACGTTTTGTGTCAAATATTGCTGTCTCTTTCTACCTCTCCTCTTTGAAGCGTTTAATATTATAGTTGGCCGGGTGGAGTTAACAAAGGACACGTGTCACCCGCCTGTCACTTCATTCCTTGGAAAAAATCAGAAGCCGTGTTACAAACCGTAGATCTTTCGAAAGGGGGGGGGGGTTGACATTATTTCGTGCACACATTTTTGTATTGAATATTCTCCTCGACTTCAGTGATACATGAAAATTATGTTCACTTTAATGTAGGCGCAAGTTATCTTGACTGTTAAGAAAACATCGGTAGACTATACCGTTATTATTAATTATCTTCCCTCCTCCCTCTCTCTCTCTCTCTCTGTCTGTCTGTCCCTGCTTACTGTGAATTACTTTGTTAAGCCCGCACATGTTGGTACTAGCAATTGCTGACACGTGTCACCGCGTACAGCGCTTTGAGTGGTTGGAGGATTGTAGCGGAGCAGATGTTTTCTACCAGACTAGTACAGAAGACTTTCGTTCCGACCCTCCTCCCCGCTCGACCCCTCATTCACAAGCCAAGATAACCTACTCGTGCAGTACACTGTTAATAAACATTCAGATGCGCCAGGAACATTTGTGGACTGTTGACCTGTACATTGTGAGTCGAGACGATGGTCTGCTGGTCCGTGAATCGGACAAGACGTCCAGCGTGCATGAAGCTTGGAGATACTTTCATGATTTCACGCACTTTAAGGCGAACGAATCGCATTGTTTGATGCAATGGAACTGCTTCGTCACGAAGTGGACAGTTTCGTGCGTTAGAACGATACCGCGGGCGGGAGTTACAGAGGACCGGAATCTTGGATATGAACTAAGGGTTTCGAATTGGTCGTACTTAAATTTAAAATATTCTTTGTTTGTATCACAGCTAGTTTATTTAATGTGTATTTTAATATTGTTTTTTAAACAAAAAATATTACTTCCACATAAGGTTTCGGGTTTTTTATGGTGGCTAGTGTGAAGATGACCTTATGGGATTTTGCAAAGTGTCGTCTGGTAGAGGCTGACTGGATCTCTCTGATAACCGGAGCATTGCCTCGGTTAACTTCTACAAAAGTAATCGATGCAATATTTCAGAAGGATGTTGTCTTCACACTTTGTCAAGTGTTTTTACGAGGTTCCCCGACTAAAGTTTTGTAGGTCCAATGTCGAAGCGGGGTAATTAAATAAATAATGAACAAATATAAATAACAAATAAATATTTAAAAATAAATTAATAAACTAACAATGAAAATACGTACAGACATAGTTTTCGTTAAGTTATTTAAATGGATTTTAAGGTATTTATCCCAACGTTTAACTGTCCTTAGAGTTTTTATTCGTGCTACGTGTTCTGCCTATGGTCTCCCTGTTTACGTTTTGTTTTACATAATGCTGCCTGCGTTGTACAGTAGACGTTTACGTTCAGTTCGCTTAGATGGATATTTTTCACTTATTGTTGTCCATAATTCTGTTGTGAATTATTTCTGTCTAAATGATACTTTTTTCTTTCTTTCAGATTTCCAACAGCGCATCACGGCCGACGTAGGAGAACGTAAAATGACGACCCGGTTCAAAGGTAATTTTTTTTTTGTGTTATGTCTGACGACAGGTCTGAAGTTCGAGGCAGAAGATGGAGACTGCTTGTTCCTCCAAATCGTCAGTTGAATGCTACATGATTGAATGTTGTCACAGCCAAGTGTCGTTGATTATTTAACAGTTTTATCTTGATTTAAATATCGTTAAAGGAAAATTAAAAGTTTTATTCTTACCTGCGAAAGATTTCAACATTATCGGTCTTGGCCTATTTTAAGAATTGTTACTGCAGTGGCCTGAACGAACTGGAGAAAAGTACGAAATATTTCAGTGAAAATTGCGGGGTATTCTGGCTGAGATTCGACCCGGGGGTCGTGCGAATATGAATCCGGGGTTTAATCATTGTACTACATTGTTACTTTCTACCTCCTGAAACATGGGCCACTCTTGCTTTATTGATTTAACTGGGTGGTCACGTGTTGCTTTGGGTTAACGGAGTCAAATACTCCGCGGGTCTTCTCTGAAAAGCATCAATCATAGTTGACGTAATTGTATCCATCTCTTGCTAAAAGTTAGTACACAATAGCATTGTAATACGTAAGAAGTCTATGGACACACTGCAGACATTTTTCTGGTTGGCTGACATTTCTCCTTTCCCTTCTAAATGTCACTTGTGATCTTAAATCCACTTCAAGAGGGGTAACAGGATTGCCTGAGAGACAACAAAGGACATTGTTGAGAGAGAGACAGATTGAGGAGACAGGTCGGAATGTCTTGTAATTTCTTAGCTACACGAGCAGTTGTTCAAATTGCATTATTTATCCGCTTGTCCGTTTCTCTACGGACAAAATTTAACGTTAAATTAAGAATAATTTAAGTACAATGAATCCTCGCGTTTTTTAATGATACTTATTACGATATTTCGCTCTTACGAACTTCTATAGCGAAGCGCGTGCCGCCATCTTGGCTCGTCATCCGAACGCGAACACGCTCAACAACCGAAATATTCCGAACGAAGTCGAACACATTCTGACAAATTTATTATTTACTGATCTTGGTATCATTCGATGTCCTTTTTTGTCTTCTGATAGCGTTATTAACATTAATCCTATGAAGACGATGCGCTTCTAATATTAAAGGATTCAGTCCGTACCTAAAAGAAAACACTACAGTTCACCATTACAAGGATCAACTGGTTAATCCTGTTTAAGTGATCACTTTGATAATCATGCGGTACCAATAAATACAAAATGAAAAGTTACCATTGGGCTTTGAATGGTTAAGATCACAAAATTTGTGGAACTGGAGGTCTCTTCAGAAGGGAAGTGTGGTGTATGACTTCTGCTTGTTAATGAAATCGAAAGGCGCTGTCTCTAGTTAACGGGCTAGCTCCAGCAACGTCTGTGTGGGGCAATGTGAAGCATCCTAATATAAATACACCTTGTCAGGCGTCTGTAACTTGTATGGGGGGGAAGAGACAAGACCAAAAAATTATAACCGCAGTATTACTGCTGCTCTCTCTGTTTTTAATATTGTCACTTTAAAGTCTGTCAATTGAGTCTTAACGTTAATGTAGATGACTTTCAAAGTATTTTATTTTCGGGGTCTCGGGTTCGATTCCCGGCGGTGCCCGAATTTATAACTTGTGTTGGGCAAGGCCGTGGTTTAGGCAACACGGAGTTTTCCTCCGGGGGCTTCCCCGGTTTCTCCGTGGCATCCCAACAATTACTCCATTCACACACAGAAGAAGGCAATGGCAAACCACTTCTGGTTCATCGGCCAAGAACGTATATGAACAGGTCCCAGTCCGAGGAAAGGATGGAAGGATCCTGTTCATATGGACCTGTCGTCAGACAGAACACTAAATAATAATAATAATAATCGTTCAGGACGTTTTAATTTTTGGAGGTTCTGTTGGGTTTTGCGTTTTTCACCGTGTGTGGTCCACCAAGTTGGTTACTAACAGAAGGGTCTTGTAGAGAGAACCAAGCTGGTGTGTAAATTATTATCGCGTACTGTCATTGTGATTATACCTTTGTCCCTTGTGTGCGTTGTGACATTTATCACCTGGTGATACGGTTGTTGTCAACGACCCGCCGTTTTGAATCTGTATAGCGCGCTATCTTATTCCGTTGTCCACATTTAGCGTTACCTGCCGTGTATATCTTATCATTTTCTGCAGGAGTTGGTCAGGTCTTAATGTGTCCGTACACAGTTTTAAATGTTACTAACCTTGGGAAGACGACATTTGGTGAAATTTTGATGTTAAAATTGAGGGAATAATGTTTAAGAATTAAGCCCGCATCGCAAAGAAAACAACACCTGACCATTACAAATATTAGTTGGTTCGTGATGTTTAAGGAAATTATCGCTGTTCTTACTGAGAATTTTACGATACTCATAAATACGAAATGCAATGTTTTTAACTGTGTAAGCAGGTGGTACATATAGTTACCACCGTGTCGTAAGGGAAATCATTTTGCACAGCTTCTTTTTACAGGTGTTGTGGATTGCCTCATGGTAAACGTTTTTGAACATGACTATACTCGCAGTTTTTCGAGACAAGGATTTCAATTTTGGGGAGGGGGGATTTCATATTTTTAATTTCACAACTCAACTGTAATCTCATTTGCTTGCTGGACTTTGCTGAGGTCAGTGAAATATAATTTCTTATGCTGGCAATCAGTCTGACATTTCTAACATAATCGACTTATTTTTAAGTCGATTACGTTGTGTCTGACTGCAAACCCACAGTCACGATTGTGTTAATCGAGAGTAAACATCGGGGTTATCGTTATGGCCAATAACAAAGTGATTCCGATGGTTTGTCTCGTATGTTCGTTTCTTTGTCAACGGGTGGTCTGAGCTTTAATTTATACCAATGCATAAATTCTAGTTGGCCTTGTAATGTAGTCAGGGTTTTCTAGACAGCGCAGCCGTGAAGTGAATTAAGAGTTGGCCGGGCTTGACCGTGGGAGGGTCTGAGTGTTTCGCTACAGTCCGCACTTTCAAGACTATTATGGATGTATAATATGCAGTAGCTGATTGTTATTATGTAATATACAGGATGATCCTTAAGTACAGGAATTAAATGCAGTGATCATGCCCTATTGATAAAATCAAGCAAAAAGTATCCTGTAAACAAATGATAGCCGCTTTGTTAAGGAGATGAGGCATCGATTCAGTACGTTTCCAGCATCAGTTTACAATTAATGTTTGGGCGAGAACAATTGGGCTATTATCAAATATGACCTTTTGAGTTACCTCATCAAGTCTATAAACTCACTGGGGTCTCGTATTCGCATTTTTAACGGAATAATTACCTCATCTACTTTAAGATGTACCAATGGCGAAGCGTCAGAGTGAGTGGTGGAGTTCCTGCTCATTTTACCTGCGACGTAAAGCAGTTTTTAAGACTCCGAATACTCGACGTATTTTGGCCACCACGATCACCCGATCTCACGCATGTCGATGTATACTTGTGGAGACATCTGAAGGGTATAGTTTACTTGAAAAAGTTACCACAAAGGACGGGCTTTGGCGTCTGATTCAAGCGACTGAAACAATACGATACATGCTTGGAGTTATTCAGGGCACCAGGGATTCTTGGCGGCATAGGGCTCCGTTATTCATTCGAACGGGGAATATTGAAACAGAAGTTGCAGACTTCTTGCTATTATAAGCTTATTTGTGGTTTTACTTTCCATTCCTGCGTTATAAGTCATTTTAGTTCATTATACGTGATTGTAATTTGGTTTTTGATTTAAATTCGAGGGACAGGATGAATTTCCAGATAAATGTAGGCTCCTGTTTTAATCCGGGTTCCCTCCTGGATAAAGTTTACGATCCGAAATGCATCATGCGACCTATGGTTATTGTTACAATGGACAGTATTTTCTATTTTACATTTGCGATGAAATCGAGACGACAAGAAATCAATTAATGGCAGGGCATGTTCAAAATGTAGTTATTTAAATTATGTAACTTGCAACTCTGTTTCGATGTCCGGACGTTAAAAATATCTGGCATGTTTTAAATTAGCCGGCACACGCAGGTTTCATTTGTTATGACATTAGTCAGTTGATAGACAAGTATAAAATGACCAGAACTCAAATACAGTGTCGGGATTATCAACAGTGAAACTGGGAGGTAAGAATCACTAGGAATGATCCTTTTTAACATGGGATCTGCGTCGACAAAATTGGATTTGTGCCACAAGGCTGTCTCCTGAGAGGGGAAAGTCAAGTCTGGCATTACAGTTTATCTTCATTGTCAGCATATTTCATGCTTTCCTATGTAAAGATTCAGTAAGACCAGACGAACAAGAGAAAAGAATGTCGAGTTTTATTTTATAATTTAATTTACATAAGTAATGCTAAAGGGGTGACAACCGTGTTCATGCTTATTCGTGATACAACATGAAATATAATCCCGTTTTATCAACGCTTGATCGAAGAAAGTTAAGGCGCTGGACTTGACCTTGAGACACAAGTTCTCGGTGCGCATGTACAGCGTCATTCTAATAATCTATCGAAAAACATCGATCGACTCCAATTCTCCATTTCAATGTGTTATGAACAGTACGGAACGATGTTTTAGAGCCGTGTCTGGTGAACGCTGGAGGTTTTTAAGTTTTATTAGGACACAGAATTTAGTTCTGTGTCTACAGTACACCGTGAAAGTGTATATGGAAAGTGGAAGTTAAGATCCGCGCGTTCTGTACTCGATGAATGTGAGTGGTCGGCTTCATGTTGAGGCCACTTTAACTGGGTAGGAGACTGCCCTTATCGGGAAATGAGCGCCGATCTGCAAATGAAAGTTTTGAAAAACGTGGTGAGTGGTTAGTGAAATCAGGACTCCTCAGAGTTTTGATAGCTTTGAGGAACCGTTGGCTTGTTGAAACTGGCACCTCAAAGGAATTGCGTGACATATAATTTTGTTTCAAAGAAATATATTGATAAACATAGAAACTGAGTTGACTTACTAACGAAATACTTACAGATGCTTGGATATGTAGGAGTGTAAACGTTTAGAACCGCCTGAAATTGAAACAAATACTGAAATTTAAGGCAGAGATATTAAACACTGGAACGCATTGCCAACATTTTGTACTCTGTAAGGAAAGTTGTAGAGGCGTTGTTAACATTTTTATCTGATACACATTTCAGCATTTATTTTTAGCAGCGAATTGTTTGAAATCACACCCACACTAGGTTGTAGAGCCAGAGATGAGATGAGGTAATAATGTATGTGAAATACAATAAACGTCATAGGAATAGAATAATAGGTTTGTGTTGTGGGCATTAAAAAGCGAAGCAGAAGTTTGTCTTCTTCTGAAGTTAGGCACACGATATTTAAAAAGAAATCTCCACTCCTGCAAGATAAGGCCCCAAAAAATAACCATCACTGATTTGGCTACGAAACCTGTACATAAGTCACTTGTTTGCCTAAGATAGTTGTTATCTAGGTAAACATTGTTACGGAACCAGACCGTATTATCTCAGGTTGCTTAATGCCAGCACACCTTGGTACAAGAATGCGAATGTTTCGTTACTTAACATTTTAAAGCTCGTCTAAATATTTAAGAATTCGGTCCGTACCGTGAATGAAACTTCATCATTTCGAGGAAATGTATGCTCCTGTATGTTTCTAATACAGCCTCTTTCTCCCCCTCCCCTCCCCCATGATTGCAGTAAGTACCCTCCCGATACTTTTGTCTGGAACTTAAATTAATAAATTATAATTTCAAAGCTGATGCCAAGCAAAAACATTTACCACTTCCCTTTGTTTTCTCACTACCCCTCAATTTTTCTCTTCTCTTCTCTTCTCATCTCTTCTCTTCTCATCTCTTCTCTTCTCATCTCATCTCTTCTCATCTCATCTCATCTCATCTCATCTCTTCTCTTCTCTTCTCTTATCTTCTCTTCTCTTCTCTTCTCATCTCATCTCTTCTCTTTCACTCACTGATGGGAAGCATAAAACTGGCCTTTCATAGTAGAGTCTACAGATAACTGGACATTTTTGTACGATACGGTCGTGTTGAGAAAATCGATTATGCTAGGTTTGAATTTCATGCTGGCCTAAATTGTTGGTTATATTAAACCGATGCGAATCAGAATAAAAATAGCTTAGTGAGTTCTAATGTAGTTCCTCAAAGTACCAAGTTTAATCTAAATTCGTTCAGTAATTGAGATAATAAAAATTGATTCTGCCTCCCCTATTATGCTTTCACTTTTTGAACTTTGTGTAAAGAACGCGTGAAATGTGTATACTTCGCTTGTGGTTTATTTAATGGCGTTGTACGTAGTTCAGATTTATGTATAATTTAGTGTTGTGACTTAATGAATTGGTAAGGACGTGGAAGGAAGCTGTTGTAGCCTAGTTTAAGGCTCCCTCCCATCATTTACCTGGAGGGACTGAGGAAAACTACGAAAAGTCCCGATTAATATAGCGTGTCTGTGGATCTACACTTCACCCCGGACCTCCCAACGTGTTTAGGATCGCGCAGTAGCAGCAAGCCCCTACGAAGTAGGCTGGTGTGTGCAGCCTCGGTTTCTCCTACCATCCCCGGGTCATCGACAGATGAGGGCAACATGGTTGGTTGATGCACTTGCCGTCGATGTGGGTTAAAATTAGCCACGGATGCTTCGTTGCAGAAGACTGGATGGTTACCACGGGTGGTAAAATGTATAGTCGTCTGTTTTAAGATGATTTCGATTGTCGTTAGTGAGGATAATCAGAAGCGAGCGATGGACATCGGACACTCTGAAGTCAGAGAATTTGCGGAAACAAGATTTAATTTTCTATTGTGAAGAGTGTACTTGTAGGCCGATGATAAGTTCACAGATAACATGGATCGCATTTTGATGAGGTGTAATACGTAATTAAGTTTTCAGTATCGTTGTCTGTCGATTTTTTTTTTCTTTGATTATGCAGCCAGAATCGCAGAACAATTTATGATATTAACCCAGAAGGAAACGTATAAATACGGGAGTGGGCAGGAAATGGCGTGTTCTGTAGCCTCTTCCTTGCAGATTCCAAGTACTAGAAGGTTTATCGTCGTGTTGTCGTATGTCCCTCATTTGTCTCTATCCTGTTAATTCCAATTTACACGCTCACTCCGTATTTTTTTTTTTGTAATATCCGGTTTGATATCAGCACTTCGGCTCCAAGTTCTGTGAAGTGGTTTCTCACTTTGGTTTTCGCTTGAGTCAGGTTTCAATTTCTGACCGAACTGTACTTTTACTATGGTTAAATAAACCTTATAAAAGCGAAGTTAGGGTCATCGGTACATCCATCCAACCTTAATGGATGACAGACGTAAGATACGTATGAGAATTCCTTTCAGTGCACGATGTAACGTAGTCGGCATGAAGATGGTTTTTAGAATACGGAATGCGTCTGTCACTTTTTTCTCGTATCTTAACATTTGACACTTGAGGTATGGATTGAATTTGATTTATGTGGGTGAGAAACCTGGTATCTTACGTTAAGGGAGGAACACAGAGTGAGGGGTGTTTGAAAACAGGGTGCTTAGTAGAGTATTTGAAGAGGATGGGGGAAAATGCATCATAATGCGAAAACTCCATTATTTGAACTCTTCTCCTTGCATTATTAGGGCTAGCAGATCACGGAGGACGTTCTCAGAAATATTCCAGTTCTTAAATTCGTATAACGACCTTGCAAAAAGATACGTGGGCAAATGAATTTATAAAGATACTTTTCTTAACGTATTATTGGATCGAAATATTAATTATTAGTTGTACCATTTAACGATGTTGGAGGATATTATGTTTGTAGGTGTGAAAGATTCGTTTATCCATCCAGCCATCGGATAGATATACAAAAATTGTACCTTCTGTTGTGGCAACACTGTTTGAAAGTGCAGGGTCACATCGTGGCATTGCCCGTGTTACTCCCTTGCTAAATAAGTGATCACAACTGGGCCTCGCCCCTTCCTGGTCGGTTCTTCGTCACGATACTCTATCAAATATGCCGATAGTAGCGAACAAACTCCACGCCCTTCTGTAAAATGTCTGCTGCTTAGACGATCATGAAATTCGTTGCTGCTATGAACCCTGATGGTGTGTATCACCGTGCTCACGAAAGCCCGCCATCTTGTCTACCCCGA
>NW_019059655.1:207570-244064 GCF_000696155.1 Zootermopsis nevadensis | reverse complement strand
GCTTGTCGTGCGTCCTGACAACAAACAGGCTTCTGGTGACGTCATTACGAAGTGTCTATATTTGCTCGCTAAGTAATTTCTGCAATCTGAAGCAAAGAAACAGACTACTTTTGAGAAATATTAACTTGGGTGTGATCATCATGCTTCTTTGTACCTAACCTTTCGTTCTTATTTCGTTAATTTTTACTTTATTTCGTTCGTTTTACACCTTTTTGTCTTCCGTTCTTTTCTTTTTTCCCAAATCTTGTGGCGACCTTGAACAATTGCCTTTTTAAGGAGGATTAAATAATGTAAGGCCTGTGCATGTCTGGTACACTGAATGCAAGGAATCTTAATCTTTTCAAGACCCAGCTGACTGTTCAGTCGCGTAGCTGTTGTATTCTGTCGGCGCGTTTGTGCGATTCGAAGAATAACTGGCAGGCCTGTGTCAGTTTGATACAGATTTCTTGCTATTTATGTACGGATTTGTTCTGGTGAATTTAAACATTGTAATATTTTAATATTTTCCGTCAAATCACAATTTTAATAAGATAATAAAATATTTAAAATATCATTTCACGTTCCGCATCGAATGATCGATTTACAAATTGGAACGTCTCTTACGACATGTTTCGGTTATATTTAACCGTCCTCAGGTATAAATTAGATTGGTAAATTTAAAACTCGAATTACAATCATTTACAATGTTATGCAGTTTATTGAAATGTTCTTATCAGATTACTCTTATATATTAGAACGAAGGTATTGTTTTTTTTATATATTTTAAATATTTTATATTTTATTATCTTATTAAAATTGTGATTTGACGGAAAACATTAAAATATTAACCTAATTCACAATATGACGCAAATATACTACCTTTAAACATTGTAATAATTTTCCGTGTTAAAATATCGGAGAAAATTGTATAACGTGTGAAGAATGTGTAAAGCATGGAGTAGATGAGAAGTGTATACAAAATTGTAAACAGATGACTTTTAAAGAAAGGAGCGACTTGGAAGATGTGGGTGTAGATGGTAGAATAATAATAGGTCTTGCATATGGTACGATGGTTTGGACTGGTTATATTTGGTTCGGGGTGAGGTACGTGGCGGGTTTTTGTGAACGTGTTGATGAACATTTGAATTCATCGATTCCGGGGGAATTTTTGGTTCGCTAAGTTGCTAGCCGTGCACTTGCTGCTTCGTATGTCACCCTGCAACATCCGTTAATGTGCGTTCATTGTCTGCTTAGTTGGTAGGAACTTTGCCGAGAGTTTGCTTGGCAGTCACTCTCGATCTTGATCTTGGGTTCTTGATATGAAACTTCGTGGATTTACTGTTAAAGTGATAATATAACATCGCATGTCACGGTGTTTCTCAAGTAAATGCATTTATCTTTCTACTAAAGTCTGACACTTTCCTTCCTTGTACACTATTGAAGCTTGTCATCTGTTTCATTACTGACGTCAAGTCTTGGCTGTGGAGTGTGGATACACTTCTCTTAGCGTGAAGTTTATTCGTCTTATTATAAGAAACTAATAAATCTCAGCTGATCAACAAATTGGACCACTTTTATGGAATTAGAAGTTTTTATTACCGTGTTTACAACGGTCTGCCAGATGAATACAGTTCACATCCTCATACGCTGTTTTAGGGTATATTTTAATATTATCCTGCTGTCTAGACCAGTGATATTTAACCTTTTTTGTTAGCGTACCCCCAGATATACTTTCTCTTCAACTTTGTATCCCCAAAGTTGTTGGTGTATAATTCAAGTCATACATAGTATATAATCTACATCTAAAATAAATTAAATAAATTACATTACTGATTATTCAGTGCTTATCATAAAATAATATACTTTTTTAAATTTCACGTACCTCCTAAGATGTCTTCGCATACCCCCGGGGGTACGCGTACCCCAGGTTGAATACCACTGATCTAGACCTCCCCCTAGGTCGTCTAAGTGATCTCATCCCTTTGGGCGTTTCGACTCAAATCTTGTATGCATTTATAATCTCTCTAATGATTGCTACATGCCCGTCTATCGCTTTACTTTTAACATAGAATTTCTCCTTTTCAAGTCTCTTTCCATCCGTATTTATGATACAGAATTGGCTGAGAGATTCTGTGAGGTTAATATAAAACTTTCCAACGGTTTTGTGGTATTCGGATAAGAACACTGATATGGAAGACCCAATAGGAAAATCTAATTAAAGTTCTATAAAGTATATATGATTTGAGGTTTTTACAGCGGTGAGTATGAAGATTTCTGTCTTCATCGCCCTGATGACGGAGGCAGTATGACCTCCGAAACGTTGGTTAACATCGACCAGACTACACAGCGCAACAACCCAGAAGACAGAAATCTTCTATAAATTAATTTGCGCACACGTCTATGTGCTGTTGTATAAATCCGAATTTTGGACGTTAAGAAAATGACAAATTGAAAATGAAGATGGCAGAAATGGATTTCTTTAGAGCAGTCGCGTGCTGCAGTAAAACGGATCATGAACGAAATGGTGATAGGTATTAGAAAAAATCTAGAAATGACATAAGTTTGTACAAAAATAAAGAGTTGCCCAACTAGAGGTGAATGCGTATGTCAGAACATTGGATGCAGCTTGTGTCTTGTCATTTCACAGTCCTTGACGAACCATTACTTCTCGGCACATTCGGGAGACAAACCAAGCAGCCAGGTCCTTTGAGTTGTAAAGGACTCTAATTGCCGCGAGTCGAGATGGAATCACAAACGTTGTCTTCAAGTTAGCGTTGTACGGGATGAATAGTGTGCGGTGTAGTGGTTTAATTTACTTAGTGTGTACCTTGTATGTACACGTCTCATCAGTTAGTTACTCACACTGCCTCACGTTTTCCTCCAATGAAAGCTCGTTAAAACATGGAGAAACTGCGGGAGATTTGTTAGGGCTCTAGCACAGTGGTATTCAACCATTTTTTGTTCGCGTATCCCCAGATATAATTTCTCTTCAACTTTGTACCCCCAAAGTTTTTGGTGTATAATTCAAGTTATACATAGTATATAATCTACATCTAAAATAAATTAAATAAATTACATTACTGATTATTCAGTGTTTATCATAAAATAATATATTTTTTTTTAAATTTCACGTACCCCCTAAGATGTCTTCGCGTACCCCCAGATATAATTTCTCTTCAACTTTGTACCCCCAAAGTTGTTGGTGTATAATTCAAGTTATACATAGTATATAATCTACATCTAAAATAAATTAAATAAATTACATTACTGATTATTCAGTGTTTATCATAAAATAATATATTTTTTTTAAATTTCACGTACCCACTAAAATGTCTTCGCGTACCCCCGGGGGTACGCGTACCCCAGGTTGAATACCACTGCTCTAGCAGACTCACTGATGAAACACTTCCAACTATGCTCCTTCTTCAGAACTGAAACTTGTATGTCTACGTACTTATTTCGTCGATATCTTTGCATCGATTAATTCCCCTTTGATTCATGATACTGTATCGAATCGCCAAATTTGAATATCATAAAATAAAAGGTGGACGGGGTATGTAGCATGGAAAACGTGTGAGATTCCATATATAGTTGTAGCTTGTAGGTAAGAGGACTCATCGAGGTTTATGTGGGAAGATAATATTAAAGCTAATCTTAAATATGTATACGCCTTACAATTGATTCGTCTAGCTCAAGTTTCTATAAGCGGGAAATTCTAGACTAGCACAGCGAGTATTAGCCCTTAAGGACCCTACTACGTGAAGCTAGTCGTTGTTCAGTAGGATTTCCACTTGTTGATGCCTTATCAGTGTTTGTGTATTGAGGGTTTCTCTGATATTCATAAAAATTGACTAATGATTTTTCTTTTCTTTACAGGTTAGTCTCTTCATCACCAGTTATTACTTTTTGTAAGTAGATGTTTACTTTTCAGAATTAGTTATCTTGTTCATGGGTTCTGGGCTCGAATCTCTTGCTCAGACTGGTTTTAGTGATATATGTTCCAGTGGTTTTTCTAACTCATTTTAGACAAATACAAAGACAGTGCCTAAAAAGTCACACATGACCTCCCTCCTCAGCTTATTCGTAGTCGTCATACCGCGCCGTGTCGGCCTATATAACGTACATAATTAGTCTCATACTTGTTTGGCAAGGTTTTAAAATGTCACCTAACGTTCTCAGTAATTTAAACTCTTCACCGTATATTAATTAGTGTAATCAGATCTGAGATGGACTGACCATGAAGCGTGAATGGCTTCTCAAAAAACTATGCTTCACGTCCTTTGAACATACTTAAGATGCATTTTAACATATCATCTTAACTATTCTTAGTCCACCAAGTTCTTCACTTAAGGTTTCTCGACTAAAATGTTAAAAGGTTTTTGAATGTTTTCATCTGTGCCAGAAACTGCTCTCTGAATTATTAACATCATCAGAGGACACCAATTCTAAGGTTCAGTCGAATGATTTACCACGAATTTAAATTGCTCCGTGGTTATTACGTCTCATTACAGTAGTCACAATAGATAATCTGCTTTCCAAATGCTGTTCTGTTTGAGTTGGATTATGAGTCGGTAATTGCATTATATCTGTGCACGACCTGTAATTATGGGAGCTGATGAGTCCGATGAGAATTAATTATATTCGGTGAACATAGCAGCAGGGAGCTTTGCTGCTGGGAGTAGAGAGAAATTGTGGTATAATATGCAGGTGAAAGTACTGAAATAATTAAGCACGGTGATAGCTAAACCTGCTGTAACTTATCTGTGAAGTGAACAGGCTGGATGTAGTACTTACGAGGGCTCGGATGTTTGACTTGATTGGTTTTCACGCTGCGAGTACGACTGTGTAATAAATATGTTCACATGTCGCCATATACATACATTTTATACGTCAAGACACAGTGGTTGGATAATTATCGTCGTTAGACTATGATATTTTATGTGGATACCTTAAAGACTTTTCCGGTTTGAAGGAAAATTTCCGGTGAAGGATCACCAGCGGAGCTAGTTTCTTTAAATGAATTTTAAACTAGAGTTGTCGTAATTAAGGAAACTGGATTTTGTTGGCTCAAGACAGGGTCCGGTAGAGGGCTTTGGTTAATTCGGTGATGAACCGGGTTCGGTAAGCCATCTAGTTAGTTGTCGTAATTAAAAACTTGGAGGAGTCTAAAGTACGTATGAAATTGAAATTGTACGTCTATGTTGGCCTATAGTTCGAGAATGAATTTATCGATTTGCACCAAACTTCGCATGGTTATTCCTTGAAACTAGGAAGAGATTTTATACAGGTCAAAACTCCGAAAAAGAGTTCTGGTTTCGAGACCCATTGAAGCATGCAGCAGAACTCGACAGCCACTTTTCTGAAAAATGTTGTGTCATACATTTTAAATTAATAAGAGATGTGAAGAGTACAGAGATGTGATAGTAATTTATTTTAAATTTGCAGATAAAATTAATCTGTTGAAAAAGAGTACGACAATGATTTATCCGATTTTAATTAAAATTTATAATATTAAAGTAATATAATTTAATGAGTGGGTGTAGAAAGAATGATAATTTTAGACGAAGTTTTTCAGGTTATTTTGATCAACTTAGAGGAGGAACTGCAGAGAACCTCTCATAATCTCTTTAAAATTAGATCCTTATATAGAATGGAAATTTCGATATCCACAACAAAATCATTACGTACAAAGCCCACGCTTCGTCCCTACCCCCAAGACAAACACCGACACCATCATGCGATTTTGAAATCCTGTTGACGGTGGTAGCAAGGACCCTTAAACGTTGGTGAACATATACGAGACTGCACGGCGTTACAAACCAGAAGACAGCCATCTTCGGACTCACCGTCGTCAAAAACCTCAAATCCTATTGAGCTCCATAATTTTTATTCTTTACCAGATATTCATGTGAAGAATTTTTGTTGAAAAACGGAAATGAAAAGAGTACTCGGAAGACCTGAATGTAGATGGGATAATATTAAAATGGATCTTGTAGAAACAGAGTGGGAAGAGTTATGAATACAGCAATTGACTTTGGTACATAAAAGGTTGGGAATTGTTTGAATAGCTGATCGACTATCAGCTTCTGAAGAAGCACTCTTCCATGGTATACCTCCTTGGATTGAAGGTCAACCTAGCGTATGGTCTCTGGATGAACAAGGCAGCACACAGGAAGATAAAAACAATTGTTGCGAACCGAGCTTGTAGTCGAACCCGCGAACATGATATTCGAGGTGTCCATTATTCAAGGTCAACGTGTCTTGGACTACGCAGTCACTTTGATCAGAGATGGTGGAGTTTCTTTTTAATGAATGTCTTCCCCCTCGTATTTTACAAGTCTGAGCAGAAGTTCCTTTACGTCGGAGGAAATTTCCATACACCATGCAAAATTAAACCTCTGGCCGTCTAGCCTGCCGCAGGAGATCCTAATTACAGAGAAGCGTAGCGCGACTTGCCTCGTGCTGAACCATGTGGCGATCTGAGCAGTCCTCAACAAGAAGAATGAGAAATAATTTAAATGTCCAACAAAAACCTAGCATATGCGTTTTAGAAAGTTAGACATAAAATGGAGTGGGCTTACCTAAAAGGGAAAAAAATAATTTCAGAATTACGTTAGTTTACACAGTAATCTGTACATTCAGAATATACACGCCGGGAATTTCTTAAGAGAAGAATAATCATGCCTCATGGAGTTTATTAAATACTGTGATGGTTTCCAGAAGTATCGTATCACATTTTCCAGTTTAGGTTAATATCATATCGGTTTTACGCACGATAGAAAAGTAAACCAATGAGATCGAATTAGTGAATGGATAAAGGAGTAAATGGAGAGGAGTAGAGAGAAATCTTACCTCAGTCCAGTGTCCAACTCTCTTGTCAAGTACTGGACGAGATTGTGACAAGTGTTGATTGGATTCCCGAGGGCTTACTGTCCAAACATCCAGGACGCAGTAAAACGAGATCGTTCCTCTGAGCACTCTGAGCAAGTGATACAGGTCCGGTGAATGAATTTATTTATTAGTTGTCAATTGTACAGTTTTTGCACGTTCATTGCACAGTGTCTAAATCTGACCTAACTCTTGGACAGATCTATCCTGTCATCTGTACGTATTTTAATCCAGTTTTAGGTCTTGGTGGAGGTGAACACTAAAAGCCACCAGGTGAATTAGTTTCGACTCTGCCTGTCTAAAACTGAAGATATTTGGCGACTGTGCCGCTAAAACTATGAAATTCGGCACTGCGTCAGTGATCGCACGTAGTGGAAACTCCACGCCGCCCGGCACAGCCGCCAAATGTCTTCAGTGTACAACACCTGCTTCACATAAATCTTATATAGAACTGCATTTTTTTAAAAAAAAAACATGTTTATAAGATATGAAATTTTAATGGGAGCAGTTTAATTCTGTATACATCTAATGAAACAAGAAAAATAATTTATCTATGCATTATGGTAAATGTTGTACTGTTTAATATTTATTACGATGCGTTTGTACTTGAAATAACACGCAGATCAGTGAGATATTTAAAATCGCAGGGGAATGACGTAGAATGTGTTTATATAATTTATACCTTTTTAGTGATATTGACAGGACGAAAATGTTACTTAAAATGAGTGCTGTGTGGTAGGTAGCCTGTTGATTGAAAGGGAATTTTCTCGGAAGTGATCATCCATCCGTGTTACTACGCCATATACTTCCTTGTTGTGTTTCATGCTTGTTTCACAAGCTGCATGCAGCGTCAGATCTCGTGTATTTTTTTTTCTATCTACTTTGACAGAGTATACAAATGCCTTTTTCTCTCTTCCAGTCCTCAAGGTACAACTGTTGTGAATGTAGACAATAAGTACGTCTGAGACGTCGGTAAACTTCTACATGACTGCAAAGCGTAACATCCACAGAAGACAAGTCATCTTCATATTCCCTGCCGTTATTCGAAGTAACAATCTTCCTCGTTGTGCGTTCCTTTCCGGAAGAATCAGGAAAACAGTGAGTCTAGATGGAGGCCCGCATTTGTCAGCAGAAAACTTTGAAATTGCTCCAGGGCATAGGACAATCCTGTATTTGTGCAGGTAGTGAGTGACATCATGGCCAGGTGGGTGTGTGGTCATTCTTGAGTTCAGTGAGTCATGATTTTGTTTGGCATCTGGACTTTGGAAAGAGTACAGAGGAAGCGAATGGGATGAACTGAAGGTCTGCTCGTCTTGACGTCATTTATATATACCGCTGCAGCTTGTAAGAAAATATACTACTTTTTTTGTCCGATACACACATCACTTGGTTTATTTATGGCACAAGCTCACACAGGAGTGCTTTGATATCTTCGTCAGAAATTAATTTTAATTTGGTAATCTCTTGTTTACAAGTGTGATGTGTCTTTGCAGAAACAGAACCGACATTTTTGTTACTTGCAATAACCCACTATCATCTTTTCTACCTCGTCGTCATCTTGATCGTAATTTCATTTTTACAGATTCCCTTTCTCGTTTTTCGTAATTATCGATAATGTGGGTGATATTTCTATTGTTAAATACGCCCCTAACAATCTGTTTTTACTTCCATCGTGAAGAGTAATTGACTTGGCATTAGGATCTGTTGGCAAAGACAATCTGTGAAAGGTTGGAAATTCGGTTGATGCTAACAGTACTTACGTCTGAGCATAATTCATTACGTTCTGTTTAAATGCACTTCTATACGGCGCGGCGAAACACGTTTACGTATTAACACTTCGCAGATTTTGTATTTAATCACATGGTTTTGGTGTAGTGTAGCCCGTTCCGAGTTTGGAAGATTAAAATTGGTCCTACCATCGACTTCCTTATTGTCTTATATCCCTCGTTCATATTAGTTTGTATGTAAGTAACTCCTTAAGGAATTCTTTCTGTCATCCAATGAACATGTTTTCAGTTGGAATGATTTCGTGTGTCATTTATAATATTTGTGGTTTTTAATAGGTTCCTTAAGCAAATATAAGTAATGATTTATAATAATTGTTAACACTTTTTAATTAAAATTTTTGTTTTTAAGCGATGCTTTGGATTTTTGCGTCATTCTTGACAGAGAGGTAATCAATAAGTTTGTTTTGCTTTGGTTTTTAATCTTTCTGTATTATTCCCTTCGTCTCCTGCTTTGTACTGACTTGCGGAAATGAATCCAGTAGTATTGAACCGGAACAGACACAAAACATGACCCGGAGGGGGGGGGGCGAGAGGGAGGGGGTTGCCACTGAATTACTACTGTCTAACCTTACTTGAATCTCCACAAGACTTATCTGGCTTCCTTACGAACTGCGAAACAAAGAAGTTTGTGATTATATTCCGAACAATGCGTTGTTAGCTGTTCTTGAATGAAAAAGTACGTTGACGCAAAATATCTCCGAGCTAGAGCTAAGTCATGGTAAGAGGGGGAAGTGGGAGCAAGACGGCAATGAGTGTGTCTGGGCATGTATAGTGCAACTGAAAATATTTTCATCATTTTAATTTCGACACAGTTGGTGGCTTTCTGAAACAGACTCTTACACTACTGTATTTTGTAAACCGAATCAACTGGCAGTGCGCGCTACTCATGAAGTCTGAACTGGTTTCATGAATAGAAATGAATGTAGGTAGAGAGAATCTGAATGTCTCTGAAGTTACGGAACAACCAGTAGCTATTTCGTGAACATTTGAACATTCTGACTGGTGTCTAGATGGCGCAGTGTCGTGCTAATTGGTTAATGGAGGTTCGGTCCTTGATGGACTTCGGCTTGTCGCTTTGTCTTCGTCTCAGTGTTCTTCCTGCTGGTTGCTTTG
This sequence comes from Zootermopsis nevadensis, assembly GCF_000696155.1. Next base: position 234,297 of record NW_019059655.1, on the reverse strand, counting down.
AATATTAAACCGCATGGGAGACCCTGAAGGAAGAGCCTTTTGAGCGACTAGAAGGAAGAGTGACATGACAGGAGAGAACGAATGCTGATGTGTGCTGGGAAGAAGCTGTCTTCACCCGTCTTCAGTCCGTTCCAGTTCGCCGTGAACTAGCGGCAACTTCTCTTTCAGCGGTGTATGGCAGGAAGCATGACTACAGGCGGAACAAGTATTCTGTTTGACCTCTGAAACGTTGGTAAACATCGACCAGACTACACAGCGCAACAACCCAGAAGACAGAAATCTTCATACTCATCGCCCTGATGACGGAGGCAGTATGACCTCTGAAACGTTGGTTAACATCGACCAGACTGCACAGCGCAACAACCCAGAAGACAGAAATCTTCATACTCAAGGCTGTGATAACCTCAAATCTTACAAGTAGTCTGTAGTAATGTTCTGTTTCAGTTTTGAATAGTTAGGTGTTTTTGTAATTACAGTTTAGAGAAGCTGTTACTTAAGTCGTGTTGAAATGCCCCCATCTTTTGTGGATGGTGTGTTACTTTGTTCACAGGACCGCGCCACAGGCCTTTAACTGAAGCTAGAGAAATACAGTCTACAGTTTCTAAAAAAATATAACTTATCTAAATACTCTCATCTACGCGTAGGTCTCGCAAATGACATCTTTTCTTCAGGTTTCATTCCCCTTACGTGCTACATGCTCCGCCCATCTCATCATCTTTAATTCTGTTTCATTAAATTGTATGGTAAGGAATGATGCTGAACTTAGCGGTAGCATGAATTCCTAGAATTTAACCTGTTCGTCATTTCTTCAACATCATTTTTGATTTCTTTTCTCTAGTTCCCATATATATTATTTTGTCACATTTTCAAATGTTTCATTAACTAATTACGATTATATCCTGAACTTTGGCAACATGACATTGAACATGTATCTAATTTTGTCTACATTTACGTAATACCCAATAGAACTTGGAGTTTTCTTTTTTATTTCTTAATGGTATCCACATTTTCGCTCATTAACATCATTAGTATACACCAGGCGTTAACTTTTGCGATGTATAAAGTGAGTTGACGTGCATAATGCAGGTGATATCACGGTCTCCAGTTCTGTTACGGACGGTCGGACATAACCACACACATAAACGCGTTATGAAAAATAGGAGAGAGAGAATTGGGTTATAAAAGCGAAGTTTTAGTAACATCAAATATATTTTCCACGCGTGTTGATAATCAACAAAGAGATCGCATATAGTCAACTCGTTTATACCATGCGGCCACGGTGTTAACGCGGCTATGTACGAAAAAGGGATAAAAGTTGATCAGAAAACAAGAACATTTTCATTGCATACGCCTAGAATCATTGAGTCGTGATCAAAATATGCTTTCACGTGAATCTAATATGCCTACTGCCCTTTGTACCTGCTGGAACGCTCCAGCAGGTGCCATCCATGCAGGAAACGTAGGCCCAAGGCCCTTGCAATGAGTGGATCTGGATCTCTTAGCCTAAGTAATACGATCACGCAACCAGGTGTTTTTTCTGGTTCGCGCGGCCATCGTAAGTCTGACGTCACCCGTCTCATAACCTCGGTTCGGACCGGTTTTTTCACCGATTTTTTTTTTTTAGTGTTTCAGGCGTGATTCTTAAATTTGCGAAATAGTTTGTCAGTCCCTCAATTGAAATAAACGCAGAGAAATCTTAAGTACATTTCTGTGTCTCGAACCTAGAATGAAGAACAGTTATAATACAATATAACATTGCTCAAATATGTTGGTAACGTACGACAATAAAACAAAAAATGAATCACGAAGACTTCAAAGGAATGTAATTTTAATTTAGTCATATTACGTTTAGAACAAATAAATTCTAGTTATGAAGTTTGGTACACATGCAGTTATGGACTTTCTGTATCTATCGCCGTTTAAGAGTAATATACTTGTAAACTGACTCTTGTAATTATTTATTTTAATATACCTAAATTGTTTTTTATAGACACAGATGCGTATTTATCAAAATAAATTTCGTCTAATATTGAAAAATTCAGTCCCTACCGCAGAGGAAACAACATATCACCATAACAAATATAAACTCGTTAATACTGTTGAAGGAAATTATAGATGTTTATTGTGGTATAATCGTAGGTAATCCATGAATGCAATAATGAAGAGTTACTTTATATTTATTAAAGCTAGTGGTGTTTGTAGTTACCATTGGCCTTTAAACGGTTAAGTGGTTACTTAAAGAAACATTTTGTGTACTCTCTTCATCTGGCTTAGAACTGGGCCCATTGATGGCTTCTTGTCAACAGGGCTATGAACTTTGGGGTACAGAGAACTTGGGGAAAAAATGTTTTATTAGCTGAGTGACTATCGGCTCTTGAAAAAAAAAACTGCTGCGTGGCGTTAGCTGGTTAATGATCTTTGACAGCTGGGTCCTGATTCTTTGTTAACAGCGGCTCTCCTTGCCTCCACGGCTGTTCATAATTTTAGAACTGCACTCGCGTGGTTCTAAATAAGTCCTGAAGGCAACGTATCGTTGTTAGTAGCTTAAAATTGAATCAAGCTTTTAATGTGACCCTTAATTCCGGAAGGTAAAGGGAGAAGCCCCCTCTCAGCATGTGCTACGAACATTAACAAATGGGTAAAAATAAAACTTTCTACCAGCATTCGCTGGATACACACCCCATTGCTGGCACGCTTAAAGTTCCTGTGTTTTCTGTACGCGAGTTTGAAGTTCACAGTATGAGGCAAAAATATGTTATTTTCCTTAGTATTTCCATCTAATTATTGGGAATTATCTTACAGCTTCTTCGTGCTTCCCAGTTCTTATATTTCATATAATTGACAATGGAAAGTGTTAAGGCCAGTTTTTTTTTGGCGCGCTCAGAACTGAGAGTTAAATATGCAATTTACCTTAACCGTTTCTGCCTGTCCGCGGGCAACAGTTTCGAGAACCCTTGAACATGTTTTCACGAAAATTAATATGAATAAGTTTCTCTAACATTTACTTTACCTCGGCATTACCCAGTAAACCGCGGAACATCTTGTGGGAATCCTCCGATATGACGTCATTGCCCAGCCAGAAGGTCCCCACGCTCATCAACAACGCAAAGTTAACTGACCACAGACAACTCTGACGCCAGAGATGTTACGAAAACTTCGTTTTCTCCCATTGAACTGCTAAGTCTCGTTTGTGGCCCCATTTAATGCGATTTGACAGTGTCACATTCTCGTTTTTGAGTTAATTGAAGAGTAGAATTTGTTGTCAATCGTTATTTAATCGCATTAGTCTTCCTGATGGACGTTTTCCTTGGCATGTAGTTTTCGTTCCCCCCCCCCCCCCCCCCGTTTCTGAAATGTGTGTTAAGCTCTGTTATTGTTTGATCTTATGGGACAAGCGTCTCAATGTACATGTGACGTAATTCTAGGGAGGGTTGTGTGTATAGTTGATTCAGACTCTCGTGGTTCGATGTGGGACGTAACGGACTAAGCTAAGAGGTTTGGCGTTTAAATTTTCTGGATATGATTTTTGTTCATCAGCTGGCAGTTATGTTCTAGGATCAGATTATTACACATTTGAACAATCATGTTTCACTCAGGATTCAGTTTGTTTCTTGGTTACATTGTTTTACTGGCGGACAACTTCTGTAGTTATTCATCTACGCTGTGTGCTGGTAGTTTGATAAGGTGTAACATATATTAAGAAAGTATCATAGCATTATAAAGAAATCTGATGAAGATGTGACGTCATTGATGCCCAGTATTATTTGTACTCGGTGTAATACAAAGTTTGCACAAAAAACATTACACTTTCAAAATGATAGAGAAAATAAATCCGGCTTACTTACAACTTCATACCCTGTTGACAAAATAACTCTTATTTTGAAAATGGCTACCCCCAAATTAGAGGAGTTGGTGTGTCGAGAGATTTTCACAGGTGTGAAGTTCCAAGTACGTCGCATTTGTTGTATATATCGTTTTGAAAATTTAAAGTTATGTTATGCTCATCGTGTACATATCTGGTTCCTGAACGTAAAGAAGTTAACTGTCGCGTTCTTCCGAGTAGGTCTGCAAGCCTCATCCTAGGTGTCTTGTTACATGCACTACGTCACTGTGTCCCTGAAACACGGCTACAATCCTTTCTCCAGGCCGTGATTCATGGTGCTGATTTCAATAATGATGTAACAATATATGAAGATTGCTGTCTTCTGGGTGTTAACGCTGTGTGGACAGCGTTTCGGAGGAACATACCGGCTCCATCTTTATGTACAGGGCTATTCAAAAAGATTGTCGGGGTTTTAAAAAATCACTACACGTAGTACAATTGAGGTAGGAATACGAATCTTGTTTTATTGTGTAGCAAAACTCTCAAAGTTTGTTTACATGCATTATAAATGCTCAATATGTGCGCCTTCTGTCAATCTGCAGACATCTACACGATAGTCCATTTCTTCCCACACATGCCCCAGCGTGTCAGCGGTGATGTTTAGAATGGCGGCTCTGATACGTACCTTCAGATCCAGGATAGTCGCAGGTAGAGGGAGGACAAAGACTTGATCCTGCCCAAATTTCGTGTGGAAGTGCCGCTGGACAATGGTAACGGATCGACTTTGATGATATTCGAGAGTACAAAAAGCCTTCTCCTTACCGTTAGCCGCCATATTGCAAAATCTGACACCTGGCGGCCAAACGCGTAACTACTGGATGGCGGGCGGTACAGAACAAAACTTTGAGAGTTTCTCTATCCACCAGTGTAATGATAATAGTCGTATGTTTAATGCATTGCCCCACAAAAATTCACAAAACCCCAACAACCTTTTTGAATAGCCCTGTATTTAGTCGCGTGTGAAAATGTGTATGTGTGGACTTGACAACACCCTGTGATATGACGAACATAAACGTGGTTCAATTCGGATTACTGATTTTTATGATCTATTGACCAACTTATCGCGCAGTTCGGTTTCAACCCACAGCCATTTTATTGCCTATTTCCTGTGAAAGCCAACGTGTGGCGTGTTCTGGGACACTGTGATTGATTACGTTCGTAGACCGAGTACTGCGTGTACCGCTGTGGTGGTCTGTTTTTATCTTCAGTTTAGACCAAAAGAACTGATTAACTCTGCAAACATAAAAATATCATTCTATTTGTACCTTGTTGAAAGATGGCGCGTCAAACGTAAGGGCGAATTTGATATTTTAAACTGCCTGATTCAGATTTCGAAGTGCACGCGATGTGTGGTCCGAAATATTCAGATTTTTTTTTTTTTTTTTTTTTTTTTTGTGTTTCAGATGAAATTCAAGGAAAATAGAGGAAATAATATTGTATCTTAAGCTTGAGTTTGGTGTTAGTAGTTAATAGTGTTGGTGAAAACAGGTGGTTATGATTTTTCCCACACATGTGACAGCCTCCAGTGCATTCATCTCTTCATAAGTGGCCCTTGGTAGACGCTGAGTTTGACAGCCTGGTGTAGAGGATGGGCAGAGCGATTGGAGAAAGGGGTGAGGTTCATAGATATCCTGACGGCTCGTGATTTTATAAATGTTTTAGGCAGTGGCTCGTTAATTATAGTAATCATGTTGGGCATTATCCAATAAATGATTTCGAGATGTAGAAAAAAATTCGTGCTTGGGTTCCCAGGTACTATTTTCCCCTCTTTTCACGCTCCGGCGTCCATGTCTGTATCTCTCCGCGTTATCCTATTCAGTAGGGATCGTCCATGTTACCGTTCTCCTCATTGTTTGTTTGGGGATGTAATCACTGTCAATAGGGCGAATTATAATTCGCAAAAAAACTTTAACCCTGAATTCGCAAAGACGGAATGAAAGAAAAATGTAGTTTTGTCATTGGACCGCGGTTCTGAATAAGGGCCCGGCGTGATTCTGCTGTGTCGTCATTTTCCATGCCATCCGTTGAATATGATTAAATGATGTCCTACCGAAGAAGTAGCCATTTTCTCGCATCATCTGTCAACAAAATCATTAATTTTAGTACGCCTATAAATACTGCGTTAGCAGAACAGACTGTTCATTAATCTTCCTATTTTTATTAGTTACGAATGAGTTACAACTGTAATTCAAATTGATGGAATAATCCATTATGGTCACACGAAGACGTTTGAGGAAGTGAAGGTGTAGCTCCACTCGTTCTTGATCTCTTAACTAGATGGAGGTGAGTTGTCAGCTTCCCCCCCCCCCCGTCCGCGGAATATTATTTTACAATCTTCACTTAAAACTGATTTGAATCAAGTACTTAGGATTCACGAGTAAACATTCGTATGATGGATCTTTTGTCAACACATGCTGTTTACACGATAATGTAGAAGGAACAGAACAGTATTTATTAAAAATTAAATCTCTTATGGGTTTTATTTGTTATGTTTTGGTTGTTTCGAGATATTTTTTATTCACGTACATTGTTTAAGTCTGAATTGCCCTTGCATGTCGCTGACAGAATCCGGGCATTGTTTTATTTGTGATGTAAATAGCCTCTTCCAGTCCTGTTTGTGACCTATTTTAACCTGTCCTCCTCCTCTCCTCTGGGTCGAACAATGGGAATCTGTGCGTTGTTAACTTGATAGCACTCTAGGAAACACCAACATCATTTTTGTCCTCTAATAAACGCAAAACACGACATAGCCAATTGCATGAGGAATGTTTAATACGCCTACTTGTTATTTCCGTTTACTGTCCTCATCTGATTTATCATTACACTACGGGCTGGAAGACTGGGGTTCGATACCCGACAGGATAAGATTTTTCTCTTTGCCACAAGGTCCAGGCAGGCTTTGGGGCCCACCCATTATCCTGTCCAGTGGGTAGAGGAGTTCTTTCCGGGGGGTTAAGAATGTCTGGAGTTATACCTCCACGTCTGCATGCCGTGGGAAACCGGGGAAGCCCCCGGAGGAAAACTCCGTGTTGCCTAGACCACGGCCTTGCCCAACACAAGTTATAAATTCGGGCACTGCCGGGAATCGATCCCGAGACCCTAGGATTACAAGGCCAGCGTGGCTATGGTTCTTAGTACCAGGGAAAATTGATAAAAGTTGTCCATTAAGTTACGAACCACGAAACAGGAAGTATGGGTCTTTGTAATTGATATGTCCAAAAAAATGTGGATCTATCGTAAATGTAGCCTTAGTGGTCATGGTACATAATGCTGATCGTGATGTCCGATAAATTGAATTGGATGCTATCCCATTGCTTGGTGGAATAAATTTAAATTATCTGTACAGTGATGCTTGTTATAGCCTCTGTGTGATTGGTAGTATTTGTGTCAGTTCACGGCTTTTGTCCGTGACATTTTCTCGTTTCTGGATACAGTTTTGTAACATTTGTAACATTAATGTTGTAAAGGATTAAGCAGTTTGTATTCTTTGTATTAGTCATACATTAATGTATTGAACCTTAAAATTATGCTTAGCTACCGAGCAGCTGTGGCCGCTAGATAAATATTATATTTAATATTATAACAGTTGTTTTATTTATGATTTATTTAAAGGCTTGGTCGGTGGAGATTTTATGCCAGCGAATGACGGGTTAGATAATGAATTTTAAATTATATGGAAGGAAGTTGTCGTGGACTGATTTAATACGAGGCAGAGATGCTAACCACTCGTCTGCGACGTTCTGTAACGTAGGTTATTCTGTATTATGATGACTGTTTAACGTTGTTTTGGTATTGGTAATGTTATTTATTATTATGTAACTATTGTAGTTTGTGATTTGAATTGTATTTATGCCAAGCCATGTTTGATTTGTTCTAATAATGTCTGCGGAAACGTTGAAAAAGTATAGGATATTTTTTGATTGTTATTTTGAGTTGACGGGGGTGAGAAAGAATCTGTCATTTACTTTTTTGAGTTCTTTAAACGGAAGGCTGTCTAACTCGGAATATGAAAGTCATGTCAGCATCGAAGACAACAAGAATGAGGACATCTGGTTTGTTTTTAGTGTTATTAAAACTCTAAATTCCAGTGGTAACTAAGCGTACCACCTTCTTTAACAGTCAATAACACTGCAATTTTCCCACAGTGCAATCATGTGTTTCTTAAACAGCAGTCGCTGAACAGCATTGGCCAGTTGATATTTGTAGTGTTTTGTTATCGGTAAGGACTAGATTTTTAAATATTATTTAGACGAACGTCGGTTTCAGAGGATCAAAATATGTTTCTGATACTTAGGTTAGGTTAGGTTAGGTTAGGTTAGGTTAGGTTGTACAGACTTTGGCCATCGGTAAGATTATAATGATTGACCACGTGATTAGACAGGTCCTTTATCTCGTGGCTGGTACAGGCTGTGGAGTTTGGATAAGGAGTGGTCACGTGATTGGACAGGCTGGTAGAGGAACCCCTTCGGTCGACGGAGTCCTTATTGATCGCCAGTCAGGTTGGGGTACAGCGCTCCTCAAGCCAGGTTAATGCTCTGGCCCTCGCTAGCGCGAGTGATTTGAAAACAATGGACCAACGCACGAAGAAATCTAATTAATGAACTGATGAGTAACATGGAAGCACTAGAGCTTCGTATTCGAGAGGTCTAGGGTTCGATTCTCGACCAGAAGACTGTCTATCAGTTCATAGCGTGAGATAATGTTGATATTAAGATTTATTCTGTGGAACAGAGTCGTCCTTAAGAAGCTAATGTAATTCTCGTGCTTTTATTTTGATTAAAAAATGTTTCTTCCTGTTATTAGAGGAGTCTTTACAGGGTTGAATGTGTGTTAAAAGGTAGATGAAGTCTGCTGTGTGTGAATAGCAGTAATCCCCAGTTTTCTTATTTTTACCTGATCGGCTTCTACAGCGACATTTATGGATTTTATATTCATTGTGTTTGCAGAAAGGTGTAGTCTAATTTGCAGTAAACATTTTCCAAATGTGTTCTTTGCCATTTTGCATCTGTCGTTTGTTTTATGTTACTTTGTTATAGGGACATGTTTTAACACAGCTAATCATTAGTAGTCTGTAGTTATTCAGTCTTTGCGTTAAGAAGGTTCGCGTTTTGATATTTCGCTCATACGAACTTTTATAATGAAGCACACATTCTCAGCTTGTCTTGTCATCCCAGATCGAACACATGCTAACGAAAGAAGAAACAAGGCCGAAACGTCTTTCAGAATATGAATTCAAGAAAATGTTTATTTTCGCAATATTGTTTAGAGCAGTGGTATTCAACCTTTTTTGTTCGCGGGCCCCCAGATATAATTTCTCTTCAATTTTGTACCCCCAAAGTTGTTGGTGTATAATTCAAGTTATACATAGTATATAATCTACATCTAAAATAAATTAAATAAATTACATTACTGATTATTCAGTGTTTATCATAAAACAATATTTTTTTTAAATTTCACGTACCCCCTAAGATGTCTTCGCGTACCCCAGGTTGAATACCACTGGTTTAGAGGACATATTTACCATGATTTCAGTTTTATTCTTGTGGTATACGTAATAATTTGGCGTGTTTCCGTTGCAACTGTGTTTCGTTTCTAGCAATAGAAATGTTTGTAGTCGTTTAGGAATGTAACCCCCGAATTATAACATTGCTTTTGCAGGAAATAGTGACTCTCTTTGCGAACTCTTTCCAGGAACGTAAGTTGGTAAGACCGTGGACTGCCTGTTTATTCCTTCAGATTTCGCGTGATAGAATCTCACCCTACTCTGATTTATAATTTTCGTCTTTTGAGTCCTTAGGCGTTTGGTAAGAAGTGTGTTGTTTGATGTTGTGTATGCATATGTATATCGCTGAAGAATATTCTGGTCCTTCATCCGTGTAATAATTTTCACCTCCCCGTGAGGGTATGAAGTGGAGCCCGCGGTGTTGATGAAGTTCTCCGAAGGGGGTGAAGGCTCCGGAAAGTGTGAATTTAATTAGCCAAGGGATCGGTACTGCATCGTGACAGAACAGACTGTATTCATGGGGGACGGATATTGGTGTACTAGCCATGCAGAAGACATTTCACTGCTGTGACTCGGTACGGTAGTCGTATGTTTTTTATGTTCTTAATTATATCAGAGGATAGATTTTATAAGGGTCACGTTGTTATGCGGCAACCCACAAATGGTTCTAAACGGGAAGGACAGAGTCGCTTAAATTGGATTGCTAGCTGAAGCACAAGCAGGTTTAACAAAGTAATTCACAGCAAGTAAGAAGGGAGAGAGATCATTAATAATAACTGTAGTCTGTCCATGTTTTCTTAAGTCAGCAGAACTGCACGTGCGACTTTCACGCGTCCTGGCAGACAAGTGACAACTAGGAAGGCGACTCTTAAGATAATTTGCGCGTTTTAGCTCAGTCAATTTAATGACTGGCTGTGGACTAGACCAGTGGTATTCAACCTGGGGTACGCAAATACATCTTAGGGGGCACGTGAAATTTAAAAAAAAAATTATTTTATGATCACTGAATAATCAGTAATGTAATTTGTTTAATTTATTTTAGATGTAGATTATATACTATGTATAATTTGAAATATACACCAACAACTTTGGGGGTACAAAGTTGAAGAGAAATTATATCTCGGAGTACGCGAAGACATCCTAGGGGGTACGTGAAATTTAAAAAAATATATTATTTAATTATAAACACTGAATAATCAGTAATGTAATTTATTTAATTTATTTTAGATGTAGATTATATACTATATATAACTTGAATTATACACCAATAACTTTGGGGGTACAAAGTTGAAGAGAAATTATATCTGAGGGTACGCGAACAGAAAAGGTTGAATACCACTGGACTAGACGACCGGTGTTTGAACTCCGACGGGGGCAGAGGATTTTTCCTCGAACCTCTACGTCCATACCTGTTCTGGGGCCCTGCCCAGCCTCCTGTCCGATGGATACCGGGGTTAAAGCGGCCGGGGCGTGACGCTGACCACTCACCCCTATCTAGTGCCGAGGTCAAGAATAAGTACGAGTTATACATCCTCTCCCTCCAAGCGCCTACATGGCGTATACCGGGACAGTTTTACTTTACTTTTGGTACTTTTTACCGGTAGATATATGATACTTGCCTTTGCCTCCCCCTCCCCCAGTCATCGGCCACTCTCTGCCTCTCATTTCCTTCCCGTTTCTCGCAGGCCAACGGCCAGGAGTAGGTACAGCTTCACGTCAGCCACTTCATCGTAATGGCGGGAGATCCGGTTGAGTGGAGCTTTGAGAACTTGAAGTTTCATCCGTACTTTGAAACAAATTTCTATTCGCTCTTGGGCCAAATTGCTTCTTCTCGAGTAGTGCCGTACTTGAGACCCTCGTGCGTGGGCAGTGGATCCAGTGGTACTGATCTGTCACTTACTGACTGCCCCTAAACTGCTTACAAGGCGCGAGGCATCGAGGAGGAGTTAAAACAGAAGGGGTTGGTGTTAAAGGCGACGCTGTGGACTTGTAGAGGTGTGTGGTTTGAATCTCTGCCGATGCCTGCCATCGTGATGAGGATTTCTTCAGTGTGTTTGAGAGGTTACATAAATTAGCGTCTTGTTTCACGGTCGTCATGAAGAAATACTTAACCTAATAACTCGTCTGTCATACCTTCTTCGCAGCTTCATTTTATGCTGTAGGGTATAACCTCTGCATGTGAAACAACGTCGTTAAATAACTTGAAAAAGATTTTAATGTAATAGATTATTCTATAATGCACTCCGATACATGGTGATTTCAGTTGTAATAGCCCATGTTGCGTTGTCGTCGAGTGATATGGGAATGTAATCGTGAATGATGAATAGCGAGAGATTTGGAAGGAGAAGGGCTGATTTATTTCGTGGATAGTGCCTGAAATTAGGTCATTACTGCACCCTTTAAATTTTTTTTTTTATATTTCGACACTACTGTTAGTGTCGTTAAAATACAAATAAATAAGCAAATAAGAAATTACTTTGCCTCTAAATTTCATGTTTTTATATGAGCGTGATGAATAGAGAATAACTTGTAACTCTGTTGGACGTGCTACGTATATAACCGTAGGTCTGTCATAGTTACAGGAAATTTAATGATTATCTACAGGTTTATGACAATGATTGTTTGTGCGACAGTACCCATTGCCTGAGGCAGGCCTGTGTTTTATATACACAGTTCATTGGGATTTGGTTATATTTTCGAAACGTTTTCTGTTTCAGATTTAGTTCAGAGACCATGAACAGTGTCCGATATAACCTATTATTGTAAATATATAATTGGTGTCAACACGATAGTGGAGAAAATATTAGAAATATATTAAATATGTCTTGGACTGTGGGAATTTGTAGAAAAAATCTTATAGAACTTTCCTTTCTGAACGGTGAATGTGTTGCGCTGCAGATATGGTTCTTGCTTGAACATCTGTCGAGACCGGCTTTATTCGTGAGTTCCATCAGATGAAAACTTCGATTTTCGATTTATTTACTTCGTACTCTTTGCAAATTAAAAATTTATTTACATCTCAGTTCCAGTCGCTTTAGAATCGCCTAGAAAAGTCCGAGATCTTGTAATGTAGGTACAGTATAAATAACTAATACGTTTTAAATGTATTTTCAACTTCGCGAGAGACGTGTCTTTCGAACTTGCATGTGGGTGCTCCGAAAATCGAATCTTGAACCTTTATTCAACGGAAACCTTTGTTTGTCGGAAAGTGTACTGAGCCAGTTGATAAGACCGACGGCCGATATAAACTCATAGGTGAGATTTAAAATTCTTAGAGCGGCGAGTATGAAAATGGCTGTCTTCTTGGTCGTGTAAACTCGTGGAAGTTTACCGACGTTTTAGAGGTGCTGGCTGTCTTAATTACCAGGCAGATGAATGGTGATAACTCTGATGATGGAGGAAGCAGGGTCCTCTGAAACGTCGGTAACGTCTATCAAGCTACTCAAGAGTACAGCCGCCTGTATGGAAAGTCACTTCTAACAAACTGAAACTGTTTTGGGAACGGAAAGGAAAAACGACGTGGCGGAAATGGTGAAGTAATGTTTTTCTGCTGTGTAACGATTCTGGAAAAAGCTGGAAAATAGGCCAGTTAGTCACGATAGCAGACAGAGGAGTGTTGACGCCGTAAATCATAAGATGTAAGTATAAATCCCCCGTCGCTATTTCTCTGAAAAGTCTGTAATCTTTACAATTTAAAATATGTTTCTAAGGCTAATGTGATTCCGCTCATTTAATTCGCATCAGCAGTTCTTATAACGTTGCTAACTTTTGTATGAACCAACAAGGAACTTTTCTCTTTTACTCTGCTTTGTAAATTGTTTGAGGGAATTGTTTTTTTTAAAGAATATAGTAAAGAAGTTTCACGAGAAGATAGGAATCTGTATGGCGTTCTGTGGTTGCCAATTGCAGATGTAGATAACGGAACAAAAGTAACTAAAGAGGGAAAACTGAGCTATCTCAAGTTTATGTTATCTTCGAAGCTCTGTGTATTTTCTTCTAGAACCTCTCCGTTTGCTAGTGGTGTCCATTGCATTTATGTTGCTTTCTTATAAGTTTTCTGTCCTGTGTGTTCTACTTCCGTTTTAAGGACATTGAATGCGGTCTTGTTTCCGCTTCGCAGACAAAATTATTTTAGAAATGCTTTCAGGCGCTAGTAGGAATGATATGGAGTTGCATGTTTTTTGTCTTCGAGATTGGATGGAAAACGGGTGTGTGTGATTTCTTATAAAAGATGTATGAAACGTTTTTGAAAATGTTTAGTTTTATTGACTTCTCGGCTAATTTTGGAGATTTGTTTGTTTGTTTTGTTTAAAAAAAATAATTTTTGGCCCAACCCAACATAATCTAACCCAACCTAACGTAACCTAACCTAACACTAACCTAACCTAAACCTAACATAACCTAACACTAACCTAACCCAACCTAACCTAAACCTAACCTAACACTAACCTAACCTAAACCTAAACCTAACACTAACCTAAACCAATCTAACCTAACCTAACGTAACCTAACCTAACCTAATCTAACCTAACCTAACGTAACCTAACCTAACCTAACCTAACCTAACGTAACCTAACCTAACACTAACCTAACCCAACCTAACCTAAACCTAACCTAACATTAACCTAACCTAACACTAACCTAAACCTAACACTAACCTAACACTAACCTAACCTAACCTAACCTAACCTAACACTAACCTAACCTAACCTAACTTAACGCTTGTCTACATGATTCATATGAAGGCTATACGTTACAGTTTACTATTTTAGTAACAGATAATACCAAAACAATGCTGCACGTCTCATTTGAACTTTAGAACGTAGTGGTAAATAGTTATATGTCCAACCTGGTTTAATAATTAATAAATATGCTTTTTATTTGTATGTCCCGTGTGATTATTAGTGTAAACAGGTATTACTTCCGTAAACAGCGTTAACGAGTTGTGTTTTCTTTCCGGTACGGACTTATCTCTTATTTAGACGACCTTCGGTCTCAAGGGATTAATATTTATTTCACTTCTGTTGGTGACCGGTTCGGACCTGACGATCAACATGTCGTAAAGAGCACGAAATGAACACAGACATGTAATTTCCGTTGTCAACTGAACAGCGCTGAATGTTTCAATGTAATTTGCAATTAATAAATTGAAGTACAGAACGCGTTAGAATTTGTTACATTGCAGTGTGATGGCTGTATATGCGTATGATCAGAAGGAATGGATCCACGCCCATGCATAATGGCGAGGTGGGGCTAGTCGTCACACTAAGTGACGCAACTTGAAGAGAAATCTGACCTGCATGTGTGTGAGTGAGACAGGTGCGCCTGGCATTCAGACTATTCAGAACAATTTATTGGATTTTGGGCTGCTTATCTAATAATTCCACGAAGGAGAAGTCGAAACATTTCGGATAAGCGACTTTTTAAAATGGCGAGATAGAATCGATATATTTTAAGCAATTTGATTAAACGATGGTTTCCGGTTTAAAAAAGTAAAGAAATGGTAAGGGGGTTTCTGAATTTTTGTAGATTGCTGGACCAAAAACAAGCAAGCGAGGCAGACATTTTGACTCCTCTTTATTTCAAAGGAATCGATTACACCATTTGAGAATATCGGCTTGGTGGTTGTATCGAGTGCGCGGAGAAACACTGTTGATGGAAGGACTGTTGCTGTTTGGGCTGTGACGCTAAGTATGTCCCCCCCCCCCCCCGCCAAAAATAAAAATCTTATGTCTCCTTACAAGTCGCAGCAAAGAACAAGAATTACGTACGTTCGTCGTCGCCTGTAGTCTAGTAGAAGTTACCGACGTTTCGTAGGTGTCTTTCGCCGCCGTCATCAGCTGTAGAGATATGAAGTTTTAGCCTCTGCTACGATGTGATTTGGGTGCTCTACGTGTATTGGCACACTTGTATTTTGTGGAAATGTCTGTACGCTATAGCATCACATTGTTATTGTCTAACTTGGTATGTATATTCTATTCTTTTTGAAGAAAGATCAAAGATCTTTATCTGAAAATAGCCAGTATGGCTAGAGACTTGCCTCGTTTTCTCAGTCGTCTTTTACAACACGTCTGAGGAGATTTCCAAAGCCCTTTGTCTTATAGCCTGTTTTTGTATTCTCTTTTGAGTGTGTTCTTTCTGCATCTCTTTATACATCATCTGGCTTTTATCTTGATTCCGAAGCTGTGTTCAACATAGCACTTAACGTAACACTTGAAGCATTGTTTCTCAGGAGGTTTGTGACAGCGGTTAACATATGCAAATATTAAGGTCGCTGTATATTGTCTACGGTAGGCATATGTTATTTGGTACACACGACGTTTCGGGAAGTTGGATTTACTCCTCAGGATATTGGATGTCATTATTCTGACATGCTGTAAATTATGTTAGTTTTGGCGATTGCAGTCGGAGTTTCACATGCGACGTTTCGGGACGTTGGATTTACTCCTCAGGATATTGGTTGTCATTATTCTGACATGCTGTAAATTATGTTAGTTTTGGCGGTTGCAGTCGGAGTTTCGAGATTTTCAATATTTAGTTAGCGCGCCGTCCCAATGGCGTAGTGAAGGGAAAAAAATGGATATGCAAAACTTCGAACTTGGTTTGAAGGACAGAGAATTATACGGGTTCATAGTGCAGAATGAAAGGATGTTCTTCAGTTTGAACGTTTCTGACCAATGTTTATTTATTTTTTCCAGATTGATGGCACGCCAGCGGTAGTACAACCCCTCAACTCTTCCTCCCAGAAGAGACGAGGAAGAATTCCTCCACATCCCTTCACCAACTCCCCTTTCCTTATTCCCTACTCCGACCGAAGACCTCTCTCATAACAATAACCATGGATCACAGCGTCAAAGCCATGAACTCTCACCGAAAACTGGCATTCTCCCGCCTTCTGAATCGCCACCGGTTTGAGAACGACGAGCTGGAGGGTTTGTACCAGCGCTACATCTTCAAACTGCAGCACTCCTCCGTGGCAAGTGTGGTGGCACTGTTTGTGATCTTAACGGGTATCCTCGCCAATCTGAGCCTCGCATATGCGCAGGCGCCCACTGCGCAGAACATCTACCACAGCCTCCACTGTCTCCTGTTCGCTCTGCTCCTCGCCTTTCTCAACACTCGATTGATGCAGGACGCCTACCTCCTTTGGGTCTGCTACGCCATCCTGTTTTTCTGCACCACATTCTGCGCCGTCGCCATGCCCCTTGGTAAGTTCTTCCGTCTTTTGTTTTGTGGTTATAAATGGATGGGTCGCGACTCCCCCAGTGGTGTAATCGAAGGACGTCTTGCGGAATCGTTCTTCGTAAAATAGAAATATGTGGCAGTTTCAAGGAAATTAGTGTTGAGAAAACAAGACTTGAGAATTATAATACGTAACGAAATTCACATATGCGTTCTTTTCAGATTCTGAATACTCGTAGCTGAAATAAATGCATAACATATCATATATTACGTAAACTTTACCATCAGTGTCATTCATATGAGGGTTGAGGTACCAATTCTATAAGCATTCTTGCCTTATAGTGTAAAACTTCAAATATTTTCGTAACTTTTTGTGTAAACGACTCTTTTTAAACAATACCGAGTGACCTTGAGTGTTATAATTTCTCAGTACCCGCGGAAAATGTATTGAAAAAGTACAGTAGCTTTAGGAACAAACAGGTTTTGAAAACAGACAGAATGACTGACGTTGCAAAGAAAAGTGTTAAGTGTAGATGGTAAAGTTAATGTGATAAAATAAAATTGAGTTTAAAGAAGAAAGCTGATGTGCCGGTAACGTAGTTTACATAATTCCACAGTTCAAACCAAATGGAAAATAAGATCTGGTTTTTATTTAAAGTGAATTTTGGTGCTGTACAAAATGATTTTGTATATTTCATCTTGAAATATGACACTCGTTAATAACGACGTAATATCTCCGGTACCTTGGATGACGTTGTAACCTAGTTTGACTAAAATTAAATTTGAAGAATTTTTATAATGAGGGGACGAACTTAAGGATCCTTTGTTTGTTTCCAGGTCCTGATGATCCTACCGCGGGCGGAGGGGGGTTGCGAGTCGAAACGCGACGCGTGCTGGCAGAAGGCGTGTGGCAGGTGGTATTCGTCGTGTTTCTGGCGTACGCCATGATGCCTCTCAAGACGTGGGTCGCTGCTGTATTCGGAATATTCCTTCCAGTGGTACACATCATAGTGGCGGCCATCTTTGCAAAGGAATTTCCATCTCTTACTTGGCAGCAGGCATGTGTAGTAGTATAATACATCGTTTATCGATGAATCGATTATATCGTACTCGTAGACAAAATATATCGATATTGTATCAGTGTCGACATCATTTTTCACCAAAAATGCAGGGAATGAGGGAAACTTTTACTGGAAAATAATTTATAAAACAAGGTTGGAAAGACGTAATATTTGGAGTACAGTGAGATTTAAAATTTCGGTTACGGACCATGTTGTAACAGAATGTCGATATAGTCGATGTATCGACTCAGGAATGTCGATATAAGTTAATATATCGAAAGCAGAAGTTGGTAGTTTTACATGCTGGTCTGTTGTTAGCATCTCTCAGGTATGATGTCGTACCAGCGTCAGAATTATCAGTTTATAGCTTTAATTTCCTCTTGTCTTGTGTGGTTTGATAGGCTAGTTAAAACCAGGTCTTTCAGAAGTACAAGACAATTCAGCGAAGCAGTGCCACATAATATCGGTTATGATTTCTCAGCTGTTCAAAGAGACGACAAGGAAATATTTTAAGGTGTGGGTATATTTTTGTAAGTGATTTGTACTAAGTGCGGACGGATGTTGTGTTGTGTGCCAACATTCCGCGCGTGAACGACTTCTCGTTACCACTTCAACAAGGACGATGTCTGTCTCACAAAATCATTGGCTGCAGCAGTGACGTTAATAGGATAACTGAAACGCGAACAGTTGACGATGATCTGAGGTGGTGCAGTGAAGGGGTAGAAAAGTTTGATTACATACGCGAGAAATTTAACTAAAAGCAGCCATGTTAACGTCACTCAATTGTTATAAGTTTATTTGTATATGTTTTTACTAATCCTTTGCATAATATTAGTATGTTTTAATATAAATAATGTGGCTTGGTTCGTACGAACGTTTTGTTTCGAGTCTGCTGGACAGATTTCGATAAAATTTGGTGTAGGCGTCGTCACTGAAACTCCAGTTTTCACGTTTTTATGCTATTGTGATATGTCGATTTTTGTTGGACTACGTGTTTCGACTGTGCTCAAGTCTTCATTAGGTCTTTATTTTATAATTTTTTTTGTTACAGTCTTTAAAATTCTTAAAAACTTGTTTGGCTAACTAGCAATTTTTCTCCGCCTATGTCCTCTGCGTGTACAGGAATGAAAAGTCAGATTTTAAATGTACAAACGGTTGGCAAAATAGGGATACAAATGTAAAACCGCGGATACTTGAAGTTCGCTGTTGGAAAACCTGCAAATTGCAAGAAAATTGCTGTAGCTATGGTTTAAATTATATTAAAACCTGTGTATAAAGTCAAGTGCACCACTACCGTCATGCCCGCAGCTTTTTTGTGTTTATAATTCCCCACCCCACGTACATGCACTATAACTGCGGGCGTTAGTCACGTGACAGAGTCTCGTTTGTTTCGTGTACAAAGTGTTTGACCTTTGCAATTATTTCTTCACAGACTTGTGTCAGTGCGCAGTTAATGCGTGCTCATATTGTGTACGCAACTAATACATCCATTCTATTATGCCAATGTGTCGGTACCATGTTATATATTTAAATGATAAAAGTATCTATTTAATATATAACTGCGCATAGGTTTGATAATATATCCTTGATCGACTGTAGAGAATTTATCTTGGTGATATACTAGCGAGCATGAAACATGTCTTTAAACCTAACGTTTTCTAACAGACTTCCATATACGAAGTCGTCATACCGCACATTGAAAATACCTGTAACGAAACTGTTTCTCCCCCCCCCCACTATTATCTTACCTCTCCTCCGCGCATACCAGCGGTCATCATAAAATAATAGGACTGTACCATACATGCCTGTTGTTTCGACAAGAATCAAACTGAACGTCGCGGTTAAGTGGTTAGCATTCTTACTTCGTATTCTTGAGGTCTCGGGTTAAAATCTCGGCCCGGAGACCGGCCTCTATTTTCGTAGTTTTCCTCAGTTTCTGCTAGTCAATGCCAGGAATTTGTCACAACCTCTTCCTTCTACGTTGTTTACAGTTGATTTGCTATTTTTCCTGCCGTTTGATAGGAAGTCGATGCGTAATTGAAGGCATAGTCAAATAAATTTGGCAGGAATTTATTTCGTTTATCGATGCTGGCTTGTGATTTCAGTTTATAAAATATCACAAATTCTTTCAGATGTCATATTAACTATCTACATGAACGATATAACTAGTATGTAACAGAGAAGGGTTCAGTTACGTGATTGTTGAATAAAATTTAGATGTAAATGCCATAGACCAGTGGTATTCAACCTTTTTTTGTTCGCGTACCCCCAGATATAATTTCTCTTCAACTTTGTACCCCCAAAGTTGTTGGTGTATAATTCAAGTTATACATAGTATATAATCTACATCTAAAATAAATTAAATAAATTACATTACTGATTATTCAGTGTTTATCATAAAATAAATTTTTTTTAAATTTCACGTACCCCCTAGGATGTCTTCGCGTACCCTCAGATATAAATTCTCTTCAACTTTGTACCCCCAAAGTTGTTGGTGTATAATTCAAGTTATACATAGTATATAATCTACATCTAAAATAAATTAAATAAATTACATTACTGATTATTCAGTGTTTATTATAAAATAATATATTTTTTTTAAAATTTCACGTACTCCCTAGGATGTCTTCGCGTACCCCAGGTTGAATACCACTGCCATAGACTATGCATATCGATCCGAAATAATATCCGACCACTGTAAAGAACAAGATGTAGCTTGTCTTATGCCATATGTATGCCATTACTCTCCTTGTTGGTGCGAGGCCCTTGTTTACAAATTGGCAACACGCCCCTGTCTCAGACCTTGATACAGAGTCGTTAAACGTCCAAGGAACGAAGTATAACTTTACAGCTTACGATGTTATCTAGAGGGACGAGATTTTAAAGTTGTTTCGACATAATTCGCCACGTGTTGAGGTCGAGTTTTATATAACGCTCATAAACCAGTCGATTGTTCTCGGTTGATCGATTTATCTAACCTCAGCGTCACTCTTGTGTACTGCCCATGGCTAATGAGACAGTTACAAGACGAATCGAAAAAGAAGTTACGTATCTGTGACTTGTAGGAAATCAAACTTGTAATTTACTGTCAGCTCAGCTGTGTTCAGTGCATGATCGTTATTTCTACAGTCGCTTATTTCTCGAAATGTAGATCGAAAGTTCCAGGACTGGGAAAGTTATCTCTCGTCCTGTTTTGTCGTCTTCTTTACGATTTATTTGAACTTTGAATAAATTGAAAACTTACAGTCGTAACGTTACATCAACGCTTTCGTAACTCATATTAGTGTTACTTATAAAAGATGCCTAATAGTAGCAGCATTGTCAACGTTGTCCCCAACTGCGCGAAATTAAATGTACCGCTCCGTATGTACGTGGAAACATACAGAAACTAAATTTCATTTATCTACAGTAATAAAGACAAATTAACCAAGACGTACTGTATCTGTTTCACACTACGTATTAGATTTTGAAATTAAAAATAGTAAATCAAAAGTAATATATAATTGACTGATAGAAATTCAGACTTGTCTGGCCGGCAACCCGCGATACGGGGAAGGAGGGAGGGGAAGTGGATTTTCGTAGTTTTTCTCAGTTCTTCCAGAAATAGAATAGGTCGTGACCGTGTCCTTTCAGATTCTTAAACACACGAAGTGTAATTTATGAAGTTGATAAATCATAAAAAATTACCTAAGGACATAATTTAATGGTGAATAGTTGTTTTCTTTACGGTACGGACTGAATTCTTAAATGTTATTTAGACGAGCTTTTGCTTCAAGGGGTTAAGAAACAAACGAGGTTTAGTAGGTTGCTTCGTTTGTGCTGTTATAAGTTAAAATACATTTATTACTCACAGGAAGTTGGATAATGGATTTCCTTCCGTATGAAGACAAGACAGTGATAGCTTCCCGTTCGATATTACGCCTAGAAGCCCATCCTAGTGTGAAACAGTTTCTAATTCCAGCGTCGTTTCAGCCGGTGACATTTTAAATCGGTCGAGTCACTAATTTAAAATAACTTAATGGGCTTGTTCCGTTTCATTATTGAAGTCTTCTTTCCGCGAAGTCACTAAAACGTGAAGATGGAATACTTGGGTATATTTTCGTGTTCACAAGAGCCCGACATCGGTCTCCAGTCCACATCGCTATACCCGGATTTACCTACGATGCACAAAAGAAAAAACTGTTCTCCGTCTATACCTAGGTCTTCCGAATGGTTTCCCGGCCAACTTTTGTATGCATTTCTTATCTCCCCGTGCTCGCTACATCTTACCGTTCATATTTTGAGCGTTTTAATATTGTTTGATGAGGAGTATAAATTCATCCGCCTTAGGTTTAGAAACTCTGAGCACCGAGTTTCACTTCATACAAAACAACAGGTAAAAAGTTTGGTTATGTGTATTTTAATCTTGACGTTTTTAGATAGATGATTTTGAACTGTATGTATATTCCCCGAATTTAGGGTGCTCTTAATTTCGTATTGAATGTTATTGGACACCCCTGAACGTTACAGGTGACTGCGAACGTGATTGTGTTCGTGTGCGTGAACGTGGTTGGCGTGTTCATGCACAACCTGATGGAACACGCGCAGAGGAAGGCGTTCTTGGACACCCGCAACTGCATAGCGGCTCGACTCGAAATGGAGGACGAGAATGAGAAACTGGTGAGTAGGAAACAGGCCTACCAACAAAGCAAGTCAAAATACCCCAGACTTCTATAAAAACTTAAGATAAGTTACTGTGAGATTCTAGGCTCCTAAGGTAACGTCTATGAAGATGGCTGCCTTCTGGGTTTTTGTGAAATTGACCGATGTTTCGTAGATACTTCTGCCTTCATCATGTAGGTGTTCTGGAAATTTTCCAGACGTGAGGCCTCGCTCGTAACTTCTGCCCACTAGCAGGCCTAACCATTATACTCGAGGACGATTGGAAAGCAATGGCAATGGTTTAAAAATCTGCTAAATTAAGCCTTCGAAGCTGAAGCACGTATCTGTAATTGAGAATTCAGTACGTACCGCAAAGAAAACGTAACATTTCACCGTTACGAAAAAAATTGGTTGATGCTGTTAAAGGAAGAACGTAACATTTCACCGTTACGAAAAAATTGGTTGATGCTGTTAGAGGAAATGATCGCTGTTACCAGTTATAACCATACGAAATACCAAATGAAGTTTTTTGTTGAAGAAGGTGGTGCTAAAGTTCTCACCGGACTTAAAATTGTTAGGCGTACCATTGCAAATATTCACGTATTACTCAATACTTTTCTTTAATAATCAGTCATTAGTGAGATATTTAATAAATGTAAATGCTGAGATATTACATTAAATTAGGCCACGACAACTTTCATCCTCAGTATTCCATTTAATTTTTTTTATTTGGACATTTTTTGCTCGAGCTTTTTACAGCGCCTTTAAATAAATTACAAACAAATAAGTAAATATTTAAGTATTACTTATCACACATACGTGTAAACCTGCGTGCGTAGACGTGGACACGAATTACGAGTCGTCACCACGCGTCTCCTTTTTGCGATTGTCCCGTCAGTGTGACGTCATTCATAAAATATTTTCATGTGCTATTACCTCAAGATGCAAGTCTGTGAGGAAATTGATGGGGTGGGGTGGGGGTTCCTGTAGTTTATAATAATACTACTTGACTGTTAAACAGCTATTCTC
This sequence comes from Zootermopsis nevadensis, assembly GCF_000696155.1. The sequence continues at coordinate 210,998 of NW_019059655.1, read as the reverse complement.
TTTGATGTCTTTGTTAGCTTTCTCTTTGTAGTGTCTGCGACCTTCAACAAGTGGTTACTGTTTTTGGCGCTGTCGGAACGGAACGTTTGCGAAATAACACCTGTATACCTAACATTGTTTTCCGCCCGCATGTAATAACTTGAGAATCCGTGAATGGATTTTTATAAAATTATATCTTTGGGAGGTTTACTAAAAATTGCTTACATGTTCCATTTTGCGTTTAAAATCTGACATAAGTAATGGACGCTTCAGTGTTTCCTTACGCATCTCGAGTGTAACTCGCTAAATATTTACCAGAACGAAAAATTTTCCGAACGTTTTAAGTTAAAATGTTAAAAAGTGGATGATAAATCTTGAAAGTTTGATTTTCGACAGAAGGAGTGCGACATAATTATTTCCATACGCGTAAATTTTCTCACCTGTGAAATTTCACGTTCTCATTTGCTAACGTTTCGGAAGTTCTTGCTGCCTCCATCATCAAGGCAGCAACTCAGAAGAATTTCGTCTTTATTTTTTCACTTATTTTTTCTTTTATGATCTTTGATTTATGAAATAAGTGATAGGGAGGAAATCTTACGATAAAATTTTTGTAGCTGAATCATGTTTACATTATCCAATGGTTTTAATTTATTTTGGAATTGGTAATTTTAGGGCCCAGAAAAAATATATGTAGGTAATTTTTTTTAAGATAGGTTTGAACATTGTGCGATTGAAATTTGTACTATGTACGGCCTGTTCAGATCATGACTAATATGTAACATGCGAAGTTTCAACAATACTAGAGGAATTGATTAAGTTCTTTATACAACGGATGCTCTTAAAACGTATTCCCCTGATTAGAGTAATTAAAATAATATGTCGACTGAGCTGTATAGGATTTCGTTCTGTTGAAACCTGGAGATTCGTTTCAGCCAGGGATTTTAAATGTGTTTGATGTGTTAAAGTTCTACGCACAGCTTCAGATCTCAAGCCCGCGTCCGTGTCCCAGAGCTGCGTTACCAATCTCTTATCCCTCCCAGACCGAAGGCTCCTGGGAGAAGACTTCTTATTCTAGTGACGGTTTCCACTAACCACTGTTATGGAAGTGACAAAATACCGTATTTCCTCGATTTTAAGGCGTAATCGATTGTAAGACACATCGATTTCAGAAAATTTAAAATATCGAGAGAAAAAATCGAGAAAATTTCGTAATAAATGTTATTTTATTATATTCTTTATATATGTCGTCTTTGTCTGACGTTTCCATATCTGTTTTCTCTTTCTTTATTGGCGTTTTCTTTTCTTCATGTCCCTTAGTATCTGTTTCCTCTTCGTCTTGTTTTATCTTCCTCTTGTCCTCCGTCAGCTTTCTTTATCGACATGTTTCTTCAGTGGTTCGCAGTGCGTTTTGGGTCTGTAAGGCAATAAAATCCCTTGATTACTCCTAGATCCTTCACATAGTCCGTTGTCACCTGTGCGTCGACGTCTCCAGGGAAATACTTCGTAAGCCATTCGACCCCTCTGTGTGTGGAATCGTTTCGTTATTTCCCCTTAGGAATTGCATAAAACCACGGAGAAACGTCGCTTGTGACGCTGTGTAGTCTTGTAGATGGTTCACAGTGTCATAGAAGAATATATCGACCCACAACACCACATTCGATATCTTCACCGCCATGAGAATCGATAAGAAGAAACGGATCGATTTATCGATTTAACGATTTATCGATTTAACATGCAGCTGTATCTTTGTACATTTAGAAACTCAACTTACAATCTAAAATTAACCATCCATCAGAGGACTTTCGAGCATGAAACGAATTAATTCAATAAAATTATAGCCAGGAAGAACTTTGATCACAAGTAAACAAGTAACTCAACAAGTATTATTGCTTGTCTCTTAGCTCGCTGTGGACATAATCTGGACCACTTAGGTACAAGTTGCGGACCCACAGTTGAGGAACACTGCCCTAGTGCATTGTTAAATAATACTCTTGATGTCTGAGGTGAATGCCTCGTATGAATCCAATCGTATGATGAAACGAGGCCTGTTTACATTATGAGTAATTCCGTTAGGGCCATGACTCACTTTCTTTGTCGAGAACTACGCTGAGCGATCCGCTTAAAACGCTACTCTGTAGAAAACAGTATTTTATCTCAGTGTACTATCGTCGCGTTTTCGTGTTGTGACCCTTGGTATCCTAGAGGATTACTTTTCTGATAGGCCACTGAAATGCCCTTGCTTTTTTCAAATTGATTTGCCTGAGAAGGTAAGTCGTGTTTTACGTGCAGATAGTGTCAGCTGTATCTCGCACGTGCAGTAGTTTTTCGAAGGGCCTTTAGGCCTATCCCACAGTCGAGCGAGATGTTATCGTGGAACACTACGTCACCACAGAGTAGTACGTTGCTTGTCTGATTCTAGAGAACAATGTCCCGTCAAAGACGTCTCTGCAAAAACGAAATTCCTCGTCTCTTGTGCAAAACAAGAAACATGATCACTGCACAAGAGTAATGACGAATGAAACTCTTGATGACGTCAGATAAGACTGTGGTTTCGGAATGCTTTCGTGATTCTTCGGCAAGAGAGCAGCACCGTTCGTGATACGCTGTATTGGTCTATGTAGTGTCAGCTATTTCTGGCGAACGGGGTGGTAAAAAATGCTGACCCCCACGACCAATCCAACAGTTTTTCGTAACGCCGATTCTAATATAGTGCGAATATGTTTGACGTTAATATGGGGAATGCTTTATGTGTGTGTATTTTACTGTGCAATTTATAATAAAATCTCTGTTAATAATTTTAATTTTCACTGCTGTTCTGTTTTATAGTGTTCAAATAAAGGCCTGTAATTATTTTGCTATAGGCGTAATTTGTAACGCTGTTGTCGTTAGGTCAACGACCTATCCTAATGTTAGACAGGTTGCAGCTTATATTTTTGTTTATAGGAGAGACTCCTACTGTCTGTCTTACCTCAGCACGTAGCCATGGAGATGAAAGCTGACATCATCTCTCCGGTTGAAGGACAGTTCCACAAAATCTACATCCAAAGGCACGAGAATGTGAGGTAAGACAATTCATGTGTGTCTTGATATTACGGTCTTGAAGCGATGTCTGTGCCTGACTGAACTCGGAGCATTGCTATAAGAATTGTGTTTTGGTTGACATATTTGTCGATGTTTGTCGTCTGGATAGTAACGGCGTGTGGATGTGATGGATGCGGTATGTATAGTGTTTACGTACAAGTCTACGCGGGTTTACTAGCCAGAATAAAAACATCGAAGTCTTCGCCGTCGTGTTCCTGGCGTTATGCTTGATTAAACATATATAACTTTACATTTTGTATCACCAACTAAGAAACGTAGAACAAAATCTTACTTTATATACTAAGCTAATTGTCGAAATATTTACAAGTATCAGGTTAAAAATTTCTGTGGTATTTCCCCCCCCCCCC
>NW_019059655.1:176978-190178 GCF_000696155.1 Zootermopsis nevadensis | reverse complement strand
CAGCTCCTTGGCATGTTCATTAGTACTGCTGCTGCTCATAGGAGGACTCCAAGCTGTGATATTGCCACGTACAATCATTCTGTTACTGCTGTTTCTCACTGCTTTCATCTGGGTATCAGTTGTACTGATGCTTTTGCTGGCTGTGAGACTTAGGTGGATTCTGTGGGACATCTCGCAGAGTTTTGTGTTACGTCTTGCCATCACTGTGTTCACTATTGTGTTAATCTACACTGTAGCCCAGGTCAATGTTGTGAGTATCCTTTTGAGCAACTGAAGAAAATGTTTAAATAAATGAATGCATTCATCAAAGGATAACATAGAGTTACATTCAGGTTGGTCTATCCAATATTCTGCCATTTTATTTCATGTCAGTGTTAATCAGGAAAATGGTATTCTACTTATTCAGTATATTACAGCTACCCTTCTTACAGTAGAGTTCTAATTATCCGACCTTCGGTTATCTGACATGCTGGCAAAGCTCAGAAGAAAATACCCATTTTTAATAAACTCTTTCACATATAAATTTACATACTATTTTGGTTTGTGATTTTTTTTTCATTTGATGCTGTATTGTATATTCTTCACAATTTAATAATATTGTAAATTGAATTATAAATTGAGTTGATATTTACCCTCATCTTTTTCATTGGTCTTCCATATTATCCAACATTTTTGATTATTTGATTGTCCTTCAGTCCTATTTAGGTCAGATAATTGGGACTCCCCTTTATCTGGAGACCATTTCCTCCATTTACAGTCTGAGAATGTGCCACTCCATAGTGACAAGGGCCCACTTAGCATAGTTCTGAATTATATATTTTTCAAATGAAGACAGTCGTTTTAATTATATAAAATAGATGTTATGGTGTGATGAGAAATAATATTATGATCTGAACAGTTGTGTGTTCAGGGTCCATTAATGTCAGAGAACCAATTTCTAATCCAATTGTGTTCCCAGTTCACTTGTCGGTGGGATGTGCCATGTCCTGTGCAGTCTACAGCGAACGTGACTCTCGACACATCAACTTACCATGATCATCGTGCCTGTCCCTTGCCCCAGTACATTATACTCTCATGCACACTTGGGTACATGGCTATAGCTGTGTTCCTTCGGCTGCCTATCCTTGTTAAGGGAGTCCTTCTCATTGTCATGGCAACAATATATATTTTGCTCATTGAACTCTCTCATTCAGCGCTGTTTCATTGCTATGACCATCGTGTCAGGTAAGTCTGCTTTGTAACTAACTGTCATAGTAATAGAACATGAAAATGTAGCACTGATAATGCCAACATCCACATTCCTTAGCCAGTTAGATCTTTACAACCCATATCTAAGATCCACTTTCACTTTATATTCCCATCTTCTTCTTGGTCTTCCAAGTGGCAACTTTTCAAGTGGTTTCCTCATTAAAATCCTGTATGCATGTTTTGTTTATCCTATCCTGGGCTACACCATTAGGCTTCTTCCAACTTTTGTATATTAGATGCTTGCTTGTTTTGGTCTCTTATGTAACAATTTTTATGGACTAGCAGAGAAGTTTCTTTAGAAATAAGTACAGATGAAATTAAGTATTTGAAAAAGTCTGCAAAAAATTACCATATTTTTCTCATAAATTTTTAAAAATATTTGAGAAGTTAACAATAATGGTAATTTTATACAGTATTTATGATTGAATCAGAAGTCAAAATTCTGGGAGTAGTTCAAAACATGCCTTACGATTGTGTTCATTGGCAAGCAATGTTTATACATTGGATTTTACCACTAGCATTCCTTAATTATTCTTTTGGCTGCCTTTTTGTCTTATATTCATGGTATGCTATGGCTGCTTTGTTTACACAGACACCTGGAAAACTATTATAAAATTAAATTACATAATAAAGTGAATGGGCACAGAAAATATATTACATTTGTTTAAAACTGTTCCAGAAGGGTAAAAAGTCTTTGTTTAGTCTTGTCAAAAAGGTTTGAAAATAAATCAAATGTTAAGAACATGGCTGTTTTCTGAGTTGTTGTCTGGTAGAAGTTTACTGATGTTTCAGAGGTGCTTGCTGCCTGTCAGTAAACTTCTACCAGCCTGCGTGGTGCAACAACCCAGAAGACAGCCAACCATCTTCATACTCACCACTGTGAGAACCTGAAATCTCAAATATCATTATTCTGTGCTTATGTTACTCTGTTCAAAATCTGTTACCATCATGTCTACATACAAAAACGCTGAAGATTAGGAAGTGAAATACAAGAATTAAAAGTATAAAACATCTACTGTTTGATAAATTAAGAATACATGTTGCACCCACTGAAATCTCTTTGTGAAAGCCTCTTTGAGCAATGCAAACATCTGCTGTCTGCATATGAGTTACACCATCAGTTACACTGTTATCATTTTTTTCCAGCTCGGTTGTGCCACAGCATATTCTTGGAGTTGTGTATGTTCTCATGTTCCTATTGGTTGTTGTGATTCATGGTCGGCAAATGGAGTGGACAGCCCGACTGGACTTCCTGTGGCAGATTCAGGTATGAACGAATTCAAATACGGTGGCATGGAAATAAATTAGGAGTGATACAGATTACCTGGTTGTCACTGAATGGACCACACACATTTGCTGTTATGTCCAGATACTGTCATTTACTTCTGTAATATGATTGTTTGCTTAACAAGTTATGTAAAATATATAATCGGTCTTTTATAATGGACATAGATTTGTTTTCTTTCAGGCCAATGAGGAGAAACGTGAGATGGATGCCCTGCAGCATAGCAACAAACGTATTCTGTTCAACCTGCTACCAGCTCATGTAGCCACACATTTTCTGGACAACCAGTTTCGCAATAACATGGTAACTTTGGAGTACAAGTAACATTTTCTGCACACTTGCTCAGCAACATCTTTCTGCTTAATTGGCCTTTTCAGAAATATTTGACACATTAACTGTATGAACAGTCAATTTTTTCTCATGCTGTTGAATTTCAGGGTTATTAATTAATTAATTTTTTGCTCATGCTGTTGAATTCCAAGGATATTATGTTTTTTGCTCATGTTCTTCATTTTTTCTAAGGAAATAATTGGTTTTTCGTAACTCCTATCTTCTTAAAAGTAAATTATGAAAGGCCAGACTGATTCAGTATACAGGGTGGATGAAAAAATCAGAATTTTAAACATGAATTACTTTTTAACTATTTGGCACATAGCAATGAAACCAGTTACATGTTTTGATTACAGTTTTGTGAAAATGTGTAGATGATGGATTAGGAGACCAGGACCTTGGCTACGTAGGTCTCTCAACCTCACCCCATTGGATTTTTATTGCTGGAATTTTGTTAAGGATTACACCTTTTTGAAACAGTGACCAATCTGGAAGAGATAAAACTCAGAATCAGGCAGGCAGTCAGATGTGTCATTCCAGAAACATTTGACTGTCTAGCAAGAACTGGGTTACCATCTTGGCATATGCAGTACTATAACAGACACGTGTTTAACTTGTGTCTTTATAGCATTGCTATTGAATTTTATTTTTCCTCGTTACATATAATACAGGTAGCTTTTAAACTTCAAGCACGTCTTCATCCACCCTGTATTAGTAACACAAAGAGATACTATTGGACTATTTATATGAAAGCAAGACATTTCCTGTTGTGTTCTTCCAAAATATATAAATTCTTAGTATTGGTTTGCTTATAAAATAATTAACTTAATAAATGCAGTTTATTTTGATTGAAAATAAGTTTTCTTCCAGTCTAGTTTGTAAAAAATAGTCGCAGTTATTTGTATTATGTGTCGCTTTAAATACTTGCATTTCATAAATATTAGTGTCAATGAATTTTTCAAGCAGTTTGAGTATGCTGATTTATATATATATATAGATGCCATTTTCTTGCATTAAATTACATCGCTGGAGTAGTTCAGCTTATAGAAATAACAAAATAGTCTCTTTGTGTAGTGTAGTATATTCCTATTAAAAGTTACTGATGTATATAAATTAACATTCTTTCAGTAACTGAACACTAAAACTTTGCTGTAATAGACTTCAAATTCTGTTTTTCAGTTCCATAAAATTTCATAATCTTCAAGGTGCAGCATATATAGTGAGAATAGTTTGCTTTATTCCTGAGTATTGATTGATCATTTGATTGGGGAGGTGTTTGGTTTTGCTGCATTAGATTCAGTACCATAATTATCAGTGTTTGAAATGGTAAGAATCAACAACCAGAATAATCCCTGCTTCTCCTCTCATGTGTGTTTGTGCCTGCCCTTATCACATAAACTTCAGGTGTGCATAAAAATAAAATGTTACCTAAGTGAGAAATGTTACTTCACTGTAGCATAGTCCTTAACGCTATAAAAATACTTCATTCCTTTATTATTCACATAAAGATAAATTGATTTGCAGATAAACTATAATCAAATTCATATTGTTAATTTATTTATAAATGAAAGTTTTCTATCTGGAAATCAAACATTCCAGAACTTCATGAATTTCTTCCACTTGCAGTAATCTACCACATTATAGAAGTTACATATTCCTGAAAGACTGACAGAAATTTGATTTTCAGCAGCTCAAATATTGTTAAATTTGCATTATTTTATCATTTTTTATTAAAAAAAACCGTCATATTATGACCTAAAATTACACATACTTAATAATCATACTTCTTTTAACCCCACATTCGATGAACGTGAAGTAATTGTCAGTAAGATAATGACCAATTTGTTAGATGGTGACTTGAAGACAGTCTAATTACAATAGACTTCCAATTATCCAGGTTGTCTGGGAAATATATTTTCTCGTATGATCGAAATCCCAGATAATCTACAGAAGTCTTGTCCTGTTACAGGTTTAAATACCAGAAGAAATTATTTTCCATAGTTGTGAAGTACAGTTTGTGTTTACTGTTGTCTATTTCAAACACTGATTATGGTGGAGACTGAATTCCTGCCACTCCCATATCAAAACCCTGCCTACCTAGTAAAATTGTTGGTACAGTCAAGTATTTATCCTTGAATTTTTAACACATTTTATTTTTAGTTACTAACATTTCTATTTCCACAATAGTAGATGAGCTTTAGACTGCAGTTTTTAACATTTTGCTGCATTGTTTTTATATTATTAGTATGCAAGATATATTTCCTGTTAATTATTTATAAGCAGTATGTTATTCATGCTGTGTAGTTTGTTGAGCTGACTTTTGTTTAGAAGTAGTGGAAGTTGAGCCATAGTATGTATATATAATTTATCATAAATACAAACCCTAAGGAACAGATATCAACTATGTAAGATTTTAAACAGGTCACAGTGAATAAATGCTATAAAATTCTCTTGGGTGATCAGCTGTGTCTGCTGAGTTAAGAACAAATGTTTTGGAGGCTCACTGTCTCCATTATCAAGGTCAATGTGAGGAATTACCAAAAGTTGTTGATAGGTAATAACAGTCCTAGTTAGGTCTTATCCGTCACTATGCAACCAGAGAGTCGAGTGAAATCGTGCAGTCACCCTTCCCCACTTTAAGCTCAGTGTCCTGTTACTTAACTTAGAGCTTGAGTCTGTCTTAAACGGTTGGGGAAAATCAGTAGCAGGCAAAGACTAGTTAACAGACACTTCAACCTCCAGTTTAAGTGGCAGGACACCGAATCTGAAGTAGGAGGGGTGACCACACAGTCTGGCTGCACCAACAGGGAAAATACCACTAGGACTGACAGGTGTATGTCAGTGACTTTTGATCGTTGCTCAAATTAACCCTGATGATGGAGACGGAATGAGCCTGTGAAATGATGGTTTTTAACTCAGCATTGACACGGCTGATAACTCAAAGGTATTTCATAGCAAATGTCAACTAAATCATATAGTGTGTCCATTTGAAATTATTTTTAAACCAAACATGATTAATGGATTCGAGAGACATGACATTTCTTCATCAAAAATGTGTCATGTACACCATATATGTTGCTCTAATTGAGTTCTCCACAGGATGGGGCAAGCAAGCAACTGTGAGTTGTGTGGATTATAGCTGTACTAAAAATGTTCTATTGCTGCATGGTTCTGCTATACATAAAATGTAAATTTTGTGAGAAATTTTTTATAGTTTTATCTACAGTCACCAGATGTCATGATGACTATTACAGCTTTGAAGCAAACTGTTTTATGTACATTGTCCATCATCCAATATAAAATAAATAAAACAATGACGTTTCGGAGATGGGAGTCTATCTCCGAAACGTCGTGGTTTATTGATTTGATTTGATTTGATTTGTTTTAATCTTCAACGATGGATAATGTCCAGAAAACATTTTGCTTCAACAACGTGCTGTTTTACTCAAATTATTGTTATTCTTGTATAATTAGTAATTCAAATATTCCCTTTAACATTAACAGAACGTGTTAAATGTGATGTGGTGCCTTCAGGAAAGAGAAATCAGCAGACTTGCTGACATTTCATGGTGGTTACATAACAGTTCACAATTATCAAAAGTGTGAAAGGTTGTCATTATTTTCAGTTACTGCAGTATTGCTTGTTTGAGCATTATGTTACTTATTATCCATTTATCATTTTCTTCATTGCTTGATTAGTGCAGCAGTCTGAATTCCTTACAGTTCTTGTACTTTAAATAAAATGCATGTCACATAAAAAGGTCACAGTACCCTCATATTGCGCCCATGAAAGCATTGGAACAGAAATTTCGTATTGAATTTAAAAGTGATTCTCCCAGTAAAATTCCATCATCTGCCAACATCTACGGCAATACAAATGTACCATTGTGCATTATAATCATGTCTGATATAGTGCCAAGCTATTTTGGCTGTACAGATAACTTCCCGAATATTCAGTTTTAAAAACACGCCAATTTCTGCGTTAACAAATAAAACGTACTCGGGTAAGAAACCACCTGTAGTGACTCAGGGATGGAATTGGGTTGATACCTTGGCTTTGCATACAATAACATATAATTTTATTATACTCTAAGGAATGTAATACACAGTTTAGTTTTTTCTGCATTTAATTCTGTAGCCTCACTGTTTAAGTTGTGAACTTAAGTATGTCATTAATAGGTAGCTACAGCTAGGTGAATGCACTTATCTCTTTGCTAATTGTGTGCATACTGTAAGAAGTTTCCAGCATTTCAAAATGAGGGAAAAATTCTAAGTGTGCAGAACTGTGGGATGCAAAATGTCAAAAACTCTTGCAATGTCTGAAGAAATTATACATCAGTATGATTGACAATTTCCATGTTACACTTTACTTGCCCTATCCAGTGAGGAAAGAAATATTGAGGATGAGGTTTGTAACACAAAAACCACTTATATATGAGCAGACAGGTAAAATTTGTTGGGGATGACTTGTGTTTTGTAAGAACCGTGACACCTATATGGTTTTTCATACATGTGTATTACTTATACTTTCAAACAGTGTTCTTTTAATTCCTTCCTGTTTTGCTCTTTGTATTACATTTTTATTCTTTTCTTTTTTAATTTTTTATTTGCTTTGGTATGCACATAAAAGCCTATATGTTTTCCTGTTTAAGACATTTTTGTACCTTACATTAATATCTGATATTGTACTGGGCACTTTTTAATGTTCCATAATTATTAATTGCTTGCATGCATTTTTGAAATGCAAACCAGGTAAAATGATCCATGAAGGGCAGTCATGATTGAGTAGTCTCATTTCCAGTAGAGTAAACTGTAAAATTTTACTAATTTGCTATGTTGGTATTTTTCTGTATGTAAAAGCGTATTTACACATTATTCATAAACATATTTTAACTATCATTTGATTTCATATAATAGTTCACAAACTAGGATAATGAAACCACAAAACTTAATATCTGTAATTTGAGCAGATATGCCTTCTTTAATATAAAATTTGAAGATATTGCCTCGTTACCAGATTACGCATGTATGGGAATCTAGAAATTACTTTTGATATTTTCTTGTCAAACTTATTTTTATTTTTAATTTATGATCTTAAAAAACATCCATTACTATGATCATCTGTTGTTCAAAGTTTAGCATTTTAACGGTAAATCATTCTGTTTACCACTCTCATTTCAGAGTTTCACAGAGAACAGTAATCAGTTTGGTTATAGAAGATAAGGCATGTGATTGACTTCCAGTAGCAAACCTTTTTTGCATGATTATTATTTTGATTGAACTGCTTTTAGTAGTAGCAGACAATGTAAGACAGGGCAGAGAGGTGTAAGCAATTTATTATAGAAAATGTGGAAGAAGTTTTGCATTTTTTCGATATTATAAAATTACATTAATAGACAGGCTAAAATATATACATAATCTTCTATGTTAGTAGAAGAATATGTTCTCAAGTATCATGGACAAAAACAAATATGGTAATAGAAAATATCTGTGGGTGAGGTAGAATATGCCCTGCCAAAAACAAATGTAATAACAAAGAAAATAACTGGTGAAGTGGAATATATTCAGTCAAAAACAAATGTGATAACAAACAATATTTGTGGGTGAGGTAAAATACATCCAGTAGTTACTTGGTATGAGACCTATGCTCTGTCCAGTTCTTTGTTCCATCTCACCATTTTACTCATATTATTTAAAATATTTATTTAGACATACTGCATGACTGCAAATAACTATTCCATTAAATGACTTGTAACAATTAGTAATTCCTTGAAGGGTTTGCATTTAGATAAAAATTGTAATAACCCTTATTCAGAGACAAACAATTTTGGTGTCGATCACAAAAAGCCAACACAAAATAGGAAGTCTTAACTGAAGACTGCATATCTGAAGAAATAGAAATGCTGACTTTGAGAGATGAAATGTTTGCTGCTTATAACAGACAAATGTCAGTCGTATGTGATATTTATCTGTTTTAATCTTCATGATGTTTGTTATTTTTTAGTTTTTATTTGAACTCCTTAATGCAGAGCAGAGGAGGTGAGAAAGGTTTAAAAAGCGATATCGTGTTGCTGAAGTACCGTGTCACCAAGACGTGCATTCTCAGAGCATGGAACTACATGGCTTTACTTCTCAGATATTTTTACTTTCAAGGAAAGCATTTCTGTAATGAAAGGTTATAATGTTTTTATGTATTCTGTCATATTATTGAATGTGAAATTTACATGAATACTTCAGTTACTACGGTAAGGTACTACTATGTGACCAGTCCCCAGACTGTATTTTACATCATCATTCAGAATGAATGTTATGGGTGACAGAAGAGAGCCCTCCATCTGCAGTTGCTTGTTTCTAAAGTCACTGGTAAAAGCAAGTGACCAAATATGGATGAGTGGTTAGCACTCCTGCTTTGTGTTTGGGAGGTCCCAGGTTCAAATCTCAGGACTGAAGACTGAGAGGCTGAGGAAAGCCAAGGAAAAACTCATTCAGGGTAGATGTGAACTGAACGACTCCAAAACATAAGCCAGCCATGTAACTGCTTAAGCTGACTTGCTCTTCTGTAAAAAAAATTGGGCTATTTAATTTTTTTTTGTGATGTCTTAGCTAGGTAAAAGTAAAGTAAACATGACATACGCACTATTAACCCATTGTTTATTCTGATAGGGATCCATTAGCTTCGCAATTAAAAATTGAGTTTGTCTTCCAAAGGGTTTATTATTAAAGAAATCTGATATTGTTAGTTACATTGTGTTTGTCTCTGAATACATCTGCCTGTATATTTGAACTGCAATGCAATGCAATGTTGGCTGTTCTGTTTGTTGTAATGAGCTTGTTATACTGATGCCATATTCCCCCCTGTTCCTGTTCTCTCCTTCCCCACCTTTGTGTGCGTGTGCACCAAATACCTCACCTCCTCTTGTTCGTGCGCAATTCCCACCCTCTGCATGTGCGCAACACAGAACACTTTGTCACAGGACCTCTACCACCAGAGCTACTCACGTGTTGGCGTTGTGTTTGCATCTATTACCAACTACCATGAATTCTACATTGAGCTGGATGGCAACAACCAAGGAGTTGAATGTCTTAGGTTACTTAACGAGATCATCGCTGATTTTGATGAAGTGAGTACAAGTCGTTAATGCCACTTATATTTTAATTTTTTTATAACTTGTGTCTGTTGTGCGGGTATGTATATAAAATATAACAGCAGGACACACAATAAGATGAAGATGGCTGTCTTCTGGGTTATTCTTCCATGTATTATGGTAGAAATTTATTGACGTTTCACAAGTACACACATGATTTGTTTTCTTAAAAGTACCAGTACTTGTGTATCACCGAGAGCTTTATTACCTACTGCAAACAAATGAAAACTAATAAAAGAAAGTCCTTATTTGACTTACATTGCCATCATCTCACCGAGAGATGCATGAAAAATATGTGACAATTGTTAATATCCCAGAGAGACTGTAATTCAGCAATCAGTCTGGTATAGAGCCATTAGGTGTCACAGACTGTGTTTGTTACGTATCTTTTGTTATGTAAGCAGACAAACAAAGATTTTAGCCAGCTTCTGTAAAATGTCAGTATTGTATTTGCAGTAGTTTCAGATTTTTATCTGTTTTAATCTTCATGATGTTTGTTATTTTTTAGTTTTTATTTGAACTCCTTAATGCAGAGCAGAGGAGGTGAGAAAGGTTTAAAAAGCGATATCGTGTTGCTGAAGTACCGTGTCACCAAGACGTGCATTCTCAGAGCATGGAACTACATGGCTTTACTTCTCAGATATTTTTACTTTCAAGGAAAGCATTTCTGTAATGAAAGGTTATAATGTTTTTATGTATTCTGTCATATTATTGAATGTGAAATTTACATGAATACTTCAGTTACTACGGTAAGGTACTACTATGTGACCAGTCCCCAGACTGTATTTTACATCATCATTCAGAATGAATGTTATGGGTGACAGAAGAGAGCCCTCCATCTGCAGTTGCTTGTTTCTAAAGTCACTGGTAAAAGCAAGTGACCAAATATGGATGAGTGGTTAGCACTCCTGCTTTGTGTTTGGGAGGTCCCAGGTTCAAATCTCAGGACTGAAGACTGAGAGGCTGAGGAAAGCCAAGGAAAAACTCATTCAGGGTAGATGTGAACTGAACGACTCCAAAACATAAGCCAGCCATGTAACTGCTTAAGCTGACTTGCTCTTCTGTAAAAAAAATTGGGCTATTTAATTTTTTTTTGTGATGTCTTAGCTAGGTAAAAGTAAAGTAAACATGACATACGCACTATTAACCCATTGTTTATTCTGATAGGGATCCATTAGCTTCGCAATTAAAAATTGAGTTTGTCTTCCAAAGGGTTTATTATTAAAGAAATCTGATATTGTTAGTTACATTGTGTTTGTCTCTGAATACATCTGCCTGTATATTTGAACTGCAATGCAATGCAATGTTGGCTGTTCTGTTTGTTGTAATGAGCTTGTTATACTGATGCCATATTCCCCCCTGTTCCTGTTCTCTCCTTCCCCACCTTTGTGTGCGTGTGCACCAAATACCTCACCTCCTCTTGTTCGTGCGCAATTCCCACCCTCTGCATGTGCGCAACACAGAACACTTTGTCACAGGACCTCTACCACCAGAGCTACTCACGTGTTGGCGTTGTGTTTGCATCTATTACCAACTACCATGAATTCTACATTGAGCTGGATGGCAACAACCAAGGAGTTGAATGTCTTAGGTTACTTAACGAGATCATCGCTGATTTTGATGAAGTGAGTACAAGTCGTTAATGCCACTTATATTTTAATTTTTTTATAACTTGTGTCTGTTGTGCGGGTATGTATATAAAATATAACAGCAGGACACACAATAAGATGAAGATGGCTGTCTTCTGGGTTATTCTTCCATGTATTATGGTAGAAATTTATTGACGTTTCACAAGTACACACATGATTTGTTTTCTTAAAAGTACCAGTACTTGTGTATCACCGAGAGCTTTATTACCTACTGCAAACAAATGAAAACTAATAAAAGAAAGTCCTTATTTGACTTACATTGCCATCATCTCACCGAGAGATGCATGAAAAATATGTGACAATTGTTAATATCCCAGAGAGACTGTAATTCAGCAATCAGTCTGGTATAGAGCCATTAGGTGTCACAGACTGTGTTTGTTACGTATCTTTTGTTATGTAAGCAGACAAACAAAGATTTTAGCCAGCTTCTGTAAAATGTCAGTATTGTATTTGCAGTAGTTTCAGATTTATATTTTTGTGACTTTTCAGTAAAATTTCTTGGCACTTACCAAACATATTTTTTGCTGCTTACATTGGAACTCAAAAGGTTAACATTAATTAATTACAGATTTGTGATTTGTGGTACAGTGTAACATTATCTGTTGCTAGAAAGAAAACCCATGTATATTATTTGTACTTTGTAAGATTACCTTTAGTCACTTAAAATTTATATTGTCTTCAGTTTTTCTTACCAAACACCAAAGAAAATCTACTTACAGCTAATGTATTTTGTACATTAGTTGTGATAAAATTTTATTAGTTCTTATTCAATTTTTTAGATAATTATGTTCAGGATAAATAATTTATTTCTCTATGGAGAAAGGATACTGTGCTACAGCCATGGTTTGTGAGCCATGTACTTTCTTTCATTTGATGTCTGTTCTGATTTAAGTATATAGTTTATGTTTTGTTAAAAAAAGTTTTTCAACTAATCTGCCTTGCTTATTAATCTTGATCTTTATTTATTTCAGTGCAAATCCATTGTGAAGTGAGCTGATCAGTCTGCCAATACTATACTGTCTTGTTCTTATCACTTGGCTTTATGCAGAGAATCTTACAGAGTACCTCTTCCTTTATTATGAAGGGTAGACAGCCTCTAAATTTTATTATACAAGAAAATATTTAGCATTATTTTAAGACTGACACATTGTTTGTAAAGTTTGTGAAAAAGAACTACTGCAGTCAAATACAGTAAAACCCTACATGGTCTTTCATCTTTACTGTCTTCATACATGATTCGTGTCTCACAGGCTAGGAGCCACATGTATGGGCAGTTCTTGATGTGTTGTACTAACATTATCAGTAAAATTATGATGATATTCTTTTGGGTTTTGGCACCATATATGCTTATGGTAGGTGCCAACATTTAGGAGAAAAATGCTGTCTCAATCTTCAGTGCTAAAGTGGTGATACTGGGAAGTGGAGAGCTTTATATAGGGTTAGAGGAAGGGAACGCTGAGGAAGTTGGTCAATCTTAAATGAGGAATGAGGGGGATAGAATTCTGGGCCAATAGGGAGTCTCCAAGTAGGCATCAAGGGGGGG
>NW_019059655.1:149875-171635 GCF_000696155.1 Zootermopsis nevadensis | reverse complement strand
GGAAAGTTCACTGAACAGGGGAAGAAATGGAACGCTGTCAACAGCAACAGTGGAACACAGTGGGGATAAACAAGAAGTCAGAGCTTTCAAAGTGCGGAGAAAAACGCCGGCCATCGTTCCCCTGGACACCATATGTAGTGGTGGAAATGTTCTGCCTCATGCAAATTCTCCTCCCCTGTCTGCAACAACTGAGACTATGGGAAGTTGCCAAGGGGTACAGCGCTTTCCAAGTTTCAGGTAGGCCCTTTCAGGTTGATGAGTATGGGGTCTCACATAGAATACAGTTTATCAGAATAAAGTCTGGAGAGAGAATTTGTGCTTGTTAATGTTTTTACATTGTTTAATTAGCAACTTAAAGAACTGTAAGCCTTTCTGATTCTACAAATTAATCTTGTTGAAAGAATTTTGAAGTTGATGTCATTTAGCATTGCACATAACACGCATGAAAATTTCTTCCAAGATGCAAGTACCAACAGCTAATACTTTCAGTAGCACAGTGACACCTATAAATCAGGGACAAATGCTCTAGGCAGTCAATGAAAATTCACAGAACAAGCCGATTGGTTTCATCTGTTTATTTCTGTTATGAAGTTCATCCATCGATGGGAAATATTTAGGTCATCAGTTAACTTACGCGTAACATTTCCTTAACTGGAAACAAATGCCCTCCCCGTCTTTCTGTATGCCTGCGCATATGCGTACACTAGTGTTAACAAAAATGAAAATGACAGTTTCGGTTCTTTCTGCCTGTAACTTAAATCATATTAGAATTGTAATAGAACCAAATTGCTTCGTATTGAAAACACATCATGACACACATAATTTGTAAGCATCATCATCATCTGTTGATATTTTCTCAAGGTTGGAATTGTTTTATGATAGATCATTCTCCATTCATCTCTATAATGGCATAAAGTATTCATTTTGTAGTTATAAAATTTAAAGTTTGTGGTTCTCACAGTGGTGAAGATTATGATTATGATCTGGGTTTTGATACCTTGTAGTCTTGTAGATAATTACCAAAGATTTGAAGGAACATACTCCTCCATCCTGAGGTTTGAAATAAGTCAGAATGGGGACATGAGGCATTTATATAAGAGGAGGATGGACACAAGAAGAGAGATGTGACTGAGAGACTCTGAAAAGGACAACTCCTTAGGGAGACCCTGATAGAGGCTTACTTCCGAGAGGGTCATGTGAGGAACCATGGCCTGATGGAAACCAGTAATAGTATGTGGTGGAAAGGAAGATGTCGCAGTCTAGAGAGACAAAAGGATGAAAAGTGACAGGAGAGTGGTGAATGAGAATTGGGATACATGATGAAAGGTAAGCAAAGTGGCAGCAAATGTAAATAGGGATAAAAGAAGGGTGAGAGAAAGTGTTAACCAATGATGGGATTGGGGATGAAGGCTGATTGGGAGTCCCTAATAAGGATAGTCTTTGAGGATGTCCCTTATGAGGACTGTGGGCAGACATGGACTGTGTATATTGAAAAAACCATGAGACTTGGATGGACCCATAAAGGTGTTCTTCACTCCCACTAGAGCACAAAGGATGCCTGTTGAACCAAAAATAAATAAACTACAAACCTGTTGACCACCGCTTTCTCTTTTTCTTATTCCTTTTATCCTGACTCCCATTGGTCGCTGTTTGTTTCCTCATTGTCCTTTATCTGCATTCCTGTCAGCCACTCTTCTCTTACCCTTGTTTCTATGTCTGTGGAACATCTTTTTCCATTCCATCACTTGCTGTTACTGGATTCCCTTGTTCCTGACAGGACCTTCTTCAGAAGTAGGTCCTCATCAGACCTATTAGAGCTACCCTTTTCAGGGCCCCTCACTTACTTTTTATTTCTGTCCTGTATGAACATTTCACATCCCCAGTCTGATTAATTTCAACCCTGAAGATGGAGGAGATATGTTCCTTTTAAAATTTTGTAATTACCTGCAAGACTACACAGCATGATGACCCAAAACACCACAGTCAATAATGGTTACAGGAAATGATGGTTAGAGCCATAAGTTGCATCAAATTGGAAATTATGGGAATTAAATTTCAGTGACAAAACACATAGATTCAGTTCATTTACCATACACAAAATGGCTTATAGACATGTGGCATGACTGAAAATTTGGATGTCAACAAAATAGTAGAAGGGGTAATGTGATAAGGGACACAATATAAGTACCATAAAACATATAATAAACACATTGTGCCAAAGAAATTCTGCAAAAATGTGCCTTTATATTAAAAAACATAGAATACTTGATGAAATGTCATGTGAAATTACTATTTGCAAGCTGCAGCTGCTGTTGCCAAATTTATTATTAATTCTGTGGCATTTTATGACTAGTGTGCAGTATCTTCCTTAATTGTTAAAGGAAGTATTTTTAAGATTTCTGGGTTGTTGCGCTGTGTAGTCTGGTCGATGTTAACCAACGTTTCAGAGGTCATACTGCCTCCGTCATCAGGGCGATGACGGAGGCAGTGTGACCTCTGAAACGTTGGTTAACATCGACCAGACTACACAGCGCAACAACCCAGAAGACAGAAATCTTCATACTCACCCCTGTGAAAACCTCAAATCTTACAAGTATTTTTAAATTACACATGACACAAACTGTGATTTCTTTAACGTGTTATTTAGAAACTCAAAGGCATACACTTTGTACAGTTTCTTAGGTAAGGTTCCTCTCTTTTTTCTGCATTTCTGTGTAGATATTCTTTGTTTCTTGAGATATCAGAGTTATCCATGCAACATGATTCATCAGTGGATGAGGTACACAAAATCACAACTGGAATTAAATTCACGAAGAGAGGCTTATTTACACGTGCGACCAGATCGTTAATGCTTGATGGTTAGGAGGACAAATGAATGGCACTTGCATGTGGTTACGTCTTCTTTAGTTAAGCTGCACTGAAGTGAGTTTGAAGCATTTGTGATGGGCATAAGGTCACTCTGTAGCACTGCATTGCTTAGAGATTTTTTAACTTATAAAAAATGTGAATGTTTGTTCTTAATTTTATCTCCCCTCCTTTATCTTATGAAATAGTTTTGATAAGTGCAAAACAATTTTGTGGGCTCTTTTTAAAAATTATTTATATACTTTTTGATTTGAATAATGTCCATCTGAATAGTTTAGATAACTGACCTAATTTAGCCAGGCTGCATGTTTTACAAGTCTTTAAATGGTGTATTGAATAGCTTTTAATACCACTGCAGTGTTTTAACCAGTTTATAAGTTACTTTATGTTTAATTCTAATATAGGGAAATATTGATCATGTGTGAACTGTGGTTTCATGAAATATTTCTTGAAATTATCTTGAATCATACACACAGACATCAAAATTATTGTACTTTCTGCTGTATTTTAATTTATTTTATTCTCATATTAGATGGCGTGATACAGTTGCTAGTCCTCTCTGGGCAGACGGTTTGCCTGCCCTCCTTTGCCTTTTCCCTTCATCTTTTGTCTTATGCCTTGTGGTTTTCAGTTTCTTTTCGATGTGATTTTAGTTGTCTTTTTTCTGTGAATCATGTTGCATCTCTTAAATCATACTTATTGTATTCTATGTTGAGATAGCCATTTATCTCCACTTTGGGTTTGGTTTGTTGGTTCACTGTGGGACTTGGCAAAATCTTTGCATATTAATTATTACATAAATTGATTGACCCCTTGGCTTGTTGGTTTGTGGCTGATACTTTCATACTGCTTTCCCTATATCACGCTGTTGAAACATGCAGTGAGACAGTCATATATACTATGTATACAACACACACAGAGACAGACTCCATGTGTAGGGATAGGAGTGGATTTCTTCTGTCTTCAAGAATACCGAAGCGGAGGTTCATTAGGACCTGTCCAATTGGTAATATCTCCTCTCTCTAAACATGACTGCAGGTGATGTTGCTGGCTTAGAATCTTAATTGCTGCTAATTTTGTATTTATTTGCCTTGTGTTTTCTGAATCTGTTTGGAAAGAGTAAATTTTGCTGGAGAACTGGTACATATTTTATTGTTAAATGCTCCCATAGGTAAAGTGTGCATTTCTGCCTGAATCAAAATATATAGTAATGTTTCTAATACAAAATTATTGTTTTTTTTAATAATTTGTAATTATGTCAAATATAATTTTATAACATACTAATCTTCTGTGGAAACAGAATGGAAATTTGATGACAGCATATTCATGTCAATAGACTCCATTATTTCATTATTTGACCATTATAAATTTAAATGATGTATCAGACTGTACTAGTGGTAAATATTCACTAGATTCTTAAGGTTGAAAGTTTTGTTAATGCTGTTCTCTATCCAAACATATTCTAATAGGATTTTCTTCACATTCTGTATTTCAGTCTTCCTATCCTTTGCTTTCCATTGCTTGCTCGTGTTTGAAGCCCTTTTTAACATGTCAGTATTTGTTTTGTTCATTCATTGTTTGTGATTATGTGTACTGGCTTTTAGTGGTTGTAGTAAACTACTGCTCTTTTTTGCAATTATATGCTGCCAGATCTTCAAGGTCCAGTATGTTTGCTTTGCAATTCACAATTTGTATTGCTCTCTGTTCTTCACTTACTATTACAAGAAAAAATTGATATACATTGGCCAGTCTGGAACATAATGGAGGTTGGATCTGAGAATCTAGTTGCGTTATGAATTTGCAGCAAAATACTTCAGCTCTAATCTATCTATTAATGAATCTATTGGAACTGCTTTTTTTTATTGTAATCAAGGAGCAAGCTCATTGCATGTTTTGATTCTTTGGAATGCAGCACTGCCTTGCAGCTAAACCATTTTAGAGGCTTTCATACCTCAATTAATATTTATTTATTTGTTATGATCAGTAGTAAAATATTTTATAATGTTCATGATGATAATGTTGCCATAAAATATGGTCATTAATAAATGTAAGTGTATTTTGTTATCTTGAAACAGGGTACCCCAAACACTACAAGAAGCATTCATATAGTTTTGTGTTCTTTGGACAATGCGTGGAACGAATGCATGTAGGGCTGGTCGTGTCTGTCCGTCTGCACGATTCAACTCGAAAACAACTGGCTGGATTTGGATTAGATTTTGTATGGACATTATGCCATTGGGAAATATGTTAAAACTGTGCTTCAGAATTTCCCACAATCAATATTACCAATATGGGAGGCAAACAAACTTGTGTGGTGGGGTCGACACTAACATCACTTGCAATAAAGTAACAACGTGATGGCTACATAAAAAAAGACTTGATGAGGATTCAATCCTGTGACCCCATGCTTATGAGAGCAGTTTGCTACCACAGAGTTAATGTGCCGTATAACATAGCAATATTGATTTACATTACTTAAGCATTTAATTTCCTATATACTCTGGCTGTGAGGCTAAATGTGAAATTTATATAGTCATCACTAAAAGATTGAAGAAGGCATTAAGCATGATTTTTGTAGTTGGAAACTAATAAGTGACATATCCGTGAGGATGGCTGTCTTCTGGGTTGATGCACAACAACCCAGAAGACAACCATCTTCAAACTCACTGCCGTGAAAACCTCAAATCCTACACTGACATATTTTTTTATTAAGAATTCATAATTTGCAAAGAACATGTGTATTCCTGTATGGATTACACTTTCCAGTCTTGTTTAAGCTTCAAATTTATAATCAAAGAAGAATCATTTGTGAACATCACCACACAGCAGACAGAACTAAAGACAGTCTGCTGTGTGGTGAAATACTTTTAGAAAATGGTGGTAGAATCTTTTGGGAAAGGAAACTTCCAATTGAGTGCTTCAGATGAGGCATTCCATACTCAGCTTATTAATCTTAGTTTTAATATTTTCTGTTCCACTGCTTTGTCACAAGGTCATGCTTAGTTACAAATAGCAAAAATTACAGTGCAGCAAATGTGTCCTGTTTTAATTATCATCACTGCATTTAACCTACCCCATCTTTTGAAAGGCCAGGCATATTAAAAATAGTCTGAACTTCATAAAATTTTCATTTCTCACATTGATTCTCATGATGTTCATAATTTTGAGTTGTCACATTTATAATTACAGATTTTGGATTCAGTTGTGTTAAATGTACTTGTTGAGGCTCTTGGGAATGTGCTGGGATATTTTTGGTGGCAGCCTTTGTGTAATTTCATTGTGCTACGTTTTTTCTGTGTTTTTTTATGTATGTATTTACAAATGTTGACAGTAAAAAGAAAAATTATGTGCAGGGGCATAATGAATATGACATGCATAAAATTGTTGCATGATGAATGCTGAAGATACCATTTTACTTACCCTATGAGATGTTGAATGCAGTGATACTGCTTATCTGTTTTATCAGAAATATATGAGGACATCTGGTCAATAGTGAGTACATTAGTGGATCAGCTGATATATCTTATTACACATGAATGAATCAGATGTGATTGTCTCCCCTTCATGGTAAATTAGCTTGCTAAATGTAGCATAATGTATGATTGCAGTGTTGTTATTTGCTGGGCATTTGTGCGTTTCTTAGTTTTAGTATAGTTTATTTAATTTATGTTTTGGCCACACAGGACGATAATTTCATCCTGTGTATAACATGATGTCTTCCTAATTGGTTATTGAAAGTGATCTTCTTTGTTAATTATTAATTATTTTATGTGTTTATGGTTATGCAGCACCATTACCAGTGTTTGGATTCTTGCTGCCTCTTCTCTCATTGTTCAAAATGTACTTAACTAAGGTTCATCGTTGTCAGTCTTATGGGTTGTAACTTTGTGCGAATTTCTAATTTCAGCTTTGTTTTTGGTGCATTCTGTAATGTGTGTTTTACACACAGTATAGTTCTTTACACTGTACAGACAACTGTTTTACGATAACTGTTGAAAATTTGATTTTAAAAAAGAATATAATATTAATAAAAGGAAGAAACCAGATGTTTATATATAGTGTATAAAACTATACTATATGTAGAATTTCTACAGATTTGATGATTGATTGAAATGTTGGATAATTTAAGCAGGATCAAACAAAAGGGGCATATTTTTTTCTCTTTTATGATTTTAGGTACACTTATATACATTTTATTAACAACTGCTTATTGGTGGGCTCTTTTCTATTATGATTTTAACCAACTTTTTTCTATTGAAACATGTTAATCACTCATTACAGTCTTTATTATGGTCTGCTGTATTCATGCTTGCTTCCATTTACCTGTCAGCTTTACTTGTACGCGATGTTGGGGCTGATAGATAACACCGCTTTGGTACGCCACCCAAACATAATCAGAAACGAAGCTGGCTCTCTACTGAGATGTTGTGCCATGTAATCTAGTAGAAGTTTACCGACATTTCATTGGAAGCATACACCTCTGCAACATTGGTAAAGTTCTATCAGATTACATGGTGCAACAACCCAGAACACAGCCATCTTCATACTTACCACTGTGATAACCTGATATTCCAGCAAAGTAGGAAAAATATGAAAATTTTACCAAGCTTGAACACTTATTCTCAGCATATGAAAAGCTATGGTACAGATGTATAAAAAGAGAACAAAACAGAATCAATAACAAGTTAAAAAATTTAAAAAGAATGATTAAAGAAAAGAAATATTAAATTAGTTATCTTTTCAGATTTTTAATGAGGAATATTATGTCTTTTAATCAGGTTAATGTTATATAAGATGAAAATGTCTGTGTAAAATAATTGTGATATAATGTGAGGTTAGAATGTACCAAAAATACCTCAAAAGGTTATCGCATTTGCAGTCAAAACATACAGGAAAATAACCAAATTTGTGGATTGAAATGTGTATTAAGCTATATTTTTACATTAATGGACATAATGATGGCTTCAAAGAGATCAGGTCAGAAATTCAGTAATTTTTTTACTCTTGCATGTCTTGACATGTGCATCCATTGCACATAGTTTGTGGAATTGTTCAGTTACATTAGCGATAGAACTCGGAGGACTCTGAAACTTTCGGAGTGGGGAAATTAATTGCCTTGAGCAGTGATCTATCATAAAATGTTGCCATTGATGTGGAAGACTGACAGATGGTAACAAATGATCTGTCAGAGCAGTGTGTTTTGGGGAGGAATCACTGGTTCAAGGATGCTGTGAATCATTAGATGACCAGTGTAATGAACAGTTATCAACACCACAAAATGAGAACAATGTGACAGAGGTTGCACTCTGATCATCAGATGGTAGAGACAGTCGGGTGACTATATTTTGTTTTCTATGTGATCTACAAACTAAATGAATCCTTACATGTGGAAGTTGCTATTACCGCTGGAAGTCGCAAAGCTTCAGCAGAATTTCTCACGAATGAAATTGATTTTTAAAGTTATTTTTGACTCTCATTATATCATGGACCATGAATCTTTACATATTTTTTAGTGTGCTATGATCAGTAAGGAGAGGTATAAGGAGATGTTTGCTCTGTATGGGAGGCAACTTGCTTGGAGTATCTCAAAATTTTGCCAGCCAGAGAGTGAGTGCTCATTCGTAATTTTTTGTGTGTCACTGCTTATATAATAGTAATGTAAGAAGCACAGTATTTTACTGCTTCCCTATCAGACACTTTCTGATGATCTCATGTTATGTGATGTTTTCATCTTTCATTGGATGAAAGACCAACTAAATTGATGTCATTTCAAGAATGCACTGGATGTTGATTTTGTAGATTATGTTGCAATAACGTCCATATGGTAGTTTCCAGAAATATTTTGAAAGCAGTGGTATTTAACAGCTTAGTGTCACTAGATTCAAGATACATTTCCTGTACGAGAACTTAATGAAGCTTAAAACATAATCCTTAAAATAATAATACACTAATTTTAACATAATTGCTTTGAAAGAATTCTCTGAATTTAGTTCTAGGAATAGGCACTTGTGTAGATTGTTTTGGATATTCATAGTCACTAACATTGGTGATTCTAAATGGTAATGATAAATGGGTATTGTAGAGTATTAGATTCAGTACCTAATGCTACAAGGCTCTTGTAAATTTTGGTAGTTTGAGATATTTTTTGGAACAGGAATATCATTTGGTCCACTAATGTATTGCACCCAGGACCAAAGTGTCTTGCTTTGCCTATTTCACTTGCTTGCAAGTAGAAGAAAAACAAATGCACATACTGCGTTAACCAGAGACATTATTGACATAAGAAATGAGATGGCAAGCTACAAATAATGCTGCTTGGAAATTTGTGTTTTTAGTATGGACAGTATATGCTTCTTTATCAGCTCCCCCTCCCGCCCCTCTTGTCCGATTGCCTTGTACTTCTAATGGTCCTCAGGTGCACAGATTCTTCCCAACTACATTATGTAGTCTTACAGCAAAGATGCTCATTTGTATGTGTGATCACAGAAGCACCGGGAAGGAAACGAGTGAATGTGAGACCCTGGAAAGTGAGACCATTGGTGATGATGATGATGATGATGATGTGAAGAAGGAGAATGCTGAAATTGAAAGCTTTGAACGTGAAGAGAAGAGGATAGTCGAGGAAGTGGAAAGACAGGTGAGAATGTTCCTATGCTGTATCTACTCAAGTAAGGATGCCATATGCCTTGTTCTCTGAAGCTAAGTCCATCTATGTCAATATTTTTAATAAATGGTAATAACATTGTGATAATTTGAAATATAGGATGAACTTAAAACACATACTTAAATTTTGAAAGACTGTGTTTTATATGGTGATGTAAGAAGGAACTGAATTCTGAGTGTATGTGTATTTACTGTTACTACTGAAAAGTATGACTTGGTTTATTGAATAAATTTATTTTACTGTGTCAGTATTGTTCTTACACGTTGTAATGCTGTATGGACTTATAGGTATATATTTTGGAGGAACATACTGCCTTCATCTTTGGCTTTCTGAAACATTGGTATCTTCCTACAAGTCCACACAGCATCACAACACACAAGACCAATGTTGATATGTTCATAATGTTAACAAACCTGAGAACATCAAATCTCATTTATCTGAATGTTCTATTTTCTTTCATGCAAACAAAAGTCTGGTGATGAAGAACTAGTAAGTAATTAGTAGTAGTCATAGTAGTATAACATTTTTGCTTTTATTTTAGTAATTAGATGAAACAAATTTTCTTCAATAATTTCATAAATATGCAGGAATCATGCTTAAAGATTTTTTTATTCATCACTGGCAGTATTTACAGAGGTCAAAAATCAAATCCTAGCAAGACACACCAGAATTGTTACACTGTGCATATATTTCCTAACTTGTTTCATCCTTATTAGGAGGCAGAGGTAAAGCGAATTCTTGAGGAAACAGCCAGAAAACAGCTACAACAGGAACATCTAGATCAACAACAACAGCAGCAAGAAAATGTGTTCGGTGGTGAGACAAGCCAGTCAGAATGGAGCGAAGAGGATGATGACGATGACGACGAAGGTGCTGCATCCGAACCTCTTCTTGCTGACCGTGAGTCTACTGGATACACGACTGATGATCCTGCACTAGAGAATATATCCATGTTGAATGAGACAGGACTCACAGATGCTGAGGGTAGGTCCAGCATTATATATCATATCGACCAAGCAGTAATGCTTCTGATATTTGTTAAAAGTATCCTTTTCTAATCTTGGCCAAGGCACTGAGGTTTAAAGTTTTTCCTCAGTTATTTGAGTTGGCTGTCTTAAAATACTGGTAAACCATAGCATCTTCCTTCCCTGTTTCTTTAGTTCATCATAGAACCATCCTGTCATCTGAGTAACCTTTGCAGTTGCTACATTTCTGGAAATTAGATTGCTAATGATTACTTATATTTGATTAACATTATCATCTTTTTAATATTGAAAACACCTCTAAGATATCTATGTGAATTCATTGGGACTGTCTACGAATATGGTTATGTTAACATCTTCTAATTTCAACTTACCGCCTTTCTGTGTTCCTCTGCATCTAGCTTCCACATCACCTTCTATTATTTCTTGTGTACCTCTTTATTAATTACTCTGCAGTCTTTGTCATTGCAGATAGCAAGTTAATAAATTTTTGGGTGTAATCTTTCTTTATACATGTCCATATTATGTAAGGACGTCCGCAGTGGCCGCACGGTCTGAGATGTGGGCCTTGTGTTGCTTGGTTGCTGGGACCGTGGGTTCGAATCCCACTCTAGCCATGGATGTTTGTCCGTGCTTTTCTGTGTACAGGTAGAGGCCTTGCAACGGGCCGATCCCTCGTCCAAGGAGTCCTACCGAATGTCTATAGATCAAGCCAGCGAAAAGTTGGGACCCGCAGTGCTCAGGCACTTGAAGAACAGGTCATTCCCAGTATCCCAGTATATTATGTAAGCTGCAGCATATAAATTCCATCAATATAATTTTTACAGTCCCTCTTACTTGGTGGTCTGCAGTCCCTTGGTTGATAACTTTTCCCCCTTATCCAAGTGATGAGAATGAAATGTAAATGAAAATGAGTTGAACATTTGTGTGTACATTCTTTACCTTTACACTGAGTAGTCTTTGTTTTGTATATGATCATATGCTGTTACATTTAGTAATTTGTTGGAACATTTAGGATTATTTGCTGTTTGGATTGCATGGTTATAAAATAAACGAAACATAGCAGCCTGTCCATACTGTTTTCTCAAAGAAAGAACAGGAATATTACATCTGAAGAATTTTGATATTCTTACAAATTTGGAATCATCTGATAAATCAGGTACTCTGGACCATATTTCATTATATTCAGTGTAATTGTAAAGAGGTGGTAAAAATTTCTACAGAATCTGGTAGATGGCAAGGTATGTTATGAACCACATTATTATTACCAATGTATTGATTTTATGTGGTAGTATAAGTATTTTTATTAATTTTAGTGATCAAATCTCTGATGTTGTTTAGGTGCTCTGAGTGATGTGAATTCGGTGTTCAACGACGCAGGTCATGAGGGGGATATGGATGATAACACCAGCATGTCTTCTCGTGCGTCATCAAGAATATTTGATTCAGATGCAATGATGAGTTTAGATTCACTTAGTGCCCTCTATGACTCTGAATATGACAATTGTTACAGGACTGATGATGATATCAATGTGTTACCTGACAGTGTATCTGATCTTGATAGAATTGACTATTTTGCAGCTGTCGCTACTGATACGGATATCAATTTGGCTAATATACGCTCCATGTCAGAGAGTATTACAAGGAACTTTGGCCAGCCAAGAAGTGAGACAGACCCAGACAGTGATGTTTAGCCACACAAATTTGCTAAGCACGCATGTTTTCCTTTTGTTTCTATGAGAAGGAACAAGAATAAACTGTTAGATCTCTGGAAAGGTATAACAAATGTAATTTGTTCATTCATCACTGAGAATTTTAAAAAATCAGGCACTGTAATAAAGTCTGTGCAATAACATAAATTATATAAATCCTGTCCAATAAGGAATCTGGAATGTATAGAAGTATGGATGCCTGTACTGTGAAGGTACTCGGCTTTGGAAAGTTTGAAGATTTGCTTCCAACATCAAAAGTTTGTTATACTATAAACTGATGAAAGGATGACTCTCAGTTGTTGCTTATGGGGAAGTAAAAAGTGTTGCAAGCAACCAAGATACAGCATAGTCTGTTTTGGTATGAAACCAGCTGCATAATTCAGCAATTAACTGACAATATGAGAAGTCATGGACAGATTCTTGTTGTTCCAAGATACAAAATTAATCAAAAAATAATTTAACAGCCACTGAAGGTGTATGAAATTCACTTGGATTGTCTGTAACTCATGACTCCAAAAGTTGAAGTTGTAATAACATCGTAACAGTTTCCTTCCCTGGAGAAGGGAATGCTGTACATGTAAGTGCTTCGTACATTTTATGAACACTGTTAACAGCTGTAATGCCATGGTTTGCTACAGCATATCAAGACATGGGAGATAACTAATATGACTGAGAGGTAAGACTAAAACTGTTCGTATCTTCTTTTTGACCCATTTGTGATGTTAGACACAGAGAAAAATTAATGTATGTCTATAAATAGGACATTAAGATTTAAACCTTGCTCCTTGAATGTCCTTCATAAAACCGAGTTTGCTAGTAAAAGAAATATAACTTAAGTGCAAAGTTTTTCAACAATTCTGTAAGTGTTGGTCAGGGTTTTTTTTTTTTTTTTTTTTTTGTGATCTTTATGGGAATATTTGAGAATGTTAATGAATCCGATCAGATTATCTGCAGTTGCTAAACTGCTCAATTTCATGTAATTTACTTTCTCCTGCAATTTTTAAAGCAAAATAACTTTGAAAATTAAACAAGAATATGTCCGTAACATGGATGTATGTCTCATGAATTGATTCTTTTTAGTGGCTCGAATTTAATTTTTTGTCCTTGATGTTTAACCCGCGTTTGGTTGTGGTTTTTGAAGTGCTGAGGATATTAGAATTTATGCAGTAAAACTGATGTATATGGCAGGACATTATAAATGGGTTTTATGTGAATCTTGATTAGGTACACAACACTTATGTTGCCCTTGAACTCAAGCAGCTCAAAGTAGTTTTCTCACAAATTATTTTAGCATGGTAGATGTAGTAACGGGTACCTTTTATTGTTGGGGAATTTAGGGGAGTGGAGAAACCCTAACAGTTTTTATCAGAGATAGGATTGGGTATCAGATATGCAGTGTTTCATATTAGCAAAGACAATAAAGCAGAAAATGATATAAAACTTGTTTTGCAAAATGTGTGTTAAAATAGAAAATATGCGTGGTAAGAAACAGTAAGATTACAGTCTATATAGGATATTAACCATTTGAAGTTGAAGCCCATCTAAATAATATTTAAAAATTCAATATGTTTCTCAAAGAAAACACAACAGTTCTTGATTTCAAATATAATTGGTAATGCTGTTTAAGGAAACAATTTCAGTTTACTTTAGAATCATATGAACAAACTGCAGAGTTATTGATTATTAAAGCAGGTGATATGTGTAGTCACTACTGCGCTTTAAAGTGTTAATGATTGCCTTAAATTATTTCAGTATGTTCAAATTGTAGAAACAGATCTAGATGTGCAGCTAAGCAAAATAAATGTGTCTGTGATGCTGAGAAGCAGCTGATGTGACCGAATATGTCTCGAGTGTCACCTTGACCGATCAGAATGTGTTTGGTACTCATGAATATCACGCATGGAGACTGGATGTCTCATGAGGTGTTAATCTGTTCTGTTCAAGGATAACACAGTGAAAATTTGGTGATGGTGTTTAAGTAAGTCTTGAACCATCGAGAATACACAATTTATTGAATTTTATATATGGCACATTAAGAAGAACAGAATTTACGTGAACCTTTGTTGACTTTTCCCAATGAAAGTAACGGGGTAATAGAATAGGACAACTGGGTAGTGGAATATGTGCATCATTGAAGGTCTGTGTAAATACGGCTGTAAGTGGGTTTCTTTAGAATACAGAACCAAAGACTGTGCAGTAAATTTCTAAGGATTGTTAACTTAATTGTAACTTGATAAAGTACATGCCAAATAATAATAATTATAGATATTAATAATACTTTATTTCTAACCCCTTTGAGGTGATAGCTATAAGTAAAACCACAAAGGTTGCGAACTCATTTGAAGGATTTCACCAATCTGATGTTAACACTTTGAGGTGTTTTACTTTGCATTCCAGTGCAATAATCTGGATGTGTTTCTAAGAAAACAGACTGTGCTGCAGCAATATAATTCAATGATACTCTATTACAGTGGTAATAATAATCTGTGCAAGAGACTCAGAACAAGGAGGGAGGGGTGAAATTTTAAAACACAATCTAAAATGGAGTTAATATTTTCCCCTTCTTTACTTGTTAGAAGACAAATTGTTTGTGTAACTATTTTTATTCTCTCAGAAAATGTATTTATCACTTTTTACTAAATTGTAATGAAACTGGACATGTCCACAATAGTGTGTTTACAATAGCTGAAATGAAGCCATTTCAGTGTTCGCTTTGGGTATGACAGTGATTTTTTTTTCTTTTCTGAAATGGCTGTATCTTTGAAAGGCAAATGGTGTCAAAGTCAGGTTTTCAAATCATTTTGTAACATCTCAGCCTTTTCTTAGTTTGCTTGCTTCTGTGCTTTGATATTGAAATTCAGAAACTCTAGTCCCCTTCATTAAAATGGTCATATTATAATCTGTGAGAATGTGATACTGTCTACTTTACCTCCGTGTCCTCTTATCTGCCTTCGTGGTGTTATACTTTTTGGATGACTGAAATTAATTTAATTTAGAGAATGAGGCATATTGATGCTGGTGTATTGTTCTCAGTCTTTATTATTAAAATTTCTTGCCTGGTTGCTGTTCTCAAGATGTATTAAATTTGAGCTCGGTGTGTTTTATCTCATATTGTTAATTCTTCATTCAGCACCAAAATTATTCTGTGTCAGTACCAAACAAAATTAACCTTTTTATATGTTCCTTGATTTTATATTAATTCAATATAAAATACTGTAGAAATTAGTGATTTCACTGGATCAGTATTCAGTAAAGGGTCTCGAATTACATGATATTCACCCCTGCTTTAAAAGATTAATAATTTTCTAATATTTAGGAGTTAAATAAACGTTGAAGTTCATATAATCCTGTATTGTGGTTTAAAATATTTATTTACTAGAACAAGGATCTGTGATGATGTGAATGTTTTCAGCAAGGCCATGTTAGCATATGAAGATACTGAAAAGTAATTGTAGTTACAGTGCCATATTGATTATCAGGGCTTGAATTTTTTTTTTAATCTGGTAACTAGGTGAGAAAGGCGAAGTAGGAAGGTAGGTGCCATTCAGAATTTTTTGTTTGTCACCGGCAACTGGGTGACTACAATTTTCAAGCCCTGTTGGTTATTATCATGTATAGAAATTTGAAGCTAGTATATTTACATATGCTCAAAGTAATAGCAGAGAAAGGTAATTCCTTATTGCCAATGTATAAAATTCAATTCTTACATTAAGTTTTCATCTCTCATGTTTTATCTTTTTTTTTTATCCCTGCGGCAAAGTGAATATAATTCACTTGATAAATCAACGAAGAATTGGTTAAGTGTTTTTCACTGAGGCATGGAAGTTTGCTATTAATATTTTCTGCTGTCAGTCTCATTGCAAAGTAGAGAACCAATACATCCAGCATTTCTCAGTATTATATATGAGTGTTTTCTGATAGTGTTTGTGTGTAGGCAATTACTGATATGGTTAACACAGGGTACTGGACAAACTAATGGACATTCTGCATGCTTTACTTAGTGTGGTACTCATATTACAGTAGATGTTGAAAGGGAAATTTTCCAGCATCTGAACACATTTCACACCAGTGTAACACATTTTATTGAGGGCATCATGGCAGATGGGGGTCTGCAGTGGCAGCGTGGTCTGAGGCATGGGCATTGTGCCTCTTGGTCGCTGGGACTGTGGGTTCGAATCCCACTCAAGCCATGGATGTTTGTCCGCGCTTTTCTGTGTACAGGTAGAGGCCTTGCGACGGGCCGATCCCTCGTCCAAGGAGTCTTACCGAATGTCTATAGATCGAGCCAACGAAAAGTTGGGACCCGCAGTGCTCGGGCACTTGAAGAACGGGTTGATCCCAGTATCATGGCAGATGAGTGTTAACAAAATGGCTGATTTACAGGACACTAAGTTCTTAAACTTGTTTGGTTTGACAGGTGTGCGGTGAATAACATAGCATTTTACAGACGGCTGTCTTCTGAGTTGTTGCACTGTGAAGTCCGGTAGAAGTTAACTGACATTTCAGATGTGCTTGCTGCCTCCATTATTAGGGTGATTACCCTGATACGGAGGCAGCAATCATCTCTGAAATGTCAGTTAACTTCTACTGGGCTACACAGTCCAACATCGCAGAAGACAGCCATCTGCATACTCACTCGTGTGAGATCCCAAAATATCGTAACACCATTTTGCTGCAAACACAGATTTTATGCAGGCGTAAAATCTTATGATGAGCATTCATTGTGTTGTTGCGACTTTGCTGTATTAATTTAAGGAAAAATAATTGTAATTTTAAGTCACGGAGTCATTAAGGATTGCAATCTTCCATTGCTGTGATTATATTAAAAGCAAACTTCATTTCAGAATCTTCTGACTTAATGCCATCTAATTGCACGGCAGTGATCAGCATCTCACTTGATGTTTTATTAAATGAACATGAGACTAAAGATATTAAATAAGCTTACATAAAAATAGTACCATTATTAACATTAAAACAAAACTCTGTGGATTTGTGGACCTGACTTCCACCTTACAGTGAGATCCATGTTGGCGAACCATCAGCTAAGTGTGCATGAGACGAAATGCAAGTCTGTATCCTTCTTGCTGATGTGAACAACTCCTTTTTTTTAGTGTTGTATAATGTAATCTATGTGAATTGTGACTGTACACTATTTTCTTTAACTGTTGTATCTATTAATTTATTACAATGCATTATGTTATCTTCTTTATATAAAATATAAAGTGATAGTATTTAAAGATAAATAGTGTTGTCATCTCAAGAGAGAAATGTGGCACACCTAACCTCAAACCTCCTTTTAGCTGCAATATTTCTGAACATTTCTATGACTATTTTGCACACATTGAATGGCTATTATGTTAATCCGTCCGTCTGTCCAGATGTTTCAACTCCAGAACCGAACAACAGATTTTGAATAAACTTGGTTTTAGGGATCTATATTCAAAGTTGTTAGATCGCATTTTGATCTGTGGTGGGCTAAAAATGCTTGGCTAGCTGGATCTATCTGATGTTGCAGTTTGTCTGATCAGTGAATGCGTAGTATAGTCGACGCAGTAGTCTTTGGCCGGTGCAGAAGCTTACGGAACTGGCGGACGGGCCTAGTCTCTGTACCTGAGGTGGCACGGTCAGTGTATTTCTTTTGTTTGGGCGTTCAGTCCGATAAGCTCCTCGGTGCAGTCAGCATTATACTATCGCACAAGTGACTCGCTCCTAGCCTTCCCCTTGAAAATTCCACCGGCCAAAAACTATTGCGCCGACTATACTACTGTACGGCAGAAGACTTTTATTTCTTGTTTTTCAAAGTTGGCTGGACTAACACGGTTACCATTAACGCTATTAATGAATTACACCATATTTCAGATTTTAAGATGCCATCAATTGTAACACACCCTAGATTTAGTAATATGTTTCCAGGAAACGGATGCTAGCACTCTTTCATATTCGGGAGGTTCTAGATTCATTCTTGGTCCAGAGACCTACTATCTTGACAGGCTTTCTATGATTTTTAAGTCCCTCTGTGCAGATTCTTCGGTAGTACCTTAAATCAGGCTTTCTGTATCTTTTTTGATTAATTAATCTGTCATTCAACACTTTATAGTCCAAGCTATTGTCATTAAATGAACCATAAATACTATCTTCCAAACTATACGTATTTATCTCAATTGAACAGGTCTTAGAAATTTGTACTAATTTTTCGTCTTTGGCGTAGTGATCCTATTTGATGTTGAAGAGTGCAAATTATTAAGCCTCTGTACTCTACTTCCTCGTTGTAAGGTCAAAATGCCCTGTTATGAGAAAAGTGAATTGCAAATAGTTGTCTTTAGTTCTGTTCATGTGTTTGTAATAGAACTAGATTGGATAGTATTCCATTTTGGAGTATACGTATTTTGTATTCTACATTGGGCTTGATGTTAATTTGTTACAACAGCATAATTCACGTGTAGACCTAGTCAGCAGTACAGACTGTACAACAAATGCCCAACAAAGTTGATATAGCACAAGCTCGGTTATTTGTTCCGAACATGAAGTTCGTCATTGTATAAAGTAACTTTGACACGTGGAGGGGATGGCCGGAAACAGGGAAAGTGGAGCCGATGAATAAAGAATGAAGTGTTTTTATGAATAGTTGATGACTAGGGAGTCTAGAAGACTGGCGCCTCTCATATTTGGCCCCGTCTGCAGCATCGAAGTTATCTAAACTGTATAAATTGATTTATTAATTCAAGATCAGTTTTTGCTGTCATCATTTCTTCCGTTTGTTATAATTCATACAATTCCTTACACACCCATTACAGAGTCTGCATATAAAGTGTTCAGCTCTGTGGCGTAAATTAAACAAGAATATAAGACCTGAGACGAACCTAACCTACCGCTCAAGGCGTCACTTATGTTAGTTAAATTCTGCAAAATATTAATAATAAGTGATGCATTTCTTGACATTACAGATGGGTACTGAAAACCGAATTACCAAGCTTGTTTACGGTTATAATTGTAAGAGTAAAAGAATGTCACGGATATTCGAGAAAAACATGGGTAGTTTTTATCCTTGCAATCGAAACAACCTAAGACCTTAATCAGTGATGTTATCGAACCAAAATTCAGTATGAGAGAACACATCCATACGTCGAGTTTCGAATTACGTGCCCGCTTACACAAAGTTTTCACCAGTGTTATATCAAGTGGAATGATTATTTAGGTTTAACAGTAAAACAGTGAAGTGACCCATCACAGGAGTGAACGTATTTTATAGAGCGATTATTGTATGCATGTTCATGCCATCAGAACGGATTACCTGAGCACTTTTGAAAATGAATGATTTTTTCATTTGACTTTCACACACACACACACACATATATATATATATATATATATATATATGTACTTCAAATATAAAAGTTTGTGACGATGATGCATTATTTAAATAATAAGTTTTTTGGATGTTTTCCATCGTCTAATAAAATTGAACGACGTTTCGGAGATGGGACTCCATCTTCAGGTAAACCTACTCTGTTGGGACCAATCGATAGAGCTAATCCCTATCTCCCCATCTCCGAAACTTCGTTCAATTTTATAATTTTATTAGACGATGGAAAACATCCAAAACAACTTTTTATTTATATATATGTACTACTTCCATGACACACTACAAAGTGATTCTATGATGTTAAACACAGCTATAATAATACATTTAGTGTTAAATGAAGTAATAAGTTTCGGCTTATAGCCAATGAGCATTCTCGTGTTGCAAGAGGATGTCGAAGTTGGAATTCCTGGACGTTCGTGATACCATTGCGCGAAGTTACGCAATGATTCTGAGGCCAAGTACATCGGCCAGCCACATCGAAAGCTACGTGGACATTTTTACGCTGCCTCTGATTCATTTCCGGCAAACATAAATACTGTGTGAGTGGGGAAACAGATTAGATATTTCACGAAAGTGACTGCGCGAATCGGACGTATTTTACAGCAGTAGTGAAAGGTGAGTAAGCTTGTTTAATCTTTCCTGTGATTGTAGCGTGGTGTTTGGTGCACTGACGTCATAGTCCACTCTGAGCATCTTCTTACGACATGTGGTAGTAGCACAACGTAGAAAAGACGCATTAAAGTATGTCCCTTGTCACATCGTGGACCGATTGTTGCCTCTGTAAACTCAAACGTGATTATGTTACGAATTACAGTGGTGTAATTTGCATTATTACTTTGCTTACAAACTTATCCTGGATTCCATTTCTCATTGATGGAATTATATTTCCATGTGAATGTATTCAATGTCTTGAGGGCTAAGGGTTCGTAAGCAAGTAGAAGTAGCTCCGTAGTTTTCTTCGTATTTAAATCTTCAGCAGTTTATATAATATTAGATTTGTCAGTGTCACTAAATAAATAGTCAGTTTTATCCCTATATAATTTGTTTTTACTTTATAAGTACGCAATATATAATAATTACTAATATTCTAAACTCCTAACAATCCGCCATACTGATTTTGACGTGACTATTTTTTTTCTTGCTTACCGACCGATACACTATTATATTATATATTTCCTAATTTATGTAATATTTTGTTTAACTTGTTTTTCTCAAAAATAGATAGATAGGTGCTAACCTTTCTGTGTTTTAATAGAACATAAGTACAACACCTTAGGCTTATGTAGTGCTGTGCAATTTCAAATACGTGTAAATTGAGGTTATTTTATAGTTTTGAATATTTTTAGTGTAGTAGTGTGTATTGTGAGTTGTGCCTTAAACTAAATAGATCTGTTTGTTGATTAAGTGATAATTTTTAAGTTAAATAATTTAGTGAATTCATCTCCTTTCCATTTGCTTTGTGGAAATACGTGAGTGAAGTTCAAGTGAATTGGGGTTACTTTTGGTTATTTGGGGTATTGTGTGCTGTGAGTGGCATTAAGTGACATAATTCTATTTGTGGATTGACTTTTAACTAAATAAGGCTATAGAAAAGTAGTTAAAGTATTGTTAATATACATATTATAATGATGAGTGTTAGTCTTTCAGGAAAGTGTGGAGCCTGTCGTAGGTTGGTAACGAATGGTTTAATTTGTAACAACTATGGCTGCTATTTCCACATAAACTGTGCAAGCTCCAGTCCAAATTTATCAGACAGAAGCATGCCTTGGAATTGTATGTCATGTAAATACCAGAAGCATGCTAAGCATCAGGAGGGGATAATCAGGCACCTCGAGCAGGAGTTAAAAGCAGCTAGGGAAGAGATTAGTAGACTAAAAGCTGGAAATGTCAGCAGTAGTAGTAGGGAGCAGGGTAAGTTAGAGACTTGGTTTAAACCAAAAAACTCAAAATCTAGGTGCTGCAGGTTCTCTGCTAATGATGCCTCTCAGGTTAAACTGAGCAACAGATTCAGTGTTCTGGAAACAGACACACTGGACGTTGGTCAGCAACGCCCAGTTTCATTGAAGCATGAGGGTAGGGTAGTAAAATCAGAATCATTTTCAAGAAAGTTTGAAAGTAAAAGGAAAATCATAATACTTGGAAGCAGTCATGGGAGGGATATTGGACCCATGCT
>NW_019059655.1:97073-145333 GCF_000696155.1 Zootermopsis nevadensis | reverse complement strand
CGCCAGAGGTTCGGCCATTTTTAAAACGTGAATGCCACACAAAAGTTTGCGGACTCCCCAAATGTTTGCTTTAGCATTTCATAGGTTTCCTTAGCCGTTTTGGCGAGTCTTTGGCAAAATTTGATGCACACTCTTTGTTCATGAAAATCCGCCATTCCGAAATCGCAGGAGGGTCGGTGTAATGCACTACCAAAACGCCCGTAACTAAGAAACAAATGCTAATTCGATGATGCCGGCTGGCACACTGATTCACTATGAATGTAGGCCGCACCCCCTAAAGGCAGAATCTCGTACTACATCCGGTTCGCCCTCTATTGACACAGTCTTGAAACTTTCCGATCGCACATCGTAACACGTGGTGATGTAAGTACACACAACATGGCGGCCGAGTGGTTTGCAGTCTTTCAGATACGAGAGTTCCTGGTTTCATGTCTCGGTCCGAACATCGATTATCCACACTGGGATTTCGTGTTTACATCTCTAATTCCTCAAGGCTAATACCAACTGGATCAAGATGTGTTCATTTTACATCCATTATAATTTTTAATCACCCTGCCATTTGACGCTATATCTTAGAGAGAGAGAGAGAGAGAGAGAGGGAGAGAGGCAGGCATCACACACAATAAGGAAAATGCAAGCCTGAAGGATGTGTTCACCATTGGTTCAAAACAAGTATTTAGAAACGAAAAAGTCGGTGATATGAAAAGAATGAATATTCTTCTTTATCACGCCGTCTCCTGTACAGGAGGTTGGTGACATTATGAACAGGATCCTTCCATCCTTAAAGAATAAATAACAATAATAAATTCTTTATATTAATGTGCTAACTCAGTAGCTATAGTCAGCCTAAAAATAAAATAAATACAACTGACAAAAAACAAGACAGCACATACACAAAGTAAACATAATAATTCTGAAGGTTGTAAAAAAGGAAATTACCGATTGACCGAATTAAATAAGAAATTTTTTAAAATAATTTATTATACAACGTGTTAGTATTGGAAAATGACTGAATTTTTTTTTAATTTTCCTCAGTATTTCCTTTAAAAATCCCTAAATAACATTTTAAAATATGTTATGCCAGCATCCTCTCGTTTCCATCCCACCTCACCAGTAGACGTCATAACCTATTCAATCGATAAAACGTTGTTAAATAAATAAACTAGGGCAAAACAGAGAAGAGAGGTATATAGAAGTTCCCTTGTTTGAATTTCGGTCAGGAAATAATCTGTAATGACGTTTTCGTGATGTGTCTTATTATTGTCAGGCAAATTCCATGACTATTGATCTGAATTATCAGGCGTCGTCAAATAGGTCTGTATCATTAAGAAAGAATAATTGCATTTTATCGAGCTTGTGATTGTATACTCTGAAAAACGAATTATCGTTTGTAGGGGTACAGTACGACCAATATCGTTTGACAGGGGCGTCAGCAATATTTGTTAGTATTATAGTCGAAGATGTCTGAATTATACAAAACAGGTGACCTGACAAGGAGCAGGACATCAGTATCGATACAGAAGGCGTCGATGTAAGTCGAGAGACAAACGAGAGTCACAACCTGTTGGGGCCTGATCGACATTAGCGTGTGCAGAACATGCGATTAATTTCGTAAGAAGCAGTAATTTGTGTTGTCTGACAGTGGAAATTTTGCTTTATTATCATCAAGAAATTGTGTTATCCATTTAGGTAAGACAGTATTCTTGTATTTACGTAGTTAAACATATTCTACCGTGAGTTATTTGTAAGGTACAGTGACAAAAATGTATTGTTTTTGTTTTTGAATGTTTCTTAACCTATTTAACTACGCGTCCTCGTTTACATAACCTAATTATAGCATCAAATGTGAGTCAAAAAAAGGGATCGATCTTTTTTAAAGTACTAACATCGAACGTGGCAGTCGAGTGGTTAACACTTGTGATTCGTTTCCGAGAGGTCCCAGGTTTAAACCTCGACCTGAGGACCCTAACCTCACTGGGATTTTCATAGTTATCTTCAATAATAACCTCAATTCTTGCAGTTCTAATTCTTCTCCAGTTCTTAACCTCGTTCAGTACAGAACCGGTGCAGCCACATATATGCAAAGGATGTTGATGTTCAACCCACATTCATGTCCGTGAGTGAGGTCACTCAGCAAAATACCTGTTCACAAATATCAAATGTATTACGTGTCAGTTCACCTCAACTTAAAAACAAGAAGTATTTAGAGTCATTTTACCTGTTTAATGCAAACATCAAAGTTGGCATCATTGCATGATATGTATTTTATATACAAGACTTTTCTGAACCTGATTCTACCACCGTATTCTCGTGATTCGCTGCTACTATGTTGACAGAATACTGGAGTAGAATTGACTCCTAAAACGTCGTGTGTATTAAATGGGCCTATATCCTAATCAGTTGACAATGTTCAATATAACTATAATTAGTAGGTATATGACGCCACCCTGTGTTTACTTGTTACATTCACCCCAGTGTAAATAATGCAACTGATATTACGTAAATTAGGTGAAGGGGATATTTAATTTGGAGCTTCGAAGTTCTGTTTGATTATTTTGCATTTAACGATGCTGTGTCGAACTCAGTTTATTTATAAAATTTCGAATGTTATGAAAAGATGGTCATGAAAGATAAGCGGGGAAATATTTGGAATTAGATGTGTTCACCTCTTTCGCAATGCCTTCTTCATCCGAATTTCCTTGGGAGATACTAAGGAAAACTGCAATTACTTGCATCCAGGATTTCCGGTGTCTCTGTCGAAAGTCGAACCTGGCACTTTTAGATGGTACACGATTCCACTAAACTTTCAAAATGTTCGTATTATTGTTGTTGTGAGTGAAATTAAATTTACAGAGTAGTCATTATTTTGAAACTGATAATCGCTAAGCTCACGAATATTAACTAAATATATTAATCTCTTACATCTGTTGTACTTCCCTTATGAATAATTTAATTTATATAAAAAATTATCAGATTAAAAATCTTATAATATGATAATTAATTAACACATAGTAACATCTCGTCAGTAAAAGTTATAATTAAGTTTAAGTTTTAACCCTCGAATAGACGTTTTGACGTATTTTCGCTGTGTTAAGTGAAGTAAGCTGGAGATATAGTTGCTAAGAGGGGAATTATTTTTAAAATCGGGCACTCATTGCAGTGGAGGGAGGAAGCCGACGACAGTGTCACAAGATGAGGACTTGGTTTCACTGTTTGCTTCTCCTGCATCTGATCAGTGCTGTGATTCTACTGGATCTGTCTGCAGGTACAGTGATACTTAATGAATGTCTTAAAGTTTTCACAACATCGTGCAAATATCGTGTTGGACTTCGTCCTTGGTATGAAGCTTATTCGATATGGCTTTGGTTTTGCAGTATGCTATCATACTGATTGTTTTTAGCATTTTCCTTCTGAATATTAGTGACGGCGGTTGGGGTCATACTCGGTACCTTTTTAACCAGTTAAAATCCCTTTTGTAACTAAATGTCCTGCATTAACAATCAACAACTCTTTATTTTGTATTTATGAGTTTCGTATGATTCTCGCCGTATTATCAGGGATTATTTCGAAGATTTCTGTCTTCTGGGTTGCGCTGTGTAGTCTGGTCGATGTTAACCAACGTTTCGGAGGTCACACTGCCTCCGTCATCAGGGCGATTCTTAGTATGAAGATTTCTGTCTTCTGGGTTGTTGCGCTGTGTAGTCTGGTCGATGTTAACCAACGTTTCAGAGGTCATACTGCCTCCGTCATCAGGGCGATGAGTATGAAGATTTCTGTCTTCTGGGTTGTTGCGCTGTGTAGTCTGGTCGATGTTTACCAACGTTTCAGAGGTCATACTGCCTCCGTGACAGAAATCTTCTAACTCACCGCTGTGAAAACCTCAAATCTTGCAGGGATTATTTCCTTAAACAGATTTTTTTTTAAAATGTGTAGTTAATTTGTAATAACTCTGTACGATGTGTAAATTAGTTAACTGTGAAAGTTTCCATTTCGATAGTTCACTCTTCTTGGGGCTTGTGGTAGAAGTTTATAAACAAAGACATTGCTTATATTTCCAAAAGCTTATTGAACTAAAGTAGATGCCGTGGTTTTAAACTTTTCCCCACGTAATTTAAATAATGTATTTAGAAATTCCTTTTCAGCCAGTTGCCTCTCAGTTATTCGTAAGTGGCACAAAGTATCCAAATTACACAACGCGTACTGATCGAGTATTCTCTCAAGCGTTGCGATGGCAAAACTCTACTGCAAAATATTTTGTTAAAAGTGTTTTTCTTTCATCCTAAAACAAACACAGAAGCATTAAATGATCCTTCGTGAACACTTTGCTGCTTAAGTCTTCAGCAGATTTTAAGACGCGAGGAATTGTTTACTAAGTTTGAAAGAAGAAGTACGTTCACTTAACCGACTTAGACTTAAGTAACGTGATCATAACGTTTGTTTGTTTGTTTGTTTCTGATTTTCAGTAATCTCGTATGATGTTACAATGTTGTGATGGAATTAGGGGAAAAATATATTGTTATTATTATTATTATTATTATTATTCCATCTATTCACCATTTTATAGGGTATTTACTTCTGTGTACCCGAGACAAACCTTTGCCCCTGAGGTACATAGTGCAGCAGCTATTTCTGAAATACATTTTGTTTTTAATACGTGTTACATATATTATATAGTTTTATTGTGAGGGACGACTATATATTTTACGACACCGTCTTTCGAATGATATATGAAGATCCTAAAATGGCAGTTTTCTTAAGTTCCCTGATGTCGTGTTCGCCCCGTTATTATTATTGTTTATCTTCCCATGGGTCGTTCCTTTTCCTGATGTTTTGAACTTTATTTAAAATGTGTGATGTTCCTAGCATGTCTGGGTTTTTTTTATAGAAAATCTATCAAATTCTTTGGTCTTTTAGTTAAAATGCCCGTGGCTCCAACGATTACCGTTTCGAAAAAGCATTTTATATTTCATATTCGCTGAATTTCTATACTTAGATTAGTGTATTTTAATTTATTTTAGGTTTCCATCCGTGTTACATTCCTGTCGATTTTATTGCTACATCTATCAGTAAGGAAAATTTATCGTTCTTGTTTTTAATTATGTCTGGTCTATTTGACAGAACCTTCTACTTGTACCCCTTGATTCTATAGAATGTTTTTGTTGAAAAGAAATATCAACTAAACCTATTAATTACAAAACAAGTTTGAATTTCCTGAGTGATTACAAGCAGCAGGTATAACAAAAATGTGAGAAACAAAAGAATTATTATTAAAAAATTGAAGATTCATCAAGGATTTTAAAATAAAGAAGGAAGAAATCACTAAGAAGAAATGCAATGTAGAAAATAAATTTAAATATGCTTGTCGTAAAGATTTTAACTAACCCTTCTAAGCTGAAGCTTTACTTAATATTAAATATTCAGTCCTTATATCGAAGAAAACACAATCCACATCCATTACAAATATCAGGTTAATTCTGTTCAAGGAAATAATCACTGTTTACTCTAAGAATCATGTGAAGTCGATAAAATAGACGTTGTTGACAAAGCGCAGAATTATTTATTGTTACAGCGGGTGATAGACGTAGTTACCCCACTAGGCTCGTTACAGCGGGTGATAGACGTAGTTACCACACTATGCTTTAATCCGTTGAAACCGAAACTCGTCAAAATAATATTTAAGAATTCGTTCCGTACCTCAAAGAAAACACCAAATTTCTCCATTACAGAGATCAAGTCGGAAATGCCGTTTCAGGAAATAATCGCTTTTAACAGTGAGG
Organism: Zootermopsis nevadensis; assembly: GCF_000696155.1. Next base: position 139,556 of record NW_019059655.1, on the reverse strand, counting down.
ATCGTACGAAACCCATGAATACAAAATGAAGCAAGTGGGACATATAGTTACCATTGAGAATTTTAAAGTTTTGAGGTGTTAAACTGCAGAAATAAACAGCAACATTCTGAAAAAATAAGCAAGCAAGAATAGCCAAGCACGCCACTGTTAGTTCATTCACGGTTTTGGCAGCTTCTAACGTCTTGTTCTTGTCTGATAATTCATTAGCCACGTTGTTTACACGGGAGAGAATTATGCGTACGTCGTGTCAACGAGACACTGAGACACTGAGAGCCGCGCTATTTTTATTGGATCGCAGGACACTTCTTCCGTCGCCATTTCCTCTCCACATTCGCACTCGATTGCCATTTCACACAGCCGTTGCGAAAAATGAACGATAATCACCTAACAGACCAACACTTAGTTGAATGTGGCAGTATTCCAAATTGCATTCCTCATTATTTTTCATGTCCTCGTACAGCATCGCCAAGAAGTCGATGGAAATCATCGCACGACGAACGCCACAAGGAAAATGTTGGGATGAGCACAACAGAAATCTAAAACTTCTTGACGATGGTGAAGAGTCAATTGAATAAAAATTTACTTGGATATTATCCATCGTCTAGTAATAAAACGTAAAAAACGTAAAACGACGTTTCGGAGATGGGGCTCTATCTCCGTCTTCAGGTTCCTACTCAGTTGGAGTTGAGATAGAGCCCCATCTCCGAAACGTCGTTTTACGTTTTTTATATTTTTTTATTAGACGATGGATAATATCCAAGTAAATTTTTATTCAATTGACTCTTCACCATCGTCAAGAAGTTTTAGATTTGATACAACAGAATGTCTTACATCGCTAGCAGAACGGGATATCTACTGTTACGTTTAGATGGAATTTTTCTGAGACATGAATAGAGAGAGTTACAATCCCAATTATCGATCAATCAATCTCTTTACCTAATATTATTCCGGTGATTATATCAAGAAGGAAGAGCTATCTGGGACGTGAAATATGAAAAGTATATATGCAAATTTATGTAACATTTTAGTCGAAAACTTAGCTTTGGTGACGTGGGCGTACATGGGGTGATAATATTAAAATGTATCTTGAGGGGAAAAGGATACAAGGATGTTGAGTGGATTCATATGGCTAAGGATATAATCTATTGGTGGTCAGATATAAATGTGTAAGTAACTACATTTAGGTTCAATAAAAGGAAGACAATTTCTTGACAGCAAATATTAGGTTCTCAAAAAGATCATTCAGCACTGCAGCGTTAATGATCCGTTTTTATGTTACTAAGGCAGCAACCATGTAGTTCGATGTCTTAACTACTTTCTTTTGTAAGGATTGAAACTGTTTCTTAGCAAATAGAACAATTGTTCAGGAACATTAACTTTATTGCAATTTCTCATTATTTCAAGACAAATTTTCGTGTATTCTAGCAAGTGCTTAGTTGGCCTACTCGTTTTAAACCCTTTTATCACAAGACACTAAAGTCTAATTTAGTGACTAATTATACATTATAACTCAGTGCCAGAATATGTATTAAGTACTCAGAACATAGAAGTGATTTCCAGTTTTTAATAGCTCCGGAGTTTCGTGGTTAAGCACATATAAATGGTGTGTCAACCGTTTTGAACTCTATTCTGCCACGTAAAGTGAAAGCACTTCAGACATTTTGCGTAATTCGTGTTAACCGTGTTGGCCTGGCTAACACATTGAAACACGATTTATCGCGAATTTAATTACGTAACCTTTGTTTTTCGATCTTGCCATGTTGTGACTTGAGATTGTGCCTCACGTAAGATGAAATACGATATTCGATTTCCGGATTTTCTCGACCCCTGGATCGAGATTTGGCTAATACTTTTGAACAATTAACGCCCTACCATTGAACTAAATTGTCTGAGGTACTGCAAATCCGATATGCATTGCGTTTTCAGGGTTAGACCTTATATCGTTTATCTTGAGGATTTTCATGGTTTTCCTTAGTTCCTGGTAAATACGTACATCTTTGTACTGTCCACAGATCACGAGAAAAACCCTGCTGGTGTCCCGCTGTGAGGTAATCTTAAAGCTGTACACATCAGAACACATTAAAGCCTGTCGTCTATTGTTCGTTCAGTGGTTGTGGAGCGAATGCTTTTAGGATGGGTCGTCACTCACCGCGAAATCTTGCGCATGCGCGTATATCGAATTCCTAGCAGGGATTTTCTCCTGGTCTGCGGACTGTACCTTAGTGCGTATTTGTTGATGGGCTACGTTTTAAATGGTACACCTGTTATCTACAAAATTTAGTACCAATGTGAGCAAAGTTTTCAAAATCTCAAAGATCGCATTTGGAAAACTTTTCACCATGGAAGTACACATTTATAGCTACTTTCAGCGTTGATAATATAGCACTCATCATACCCGACTGTGCGTTTGCTGTAATGGCAGTCACTGCAAACAGAGGGCGGTAGTGAGCATGGCGAGCCTGATGTGCAGGCAACTTCTCCGACGTTATACTGTTCCGTGTTGCCTAGACGGAGGGTTGCAGGCGTCGGTGAAGGAACGTAATCTATAACACGGGCTCCAAACATTTACCGGAAATCACACGGGTCCACTGGGAAGGTATTTGCAGGAATTCCATGGATAAATTTCTCCTGTAATACATTTCAGTACGAAAGCCGATGTGAACTTACCAATGTTGATTCTTCCCCAGCATACAAATTTTCGGCTGTTCAACAGACTTCAAGTAGCAGAATTCTTTTTGAGAAACTAATAGTTGATAGTCAAAAGGAACTGTTTTTTATGTTTTAAAATTAATTTCCTTAATCACCAGACCTAGATGAGTTTAGACCACAATTTCAACAAGTTTTTCCTTTTTCATCCACTTTAATATTATACCCCATTCTATGATTATGTGTAAGAAGTTGTCTCTTGCATTCAGGATTATCGATTAATATTTTGTATGCATTTCTCATCTCTCCTATTCGTGATATATCTCGTTATTTTGTTAGAAACGGTAATCAGAATATCAAGTATGAAGATAATAAGTAGCTCTAAACATAAATATCATATGTTAAAATTAAATGTCACTTTTTCACTTTATTTTTTAATTTTAATTGTTCCAAAAGGAAACAAACGCACATACTTAAAAATAACATCATAGAAGAAGGAATTATGTAAAATTATTGTAAATATACGGCTTGCTTGGTGTTGAAACGGGGCATATTTGTCCCCGGTGTGCGTCATTGTCGCCACACTGGCGATGAATGTCTGAGTATCAGGTTCCCTTTATGTCTTTATTGACGCGGGCAATGTCGCATCTGAGTCATTAAGAAGCTAAATGGTGCGTACTTCATTGGCTTCGATGTCAATACATTATAGTCACAAACCTAATGTTGCAAAACTAATTAACATCACAAACATGACTATATCGGAACATTTTTCATTGTATCTAGTTAATTGTGCGTTACAGCGATAAATGTTTCAAACAGAAGCTGTATATCATAACGACATCTATATTATTATGTCACGTTTAAATGTTTTATACGGCATATCGACGCCTAAACCTGTTTGTATGAGCTATGTTAGCTGAGTATAGTGACTAGACCATGGGCTAGATGACTGGGATTCGATTCCCGACACGAGAAGCGATGCCACCCAGCGTCCTATCCCATAGCTACCGCAGGGTGGGCACGTTATAAATACATTTTAGAACAGGGTTATGAAATTTATTTAGCAAAATAAAAGAAACCCCCCCAAAATAATGCATCTATCTGTTCGAAATTGGCTCTAAATAAAGAATATCTGGTTGTAATTTCTGCAATAAGAGTGCAGCACAATACAGATAAAACAAAAGACGGGAAACATTAATTTGTATTTGAAATAGGGACAAATTAAGACTATGCATGAATTGAAATTGTCCAAATTTTTCCACAGTCATGGCATGTACTGTGCATCTTACAGTCCATAGGAAAACATTATATATATATATAAGCTACTTTATTACTAAAAATAGTTTGAAGTAAGAACACAGTCTTCTTTAGTCGTAAATTTGAAAAACCCGTGTAATGTAAAGTCGTGTGTTCTGGACCTAATACGATCAACACTCGCTCCACCCCGGTGGCTGTATTAGATCCGGGAACATGTGCCTCTACCAGATACCGTAACAGAGTAAAAGGCCTGTTCATGTTATCTGGCCTCTTCTCACACTCAGGGACGGACAAATCACAGTGCCAAAAGACGACAGTATCGAATGTTGTGTCAGTTCACTGCTTTTAACGTGTAAGACCATGAGAGGACCGGTCATAAAACAACGAGACGGAATATACAGAAACTAAGTCATCTACACGCATGAATACGAAAGTCTTCTGAGCTACGTAGTCTCGTAGAAATTTTCCCGACGTTTCAGAGATGCATATTACTTCCGTCGCCCTGATGATGGAGACAGTAATCACCTCTGAAACGTAGGTTTACTTCTGTGATACTATATGATGCAGTGTTCCTGGTTGTATTTTTCATACTGGCCGCTGCGAGAACCTGAAATTTCATCTTTACACTTGTTTCCACTTTTCTGACAACAAAGAACCTCTCATAATCAATTTTGAAATCGTCAACAGCTGTTCGGTACGTGTGTTTGTTTCCACGTTATTATATCTTTTGCATTTCGAAGATTTTTTAAGTTTATGGAAGATAAATAAGTCACAAAGATTGAGTAGAGGCTGTGGTATCATAGTTTTGAATTGATGCAGTATCGTTAAATTAACCAATTAAGAAATTCCATTTAAAGCAGTGTTCCGCCATTCAACAGGTCTGCTACCGCGAGTTTTCTGGTTTGTCGCGAATTTTTAAAATAAATTCTGTTTTCACACGTTGCAGTTTGGAATTGACTATGTAAGTTCTTTCGTAATTAGAATTCGTAACACACACAATGGATCATCATAGGAAATTTTATTCTCAACATGTCTCATGTTTTTTATGGGGATTTATATGTAGGGTAATATATCTATATATATATATTTATTTATTTATGACTGTATAATTTTTTACCCACTTTGAGGCGAAATTTTGTGGTGTGTCATGTGCCTTTGAAAAATCAGGTTAAAAAATTCCCGCGGGACAATTATTTAAAGCATTAGAATAATCTTGATAATTAAGTTACACATTTGAATTGTGGTATTAACCTCTAGAAAAATTCAATCTGATTTGCATAGAGATAGAAATGGGCGAGAATAGAAATAATTACAGCCTGTGAACTTGATATTTAAAAGGAAATTGCATGTCTCGGAATGTTTAGTTCGTAATTCAATTATGAATTCTATAATGCACACATATTTATTACACAGACACGTAATTGTTAATCAGATTTAATTTAAAGTCTTTGTGAAGGAACATCGTTGTTAGTTCCAGGCATTTAATTCGTTTTCTTCAGTGGTCATTTCACCGTAACGAAGTGAAATAATTTTTATTCTTGTTGGATGCTTAAGAAACAGAATTAAAAAGTGGAATTAGTAGCCGCTCGTATGTTTCCGTAGACAAATTGATATCATATTTACTTTTTAATTCGTTTAGTTCTTGTTTAGCTAACTTTGAATATGATTTAAGAAGTATTATTGATTTAACTACTTTAAGACAGTTTGGTTTAAGTTAGAACTCTTTCTTTTCCATATTTCTAATTCCTAGCAACAACTTAATATTCCTTTAAAACAAGTTTTGTAGACAGGCATATAAAATAATTTGGTTAGATGTGATCTTGTGTTATGGTTCTGAAGTTCTTGGCATTAAGTCGACCCTTTTTATTTAAAATATTCATGGTATTTTTATTTTATGCAAAACTAACTTTTCTACTATCTTCGTGTTTTCAAATGATCTTACTCCTTTAATCCAACAGTTACTGCCACAATTTTTCGTTTCCACTCGTATATTCACACACGAGTGATATTGGAACAGTTGAAAATACTGAAATTCTATGGAATATGGCGGGTCTCCAATGCCATAACATTTCTAGCGTTTTGTGAAAATCAAAATTTATTTTAATGTTTTTTTGTGAATATCCCTGAAATCCCTCTTTATTTTTATTAAAACTCGAAAACTGGTACAAACAGAAAATTCGAAGTCAAAATTATGGTTGTGATTTCAGGTTTAGGCTGGTAGGAGCATCCATTCTAAGCCATTACTGCGATATAATTTTTCACGACATTTTGACAACAGTTATTTGATATTCTTGTTTTACACGATAATTTTATGCCGAGGTGAACATCTATTAGGAATAATCGTCATTATAAAAGTCTACAGCAATTGTTAGACATGACAATGGACGAATGCTAATGGTATTCTAAGTTTCGTTTCATCCACAGAACTAGTTTCTCGGAAATAATTATGTCCTGTGTGTTTATTTAACGACGCTTTTTCATTAGCTCAATCGAATGAGAGGATAATAGTGAATAATGAATATTAAAAGATGTGGAAGGAAGCGGTCGTGGGCTATTAGACATTTGCCTGGAGGGACTGAGGAAAACCACAAAACTCCCAGTCAGGATATCCGGTCTCTGGGCCGAGATTTCAATGCGGGAATATAAAGGAGTGATAACCACTCGACCACGACGTTCGTGCGTGTGGAAGGAAGACGCATGTAAAATTTCATCTTTGATTTTAATATCCCTGAGATTTTGTGTGTGCTTGGCCTGGCTTTTACCCCTTGGGGGGGTTAACATGGACCATAAAGTTTGGGGGGTGGCTCGAGTGAAGGAGTGTGGCTGGCGAAAGAGGTTTTGAAATAAGAAGGCGACTTGAAAGGAGAACAGACATCCAGGCGTTCCACTTAACCAACACCACGCTCCCTTTTAAAACGTGTTATCACGAAACCCCTGCTTTCGGCTCGTTTCGGTTAAAGGAGCTTAATGCATTTGTACGAATTCCCCCTAACCTCTCAGTTCTGTGCCACTTACGTATAATCGTCTTGAGATTCGTCAAGAGGCACGTAAAATAAAACGAAAGAGAGAAAGTCTGAGAGGTACGTGAGGAAGATCAAGTTTTTCTTTCTTTCTTTCTTTCTTTAGTATAAACAGATCACATGTGACTGCTAAGTTCTCTGTGGCTTTTCCGTGGAGTCTAAACGAAAAATCTTCTTACGTAAAACGAGGAGTTAGGAAGTTGATTACGAATGTGGACTATATTCAGCAAGCTCATCTGGTAAATAAAACAGCGCACTAAAGGACACGTATTTCTCCAATAAATCAATTAAAGGAGATATTTCTTTGTGGCTAAGGAATGTCTTGACTCTGCCGACAAGCAAGGTTGAAGAATCGGCCAGGTATGGACCGAGTCATGTCTTTTATCTCTACTTGTCGGAGAATGGATGGCCTTTTTAAAACAAGGCAAAAGGTCTCTGGACGGGGGGAGAGGAGAGAACACGAGGGTCCAAGCTGTCTCCCAAATTCGGTTTCGTTGTTTTCGCCGGCTCTGGAATGTGTATGCCCTAGAGCTACCAGTAAGCTTGATTCAACCTAAGCCATAACTTCTATCTATAGCAACTGGAACACAGCGGTAAAAGTACTGGAAGTAGGATGTGATGTTCTCATGGCTCTTGCTGCCTCCATCATCGGGAAATGAGTAGACAGCAAACATCTCTGAAACGTTGGTTAACATCGACCAGACTACACAGCGCAACAACTCAGAAGACAGAAATCTTCATACTCATCGCCGTGATGACGGAGGCAGTATGACCTCTGAAACGTTGGTTCACATCGACCAGACTACACAGCGCAACAACTCAGAAGACAGAAATCTTCATACTCATCGCCGTGATGACGGAGGCAGTATGACCTCTGAAACGTTGGTTCACATCGACCAGACTACACAGCGCAACAACTCAGAAGACAGAAATCTTCATACTCATCGCCGTGATGACGGAGGCAGTATGACCTCTGAAACGTTGGTTCACATCGACCAGACTACACAGCGCAACAACTCAGAAGACAGAAATCTTCATACTCATCGCCGTGATGACGGAGGCAGTATGACCTCTGAAACGTTGGTTCACATCGACCAGACTACACAGCGCAACAACTCAGAAGACAGAAATCTTCATACTCATCGCCGTGATGACGGAGGCAGTATGACCTCTGAAACGTTGGTTCACATCGACCAGACTACACAGCGCAACAACTCAGAAGACAGAAATCTTCATACTCATCGCCGTGATGACGGAGGCAGTATGACCTCTGAAACGTTGGTTCACATCGACCAGACTACACAGCGCAACAACTCAGAAGACAGAAATCTTCATACTCATCGCCGTGATGACGGAGGCAGTATGACCTCTGAAACGTTGGTTCACATCGACCAGACTACACAGCGCAACAACTCAGAAGACAGAAATCTTCATACTCACCGCTGAGAAAACCTCAAATCTTAAACGGTTTTATGCAGTTTTGCAACTTAAATCTTCTATGTATTTCTCCATTCGTGCTACATGCCCGATACAACACTCTTTATTCTGATCAACAATAAATGGTGGTTAACTATGATAAATATTTGTTTTTGAATTTTAAAAAATATATTTACTGCACGTGTCGTCTCATTTGCTTACAAAGTTTATCGATTTTGTCTCTCGGCGTCTCTTCCTGTCCTTAGACATCGTGTGTGAAATGTAATTGTCTATTACGTTTTACAAATTACGACTGTACGCGAAACAAGTTTACCGCCAACCTGCTCATGAACACATCTTAACCTGCCACAGTTGTATCCCGGTACTGTAGCTCGCGTCAGGTTCCTTCTCTTAATGTACTTTTCTTGTTCAGCAAAAGACTAATGTCTTGTCTCTGATATTGAGAACTTACAATTTAATGGTAAAGAAAGTTTCACACGCAGATTGAAAAAGAGACAGATAAAGACTGTATGATGAAGCGTAAGATAGTTCTATGACGTGCGGAGTAATCTGCTATTGAAACGTTTTCCTTGTGCGGTTTAGGGCAGAGTTTCTCAACCGGGAGGTCCACGACCCCCTGAGTGTACACAAATTTTCCCCACGGGTTCAGTGATTTAAGTAGATTCTATTTTTTTTATTTTCGTAATAATATGTTGCTATGTTTTAAGATTTTTTGATCACAGTTTTACTTTCATATTGGAGTGAAAACATGACGTAAAAACTATACGTTCTATCTACGTTTTAGTTAATCTATGTTCTATTTGATCAAAATGTATGAGGATTTCGGAGGGGGTCCACGGTCCACCAAAAGCTGAGAAAAATTCTTTTGGAGTATTCGTTACTACGAACATGCTCCTTACAGTTGCCTTTCAGACACAAGAATATTTGCTAATGGGAGTTTTCCGAGTAATTAAAATTAAAAGTTTATATTTTCACGAATCGTGTGTTTCTCTTTTAAAACGCTATAGTAAGATGCTGTCCAGTTGAGTACACATTTTACAAACACGTTATTTCCTACGTCAAATACTTCATTGTCGTTCATTTCCGGTTATTGCAGGTTTAAAGCCGAAATACCGCAGATAAACTGCGTAAGATTAAAAATTGATTTCTTTCTTAATTTGAAATTCTCACTTTGCCGAGTATGAAATGATTACGCAGTTTAGTCTGGTAGAAGTTTACCGACGTTTCAGAGATGTTTGCTGCCTACTCATTGCCCTAATTATGAAGGCAGCAAGGACCTGTGAAACATCTGTGAACTTCTACCAGACTAAACGGTGCTACAACCCAGAAGACTAACACATCTTAATAAAAGCTTTTCCCTTGTACTTCATAAAACATTCGTTATCTTTAAATATGGTTCAAATGAAAGTTGTAAATCGGGGGTTCTCAACCTGTGGGTCGCCGATGTGTATTTGTAACTGTGTCATTGTGTGTGATGAAAAATTGTAACCTGATGTCGGAAAGTGTCTAGCAGTGCCTACAACTGACCACCTGCTTAGCTTAGTAACGAACATCGAATCAAGGATTAGGACACGTCCTACTGGCGAATAGTTGTTGCAAAATCACAAAGTAAACCTGACATTGACAAAGTCTTCGAGCGAAGGCAGTGTCAAATATTTTACTAATGACTGATTACGTTAAACAGAATTAATGTGTAATATGTTAATCTATTTGCATTAGTAAAACTACCTTAGTATTGTAAATACCTTGCCTTGACGTTTCAATAAATTGCCATTGTGTCAGGCCATTTTTAAACAGTGGTTGTGTGTCCAAATGGGTTCGCAGGTGACCTGGGGTAACATTCAGCTAGGAAAGTTTAGAGAACCCCTGCTGTAAATTAATTATATATTTGCTTTATGCCGTGTATCTTTTTTTATTTCATTATATTTTGAGAAACTGGTAATGCTGGATACAGCGGCGTTCTGAGGAGAATATTTGGACTAAGTAGAAGTGACAGGAGACTGAAAAAAATTGTAGAGAAGCTTTATAATTTATACTCTTGGCCATTATCATTAGTATGATAAAATAGATTATGAGATTTACGAGATATGTAGCATGCGTGAGATTAATTTGTAATGGAAAACCTGAAGGGAAGAGGTCGCTTCGAAGATCTGTGCGTTTTGTAAGGATAATATCGATAGTATTAAAATAAATTCAGAAGAAGTCATTTCGAAGTTTATGTATTGGATTTATGTGACTCTCGGAGATATCTTGGGTCAATTTTACATTTTAAAACGGTTTTAACAGGTGTACGATGTCCTCAGATCTCTCTGTTCAATTTCATAAAGGTTTTGAATCATATTTAATTAGACATGGTAATAAAAGTACCACAGTGTAGTTCAACCATTCTGGAAACAACGGATTTTGCTGGCGTAGAAATATCTTAATCAGGATTCTGTTTCCAAAAGAGAAATTGTTTCTTTCCTCTTGAGTATAAAGCGATACAGGCATATACAGTATCTAAAATAAATCTTTTGTGTTTTATAAGTCGAATTATAACTCCAATGAACAATAAAATAAAAATAACATGAAACTGTATTGGATGACAGATCACGACCACGAAATATTATACAATAAATCGATCACGCAGTCATTTTATGTTACTATGGGAACGAGAAAACAAATGGCAGTCGCCACAGTGGCGCACACAACGAGATGATGTCTCGACGAATACGTATCTCTCAGTTTCAGTTTTTATATTATCTGTGTTTTTTATGATTTTTACCAGTAGATAATTCACAGCTTCTCAATTTCTCTGGTTGTTTGGAGAAATCGTGTTTTCTTCTCTCTCTCTCCCCCCCCCCTTGCTGGGATTTAAATATGTGACCTTGGTGTGTGGGCGACGTCGTCTTACAAAATCAATAATAAAACGAACGTAATTTGCAATCCTACACAAGACACAGGAACAACAGAAAGAGCTAAGAACTTGGTCTTACCATTAAGAAGCATAAACGCGCGTCTTAAGGCAATTTTATTGAAGTGGTCAACAACTTTGAATATTTGAACAGCTGCTCAGGAATTCGTGTTTCACAAATTTCCTTCGCACAAATATTTCACTTCACATAGTTCAGTAAATTTTATGATACAGGACAAAGAACATGACTACACAATTTTTCATGAAGAATTTACCAAACCTACTTCTTAGTCTGTGCTGTTTACGTTGTTGAGGTTTTACGTTTGATGTGATGTCATAGGGTCCAGAGACCGTCCAATATTTATGCTCTGAATAAAGAAATAAAAAATAAGATAAAAAATGGTGTGTGCGATTTCAGATACTTAAGACAGAGAATAACTCTCATCTGGTCTGTGAAGTCAGTGTCCTGATGATGGAGGCAGTAAGTATAGTTGAAACGTCGGGCAGTTTTTTTAGAGACTAAACGGTACAACATTCCCAGAAGACAGTTATATTCAGAACGAATGGGTTTCGGATTAGCCTTTTAGATTGGACCCAGCAGAATAGACATGTTTACCTGAAGACGTGAGCAAAAGTCAGTCCCGAAACTCGGCAGTATCATTTTATGATACTGAATGATGACTCAGGTCCAGAAACACAACAGTACTTAATAATTTACCATGTCTGTCCAAATAGAATCGCTGTTCGCCAGTGTGATTTCCATTTACTATATCATTTGCTGCCATTTTGTAAAGTTGAAATGTAAATTATAAAATGGTGCGCATGATAAATAAGGAGGAATGTGGGGAAAAAGTTATTGTTCCATTTCAAGTTACCAACCCAATATTCGTCTAAAGATACTAATTAAGCCACAAAATATGTCGGTTGGGGCAGCTGATTCCCTAACCACGCTACCTGGTACATGGTAGCAAAATGACATGTCCAGAGTGATAGCAGTGTCTCATATATCATTTTCTGCTCAACTAATACAACCGAACTTACCTCCTTTTGCTTCAAAAGCTTCAGTATACTCATAGCTCTCTCGCTTCTGCCATAAAGGAATGTTAATGGTGCACTTGAGATTTGAAAAGGAAGCATAATTCTTTCCACTAGAAGTGATTATGTTGTGAAGTTTGACATGAAGGAGCCTCCTGTTTGTTCCATAAATGGCAGCAGAGCTGGTTCATATGACACGGCATCACTCATTATAAAATGAGATTCAGAAAATAGAATCACTGACAAAAACAACGCTGAAGTGGCAGTCCATACAAATGCTTCAAGTGAGACACAGCACAAATGTAGCCTACACGGAAACGCGTATCAACTAACGCAGTATGACAGCTTGAATTTTACGGGAATAATAATTTGGTACTTGTTGGTTATCGGGACACAAAACGGGAGATTCGAATATAATAATTTGTCATTTATTGAAATAAAATATAGTAACTTTCAAGTATATGTCATTTATCCACACACATTAACCTAAACTAAACTAACCTAACCTAACCTAACCTAACCTAAACTAACCTAACCTATTATTATCCCCCGAGGAAAACTCCGTGTTGCCTAGACCACGGCCTTCCCCAACACAAGTTATAAATTCGGGCACCGCCGGGAATCGAACCCGAGACCCCAGGATTACAAGGCCAGCGTTCTAACCGCTAGATTACCGTGGCAGTCAACCTAACGTAACCTAACCTAAACTAACCAAAAACCTAAACTAACCTAACCTAACCTAACCTAACCTAAACTAACCTAACCTAGCCTAACCTAACCTAACCTATTTTTAAAGCGATGTGTCCCGATAACCCACAAGTACCAATAATTTTTAGCATTGGACAGTGATGACATCACATTAAAAGTACAATATTTATGGGATTATGGGTAACGGCGTTATGATACATGATCACCCTTCCAGCTCACGTCGTTATTGAAGATTGTAGGAAATTAAGATTTTTGTCTGGGCATATTCTCCGTACCAAATTTCACGAAAATCCATTCATCTCTTCTCGAATTATGACAGAACATGCCATTCATAAGAGCACCGATAGTCAGTAATATCTCTTTGGCTGAAATATTCTGTGACATTTCAGGGGGGGGAAAAACGAATGTATAAAGCACGTGGTATATATAGTTTTACCGCTGGTGTATAAAGATTTAACTTGGGCTATGCGGCATGTGTTGAAGTCTTGAATTTGTACTCGCATGAGACCAACCGTGACCTTCGCAGACGACCGTCCTGGAACAGAAAAATGATGCGCCTAGTATAAAGACCGAGACGTCTCCCCTTCAAATAGCTAACTTCTTGTCGGAAAAGGTCGCCAGCCTGTCGGGCATCACTACAATTTTCAGTGGCATCGAGAGCAGTTCCCACACACAAAATGATTCCTCTAGCCCACATACTATTGACAGTTGAGTCAATTTACGTCCTAAAAACTATGCTGCAATTGGTACTTCAGACAGAACAAGAGGAATGCTAACCGTGGACGTTCAGCCGATGGCTCGCGTGGCATTCGTCTACAGATTTTGTTACGAGTTCATTACGCGGACTGTATGAAGTGAACGCGTAATGGAGAGATGATATTTCCGTCTGTACGTTTCGCATGTTGCTTTATCTGCAAAAACTGTTAGAGTGTATTAGATACTGTTGCATTTTGTACCAACTGCCTACACTGTTTTCGGGCGAAATTAATTTTTGGCGCAATATTACATGCATTTTACACGAATCTCGGATCTGAAAAAAAAATATTAAAACAGCTTATAACTTACAAAAAATAGTGGAAAAAATATTTTAAATATTTATGAAAGGCTTGTAACGTGTATAAACGAACTAGTTTCTCGACTAGTATGACGTACCGTCTTTTATGGAACACAGAAGTTCATTACCGTGTTCACAAAACCCGGTTTCTCCTATGGCTTCGGACATATGGGACATTCCGTATATAATACATGGGTATAACTTGCAATCCACTAATCTATTTTCTTCTGTATTACATCTTAAATAAATTTTAACGCTACTTAATATTAAAAATCGTCACTTTTTGAGGGCGAAGTCACAACCCAGAAAAAACTCCACTGCCGTGAGAAACTTCAAATCTCAATCTTCATTATGAGTTAACTTTACGTGCTTGGTGCAAAGAACGCATAAATATTAAAATTCAGTCTGAAAACAAATTATTCTTCGTTGTCCTGTACGCCAGACTGTGGAAGCCCCGATAATTCAGGAGCCGAAGTCATTTATGAATCATTACAAGGTTCAAGCAGGCAAACTTTCCTTCAGACTTTTTATCTCTCTCTGTTACTGGCTGCACAATAGCACAGCCAAGTATGTTTGGCGGTCTGGCGATGTTTACTTCCGTTTGGTGGACGCCCGAGTGCCGCATCTGGAAGCGTCCGGACGGCGGGCGTCCGGACGCCACTGCAGGCGGCTTGCAGTCCGTCCCCTCTATCAACAGCGGGCTCGAAAGTCTTCCCAGACTTCAAAGTATGAATGCCATATGTGACACACTACATTTAAGGGACCGAAATATGACGTGACTAATCCTAAGGGGGCGTGGACAGGGTAGAAATGCCACGTGGCTGAAAAACAGTGTCCAGAGAGAGAGAGAGAGACAGGGCTGTTAACAAGTGTGAGGGAGGTAGGACAGTCTCTCAACATGCATTTGAATATGGCGTTTTTTTTGTTACATTGTTTCAGTTTTATTAATTGGTTTTCAAGCCTCTGAAACATAAACTCGTCTAAATAATATTTAAGAATTCAGCCCGTACCGCAAAGAAGACAACGCTTCATCATTACGAAGATCAACTGGTTGATGCTGTTTAAGGAAATAATCCCTGTTTAAGAATACTGTTTAAAAAAGCTTTGGTAAAGTAACTGGAAATTATTAACATGCTTATTGCAAATCACTATTTAAAAAAAATTTCATCACGCCTCGATAAAAAAACAGTAATGGGAAATAAAATATAATATTGTTCATAACTTTCAGAAATCTTAAAATAAATGTGTGGATATTGGTCTTCTGGGTTGCAATGACGTGTGGACGTGGTTTTGCTCGGTCACACCATATGAATGTCGTTTAAATACAGTCCACAGTGATTCCTTTACGTTTATTTTCCTAACGAGATATCAGTTTCTCTCGACAGTGAAAATATCGATAATGGTCCTCTGATCCATAAAAACGTGTGAAATTGTACGATGATACTAATATTTCGGAAGGTAGAAGATGGAAACAGTACGTTCCCCCGAAACTTTGATATCTACCTACAAGTTCACCCGGCTTTAATACTCAGAACACCTACTGATGTTCCAAATAGCTGTACAGAGTTTTTTAAAGTTGCACATTACAATTGAATAAAAATTTCCTTGGATATTATCCATCGTCTAGTAAATATAAAACGTAAAACGACTTTTCGGAGATGGGACTCTATCTCCGTCTTCAGGTTCCTACACAGTTGGGCCCACTAGATAGAGCTAATCCCTATCTATCGTCTAGTAAATATAAAACGTAAAACGACGTTTCGGAGATGGGACTCTATCTCCGTCTTCAGGTTCCTACACAGTTGGGCCCACTAGATAGAGCTAATCCCTATCTCCGGAGATAGGGATTAGCTCTATCTAGTGGGCCCAACTATGTAGGAACCTGAAGACGGAGATAGAGTCCCATCTCCGAAACGTCGTTTTACGTTTTATATTTACTAGACGATGGATAATATCCAAGGAAATTTTTATTCAATTGACTCTTCACCATCGTCAATAAGTTTTAGATTTGTTGCACATTACAACCTGTTACTACATTTCTCATGTAATTGATAGATCTACATCATCAGTAAATAAGAAATCTGTGAGTAGAAGAAGCCAAAAGCCTACCTGAGATGTAAAGCCAAGAAACATAAAATTGTAATGCATTATTGTGTCGCTGTGTTAAAAGTCTTGGAACATCATGTTTTATTTCACATCCCACATGCTCCAAGGGCAGACGAACAAAGAAGGCTTTGCTTGTTTCACGCAGAACCCTTCACTGCGACCGAATGGTAATAGGAACACACGAACTTGTAGGTGGGGGTTCCCCGTAATAGTGAAACTTAAGTCGCTCATGCAGGATGCACAGTTAGGTTTCTCGCCCTGGCAGACTCCACAATAGAAGGCATTAATAATCCGCACACTGACTGGAGCTGTATGTATCGGCGTCACCCGGCTCCGTTGGTAGAGGCGTCATGTCATCAAAGGCAGACGCCAGTGTATCTCAAGACGGTAGTAAAAAGCTAAACGGCTGAGAGAAATGGACAGGAAAAATGAAACAGGAGAAGTGAATGAATCTGGAAATAATAGGATATGTTACTAACCGATGCTGAATGCGTTAATGTCTATTCAAACATCTAATGTTATTAACCCTTAAAAGCCCACTCGTAACTAGCTGTAATGTCCAACCTGCTTTAACAATCATTATCTCTGCGTTTTGTATTTAAGGTATCGAACGATTTTTAATGTAAACAGGAATTATTTCCTGAAACAGCTTTAACCATTTGATTTATGTAATGGTGAAGTGTTTTCTTTGCGGTACGGACTAACAGCAATATCTACTCAGGGCAGCAATGCCTGTAAAAGTAACGTATTTTATTCAGGACTTTGTATTTAATTTCTTTATTTTGGATTTCATTCATTGATGCTAGGAGATTTTTAAAGCTGTCTTACAAATCAAAAGGTTTTGTTGGATGGATCCTCCTCAGTCATTGTTTTCTATCGGGAATACCTGAACGTTTTTCGTGTCGGTTTTAATTTAATAATAAAATGTTTTGTTTTCTTCACCAACATAATTATAATTTTTATTAACGAAATCCACAAATAGTGAGCTTGGAGTGCCATGTCAATAGATGGCAGGAGAATGTTTGACTTAATAAAATATCGATAATACTCGGGAAGGGGGCGGTGTTTCTAAGGAAGCTATCTCGTTTGTGGTGTTGAAGTGGTAAAGTACCTAGCCTTTGTCTTCTGTGTGTTACAGATCGCCAACTTCTGTGCGAATGTACAACAACGCACTGTAAAAGTACCAACAGAACTACGTGTCATAGTCAATACAAGTGTTACAGTCAATACCTGGACAAGAAAGATGGCTCCCACCCAGTCACCAGGGGCTGTGTGCAGTGAGTGCTATACAGGGTGTTTCATTTAAAACGGAACTCAAACTAGACACATTAACTCCTTCACAAACGAAAGAAAATGAATGGAAGTAGAACTTTTCGTGGTCTGGCCCAAAGGCCTGTGTAAACCAGGATAAGATAACGCTTTGCTCTGAAAACATAAAAGTGAGAAACCACTTGGAAGACATAGACGTAGATGGAATGGATCTTAAAAGAAGTGGGATGTAGGGGATGTGTACCTGATAGTAGCATTACAAGTAAAATGGACCTTTTTTCCATCTGGCGCCATTATTTATAAATTAGTCTGTCATGCATGACACGAATATTCATAATCCTGTTTATGTATGTGTATATAGTATATAATATATCAGCAGTGTGATGCCCTGGATGTGAAGTCACGTCCAAAATTCAGTCATGTGGTACAGATGCACATTTTAATATGGTAACAAAAATCTTTCAATCCATCAGGGGCAATACGCCGATCCTGTGTGAGAACCGACGGCCGGAAGTGAGAAAGAAGCTAAAATGGCCGTACCTGAAATGCTGCGACAACGGCGACCTCTGCAACAGCGTTGATTTAACCACTCCTTCTTGGGTCAGCAACATTAGCAGCGAGTACAGTGCAGTGAATCACCGTAAGTGTTGTCATGTGATGTCCTATGCCACGTCTTCTTGGCTATGACACATGCCAAGTTATGAACCAGAAGAGCTCAGTCAGTATAGTTGTTAACTACGAGCTGGAAGGCTGATATTCGATTCCCATCATGGGCACACATTGTCTTTATCTTGGTCACAACGTCCATACGGCTCTGTGGTCCATCGTATGTGCACCTTGGATTGAAGAGTTGGAGCTAGAGAGCACGATATATCAATATTTTTCTTCTACATATCGATATTAGAGAGTCGAATTGGAGATAGAGAAACTCACGATATATCAATATTTTGCCTTCTACATATCGATATTAGAGAGTCGAGTTGGAGCTAGAGAAACGCACGATATATCAATATTTTGCCTTCTACATATCGATATTAGGGAGTCGATATATCGGTCGTGTCGTTATTCTAATACGACTGACGGTTGTGTTCATACGTAATGTAAGATTTTAAATTCTTAATTAGTAGACTTTGTGGTATTTTATGCCTACACCTTTCCGTAGAAATTATAAAAAAAAGACATAGTGAATCTGTTAATTTGAAGTTTGTTATAATATAAGCCCAATCTTGTTTTAATATGGAAGATGAATGTTTTGTATCACTAGTTCGAACGAGAAGAACTGTCAATTTTATCTAGCGTCGAGGACTTTCTGTCTGGATATTTACATCCAAGCCGGTTCATCATATAATGGAATGAACATAGGTGTAGGAGCTACTTACCAACTCGTTGTTCCCTTCCAGTGAACACCACAAACGTCCCCGTGTCCACTAGTGACGCCGGTTCCAAGTTACTCACTTTCTGGGCACGAAACACAGAGCGCCAAGGAAGGGACCACTGGCCGATAAGTAAGCCAACTGTTCTTGCCGTGCTGTTCGTGGGACTCTTTCTTCTCATCAGCATTTTGGCTTTCGGATTCTATATTCTCAAAACTCAAAGGTTTGTTTCTTCACTCTTAAAAATAAAACTGACTCTTAGCTGTAGGCAGTTGCTTAAGCAGATTGCCTGTCTGTCTTCCACACAGTCCAAGGTTTTAAAATTGCCGGAATTCAGACTGACAATCGAAACGTACAATTTTTGTTACTGATTATTTTCTTCTGTTAGTAGCAGCTACCTGTCAGAATTACGTAAAGGCTACATCAGAGCAACGGAAGGAGAGTCAGTGGTGACATCTGTCGGACCCTCCTTACACAAGACCGTAATATCGACAAGCTCAGAACAGAACAACAATCTGAAGTCAGTAGAGACAATGAAATCGGACACAGTATGAGAAACTACTTTATTAAGTATTGTAATAAGACAAAAAATATTAAGTAGAATTAGATGAAAATTAATAATACGGATGATTTATTAAGATTTATTTTACGACTGTTACGAAGTCTTCCTGGTGAACTTATTGTGTTCAGTTGCACAACCTTAAAATAACATAAACTACACGAAAGGCGTAACAAATGCAGATATCACAATAATTTATGCCTTAAGACAGATCCCCAAATTGTATTCCACTATGAGCTCTGCCTTTGTACTTAAGCAATGTTTCGAAGAGACTTTGCAGATAACTTCCTGGGGACTTAATGGTGTGTTGCTATTGTACCACGTACTTTAATGGAAAACCGGCCTGTGGTGTACATTATGAAGACAGGAATATGCGATCATTAGCAGGAATACCGAATGAAATTAAGGTTATGATTACCCACATGTTTGTATGAATGTCATCTGAGACGTTCCGTTGTTTAGTTTTGTAGAAGTTGGCAGAGGTTAATTTTTTGAAATAATAATAAGTAAAATATTAACATTTATTATATTTTTATTGTTGCCGTCGTCTTACATTTTAGCAACTGGACATGATGTACTTGTTTTTTAATGTAAGATATCTGAAATAGTAAATGAAAATACAGAATGTAAATTATAACAAATTTAAAATTGCAAAAAGTATTTTGTATTGTATTCCAGGATAAGAAACTCATGAATACAACTTGCAGAGTTATTAACTTTTGAAGCAGGTGGTACTTACCACTGCGCTTTAAATGGTTAAATCCGGTGTTTTGATATACGGAGAATTACTTGTTATTTTTTTTAATTCGACATTATTTTTAAATCGTATTTTACAGCGCTCAAAATAGACATCAGATATTAATTCGATTTGAGATTTCTTGTTTATCTACAGTATAAATATATTGAAACCCAGTTATATACTATACGTTCCTTTAATACATTTTATTCTGCATTTATAGATTTATGCTAAAAGTCTATGACTGTTTTGCATACAGTCACAGATTAGCAATCATAGGTAAAATGTAATGTGCCATGCTATTAACCCCGAAACGTCTGAGACTGTCAATAGGCTCCTTAAGCTATTTAACGACGTCACAAAATTTAAAAGCTCACTAAGCATAATAATTAGTTTCACGGCAACCTGGAAAGGATCTGAAAGGAATTGGTCGATGTGTGTGAAAAAGTAATCAGTTCCAAATAATTGTGGAAAATCACGAAACGTCAAGTTTGTTGGGTACCTGAACCGAGATTCGATTCCAGCACCTCTCAAATACAACATTCGTGTTTGCGACTCGCCCTGAGACTGCCGGTTAATACTTGCCGTGTTGATTGCCAGATTTTGTTCGAGATTTTATCACAGAATCCGAAACTTGTTCGTGTCGCCAGCGAGACAGCTTCAGTCTGCATAAAAATGCCTGTATTAATATACATGCCTGGCAAGCAGACCGTAAAATATGGTTTGCGAAAGATTTGAAAGTAATATTTCCGCCGTCTGGAGAGGACTTTGAACCACACAAGTTGTTATTGAGTAGGTATCTTTTATCTTCGAACAAAAATCTAAAGATTAAAATATAAAAACCTATACTTTATCTGTTGCTTTTTATGGGTGTGAAACTTCGCCTCTTCCCTTCAGCCATTCCAACCAAACGTTTGTAAGTATTTCTCACTTCTCCCTGTTCATGCTATAGACCAGTGGTATTCAACCTTTTTTGTTCTCGTACCCTCAGATATAATTTCTTTTCAACTTTGTACCCCCAAAGTTGTTGGTGTATAATTCAGGTTATACATAGTATATAATCTACATGTAAAATGAATTAAATAAATTACATTACTGATTATTCAGTGTTTATCATAAAATAATATTTTTTTTTAAATTTCACGTACCCCCTAAGATGTCTTGGCTTACCCCCGGGGGTACGCGTACCCCAGATTGAATACCACTGCTATAGACAGACAAGAAATAAACAGGACTTCTGTTATTAAAAAATATTTTTTGTCATTTTATAGTGCAGTTGTTTCTTGTGTCCTTTTTACGTGATCTTTTGAATTATCTGCAAGCCAGTTGTCGAAAATTCAAAGGAATTTTTATTTTCTGATAGGAGTAAGTGACGTGTGTGGTGCAGGGATATTGTGGGAAATGAGAAGGCGCACTTACCATTGTCTGGGGAAGGGACTATATAATTTGGGCACATCTGTTCGCTGCACGCCATGTTCCCCAATGACCCTGCTTTTCCACGCAGCCGCCTGCCTGCCTTCTAGCCCATGCATGTCGTACGGAGCCATTTCCACTGCAGCAGCTATACCAACTGCCCGTCTGGTATAAAGCCGCAGACATGAAACAGCTTCTGTCATAACACGAAAAGTTACGCCTCTAATAATCCCACTCTTCGAAGACGGCGTCATGAAGACAATTTAAGTTATTTCTCCCTACCCCACACTTCTGTAGTTCTTTGTAACCAGTTGTCATATCCTCTACCGCGTTATACACAATCCGCGTAATGTAAAGACGTGTTAGTCCAGTGAGGTTTCTATACAGCGCTACCACCAAGCGAAATTACGCGCTTTAGATAGTCCTGACCCTTTTGCCTGCATCAGCACTTGAGATACCTTGAGTAGATGGGTGGATAATATTAAAATGTATTCTAAAGAAAAAGGATTTGCTGTTGTAGACAGCATTCATGTGGCTCAGGATAGAATCCAGTGGCCAGTTCCTACGAACACAGTAATGAACCTTTGAGTTTCGTAAAGGGAGGAGAATTTACCAGCTGAATGGCTTTGAAAGAACGGATTTAATCCATTGCGTCAGGAGATTTTTGTATTAAATTACATAACAGGGTAGAACTATACACCTGTGTTTCTGTCAAATGTATGCCACAGTTTTAAATTTCGCGTCGTTAGGTTCGTCATGTTGGTACTCAACTCTAGTGAAAATGCCGTGTTGTAAAAACGCGGTGTTTAAGGTTTGTGTGTGAAAGTGTGTGTTTTAGGTCTTTTCGCTTACTGTTTTACAGTCATAGTTTATCGCCTTTGGCTGCCTAATATTTGTGATCAGTTTATTGAAACACGTACCGAATGAAGACTTCGAAAGTAAGTCATAGTTAATACTTTTTATCTGCATCACTGCTTCTTGTGTGTTTAGGTTATGGTAGGAAACTAACTGCAGCCAACTTCGAGTGAAATAACATAGTAGGTTTGCATTAGTCTTTGTACACAGACCTAATCGCACAGGATATTTTCCTTTCTCAGACGACTTGGTGCTTTCAGATTTTTAACTTGATTATTGTAATGTTTTATAATTTGTTATTAATAGGAAGGAATGATATAACAATAACTGCTCTGTGTTTTTGTTTAGCTGCTTTGTGCCTAGTATGTTGTTAATCAGGAAAAAAATAATCTGGCAATCTGGTATTGGTAAACATAATAGTAGTTCAAAAGAAGACCATGAGTTTGCCATTTTACCCAGGCACTGACGAAAAACAAATTGTGTATTTTTATATTTTTTTAAATATCCATAGGAAGTCTAGTTGCATATGCAACAAACATTTGTTCACAGGCCAAACATTACAGACAGCATGCAGTTTTTAATTAAGAGGTCAGAGCTATTATATTAAACAGATTTATATTTAGAGTAGTAGTCTATGTCATTTTAGGCCAGTCTCCCCTGGCTGGTTAAGAGAGGTTAATCAACAGTAATATATTTTTTTTTGTGTACCAGTTGTGCGTTAAAATTGACGAACAAAACGTATTTCCCTACTACACGTTATTCTTGAACATCATTTCATAGTTATCTCAAGAGAGTTTGTTAAATGTGTATATTTTTGCATCTACATTTCTTTGACCTATGTGAAAAACAAGTCATGATGTGGTCACAAATATTTTCTGAAAGACTCTACATCCAATTCATTGCATTATATCATCTGTATAACAACTAGACCTTCTGTTTATTTCGTATGGTTCATGCATGAAGTTTCTGTGAAAATTAACAAGGTTGACAAACCTGTTCTTACCAGCGAGCGACACGCGAGTGATATATAGGGCAGCTCTTGCGTCAGTCGGCACCGATATTACACAACGGGTCTCTGTGGAGCCAGAATTATCTGAGAAGTCCGATATTTACATTCCTGATTAGTCGTCTGTCTCAGTGTTACCAACCTAACGTTGTGGTATAGTGGTTGACATTTTTGCTAAGTATCAGACATTTTCCGATTTTAAATCTCGAACCACTTACTGGATTTCCAGACAGGCTACTGATGTGTGATTGTTTAACAACGCTGAACCAGAACAAGTTTCTGCTCAAGATTTCATTGGGGAAATTTTATTTTTAAGTTCTAACCTCTCTGTCAATGAAAAACAAAATTCTGAATCGAGTGACTGTTGGCATATACTGAATTAATCATAATTTCGACATAAATGTTATTTTAATGTACTACTATTGATTCCAAAAACGTACACATACATATTTATTCATTCACATACACACATAGGCCTACACATTTTTACATACGCGTACATAGTTAAATAAATATACGTGCGTATATACATAAACACATGCATATATGGTACATATGTAGAAATTCTCAACTTATGACGTTACCTAGGCCCACATTTAACATAACCGCTGGATCCTTTCGAATAGCACGCAGAAAAGTTTCTCAAATGTTTGCAATAAGTGGGCGTGAAGCAGACAGATGTGTAATCCCGTCATTGGTAGGTATCAATGTACGTATGTCGGCAGTGTAGGAAGCCGCGATCGCTACCATCGATTTGCATGGAATATATTGTCAGGTGGCCTTTGTCAGAATCGCGGACTTTTCCTTTTAAATAAAGGTTGGGACAGGAAATAAGATTGAAATTTATTCGCAGGTTTTCATCTTGATAATGTTGCTTATGAGATGTTAGTGTCGGATTTATGATTTATCACTACGGAGTCAGTACTTGTCCTCGACTGTCAACTTCGTTTCATTATAGGAGTGGGAAGTTGCGATCTAATATTGATGACACGTGTTTTCCAAATGTGTTCCCCCTCACCCCAATGTTTTAACGGTCACTTATTGCGAACACAAACATGGCGTTTTGAAGGTAATTTGCAGATTATGTTCAGCATAGGCACAATTTTTTTTGACGTTAATAATTAATGAACCGTTAACAGCGCAGATAGGCCGACGCAAATTAAAGTATTTCTTGCTACTTATTAACGCTTTAAGTCAGAAGTTAATCTAAATAATATTTAGTCACCCAGTCCGTACCGCAAATAAAACACTTTGCTTCACCATTTCAAAGATAAAATGGTTAATGCTGAAATGATCGCTGTTTATTATGAGATCATATGAAACTCATATATACACTCAGTGGTAAAAAAGGAGAATTACTGGTTGTTAAAGCAGATGGTACATATAGTTACCATTGAGATTTAAAGAGTTAAACTTCCATCATATGGAAATGTTTAAAATAAGTTTATCGTCTACAATTGTTATGATAAATTATTTTTAGTTATTTCACGAAGTTGGTTGAATTCGTTGATAATTTCATCTAGAATTGTTAGGTAGGTCCTGATTTTGGATCGAAACGTGTGTCTTCTGAATATACACTTCCGTCTTCTAGTTCTGGGTTAAATCCAGAATTTTTTACAATAATATTTCATCACGTTCATCCCATCTATAAAACATTAATTATTTGCAGCTGTAACTCTGTTAGAAAGCTTTTTCTTATAAGTGTCATTACTTTCACGGAATAGTCAGTGGACTGATATGTCTGGTTATTTAAAAGTTGAATGGTAAAGTTCGTATTTAAGGTTTATTGATCACAAAATGACACGTGTCAGAAAGTAATGATCTTAAAATGGTGTTCATATTAGAAGTAAACAGAGATCACGTTGTCTTGTCGCATCTTTCCTTGTACTGTTCTTGTATTTTTTTCAGTTTCCTTCTTCCTTGTACACACACATGCAAAACATTATAACTTTTTCTTCTTCTTCAGAGATGCTGTGTTATATTTAATGTGGAAAAGTTTAAAAAAATTCTGCATAAGGAAATGCGCCGTCAGATGCCAGCTGAGTGCAATCCTGTTAGGTAAAAACTACCATCTCACGGGTAAAACTTTTGTTTTCCTTTTTTGTCGTAATGTAACCTGTGTGTGTTTCGTGTTATGAACCCACACACTTCTTCAGCAAACAGGTTCGTAAATCTTCACGAAACACGTTGCATGTAACCACTGGACCTAGAGTCGTGATACTGTAAGTGTTAGATTTACATCAGACTCTAAAGGCATTTATAAAGGACATCTTTAAGAAGTGCCTTCATAAAATCAGATGATATTTTATATGTCCTGTTTCAGAGTATGAGAGGGCGATTAAAGTTATAGCCTACTCATTCAGAAAGAGTTCGGTTTGCTTCTTCTGAACTCGTAACATATTACGAGACAATGTATTTATTAATAAATTCAAGCGTCGGTGTCTTGTCACACGATAAGTTTCAAATGCGTTATTTCAGTAATAGAAAATTATTGGGCGAAATAGTAACCCAGAAAAGAAAACAGAACGTAACGTTTAATATCATCAGTGGAAAGGTTTGTTGAAAATCCGACAGGGAGTGGCATCTTTCGTATTTTTCTGTATTCCTTTTTGTATCTTTATATATTTTAGTAGAACTTCTAAAAGCAGTCGATCGAGTCCCCGCGCCATTTTCCTACTTAAATGACACGAGACAAAACTTGATGAATAAAATCTTCTCGGGAAATCAGCCGCGTTAACTGGTTACTGTAGTAAACCGACGTTTCGGGAACGAACTCTGTCCCCATCATCAGGTTTCTGATATGACTGGGTACCTCGGAAGTCGCGACTTGCTTATAAAAGTGTTTTAGCAAATATACAAGGTTTTTCCTATTACTGGTTCATTTTCTGTGAGAAGTCAGTTTAAAGTAAACTGCATTGTACTGGAGGTGATTTAACTGCGTAGTGGAGTTTCTGCAGTGTAAATGTTTTGTGTTCTACATGCTGGCGCCAGTATAATTGTAGTTTTTCGCTACAAAGACAGTCATAAAAATTTATTTCGCCGGTTGGTAAGTCCAGACAGACAGACAGACAGACAGACAGACGTTCACACAGGTGTCTGTCTGGTTGGGCTGACTCTATCGTGGGATTTGATCGTGTTCTAAAAATTTAAATTTGATACAAACCGGACATCCGCTCTATTATTTACAGTCAGCCCGGGGGCGGGGAAGAGGGGAAAAGTGGAGTGAGTACAGTTCACACGCGAGCTGAAATTATCTGCTTATGAGTACAGTGTGACCAAAAAACACTGAGACAGACTACAAATTGCTTATTACACAAAGTAAGAAGTAGTTTTCTAATATAAACGTCGCAAAAGATTAATTTGCAATTAAAATTCATATTCAGACGGTACAATCGAGATTCATTTGAAATGTCTTTTTACTGTAATCTTATGTCAACTTAAATATCGCGAGAAATTATAAGAATAAAATTATCTCTTTGGGTCATACATTCTTAATACTTTAAAGCTCTGTGGTAACTATAATATCTTCTGTTTTGACAATATTCTACTTTTTATTTTAATTGTAATTTTTATTATCAGTGGCTCTACAATCAAGAAGGACCTTGGTCTACTGACACGTGGGAGGTATCTTAATATTTTTTAATATTTTGTAGAAATCCTTGGACGAGTGATTAGCCCTTCACGTGGCTCCTACCTTTACATGACAGCACAACACGTTTATTTTAATTGGCACTGTTAATTTTAAATATATTGTTTATTGAAATTAACACAACTTACTAATTAACTAAATTAAGCAGAGTTGTGCTTGAAAACCTAATAGTCGCTTAATTAGTGAAGAAATTCCCTTTTCTATAACTCCAAGTTTCATTACTGTGTTGGGGACCCATCCTGAGCGAAATGAATCTACGTCAAGATCTTCCAAGTGTTCGTTTTCCTGAGGAGGCTTTTTATTATCATTTTTGTAAGGAATTTGCTAGTAAGCTCAATTGAATACGTTAAATAGTTTGAAAAGACGTGGAAGAAAGCAATATTCTTACTATAAGGCCAGAATTCTTCTGGTGAGTCTGAGTAAAACAATAACTTCCTCACCTCAAGAAGTCTTTTTTCGATCGAATAACCTAAATCTGTGTCACAAGATAATCATTTGCTTTGGTAAATGAGAGTGGGATCTGTAGACGCTGTCCGTCGCCAACGTCATTAGCCTCACAAAATAAATATGCGCAGTACTGAAATAATTTCAGACGCTCTGTTTAAGGGAGCCAGGTGCGTGGGTAATTACATCAGCTGCCACCATTATCAGCAAGACACGCATGGCGCCATTGTTCTAATGCGGCTGTTAATCGAACTACTGCACGCCATGTTTCTAACGAGCCAGCCAGCTGGCTGAAGTATCGATTTCGTTTTGCGGTCCAAATATTATAGTTACTGGTATGTTATAGAAAAAATATTCTAACCCCGCATTTGTATCTGTTAATTATATTGCGTATTACTAAAGGTTTTAACCGTTGGAAGTATTAATTATGAATAATATGGTGTATGTGTGCCGACGCTGACAATTTGAGTCACTCAGTGCGAAAATGGTCCAACACACATCTAATATTTTAGGGAAGGTTGCCTACATGTACCACGTTTTCAGAAAAAATTGAAAGTTTTACAATAATAGCACGGCCAATAAAAAAGGTATTCAATTTTGCACAAAATTTTCTGAGATCGGTTTGAAATGTATGAATATCAATTCCACCGAAGAACTTCTTCTCCTTCTCCTCCTCCTCCTCCTCCTCCTCCTTCTCCTCCTCCTCCTCCTTCTTCTCCTTCTTCTCCTCCTCCTCCTCCTCCTTCTTCTTCTTCTTCTTCTTCTTCTTCCCGGTCCGTATTCGGTCCATGGCCTCCTCGATTCTCCTCTTCCACTCGGTCCTCTGCTTTGGCTGCACTGCCGATGCATATGTTAAGCTATAGTTTCAACAGTTCAATGTCTACCGCGACTTGCCACAGGTGATGTAGCTTCAGACTTACGTATATCTTTGTGTCTTCTGCAAGAAAAGCGAGAGATGGTTGCGGTTGTGGGGGACTTGAGTTCAAATCCATGTAACAGAGCCATGTGCTTGTGTTATTTATTAAAAGTTTATATAATAATACTTTCAAGTATGATACAGTGTTTGCAAGTATGGACGTGTACGTCCTCAATCTATCTTGAGTTATCGCCAAGGCAAATGCTCGAAATGTAGACTACACGGCGCTACAACCCAGAAGACAGCCATCTTCCTAATGATCGCCGTGAGAAACTCAAACCATACCAAGACAGAATATGTTGACGCTTGGTGTCACTTCAAAATATGTTGTTGTCATTCATTTAACAAATTTTCTCTTCTGTCTGAAGCTTATAATATTTACCACTCCAATGGCTTTATTCTCAGTCTGTCCTTACCAAGAGGACGGGCGGGTATTGCCTGAGAGACGAATGCTTTATGTACTGCAGATTCACATAGAGTTTACTAATTTTAAAACAATCCCTAGTTAGGACGCCAACGCCCCCGAAAATCGTTCAGCAAGATCAAATCGGTAGAATACTTAGCATTTCTACAGGAATGATATATGAGCCGGGATAGCTCAGTCAGTATAGTGACTAGCTACTGGCTGGACGACCGGGGTTCGATCCCCGACGGGGGCAGAGGATTTTCCTCTAGCCTCTGCGTCCAGACCGGCTCTGGGGCCCACCCAGCCTCCTCTACAATGGGTACCGGGGTCCTTTACCGGGGGTAAAGCCGGCCAGGGCGTGATGCTGACCACTCACCCCCATCTAGTGCCGAGGTCAAGGAAGAGAGGAGCTATACCTCCACTCCCCCCAAACGCCTATTTGGCGTATAGTGGGACAAACTTTACTTTACTTTTACAGGAATGATATTGAAGCCAGGAATTTGTTTTAGCTCTTCGAAGGTCACTAGGTGGCACTGAGTCATAACTTGTTTGTGCTTCATAATAACAAGACCACTGTGTGCTATGTGGTGAAAAAACGACCCAGTAATTTGCCAATAGCAAGTCTAAACTACTTTCACTTTCACGTTTATTAACGTGGCTGGATGTCAGGAATTTTGATTTTCAGGCATTTGCTTCGCATAGGCGTACTTGAACGAAGAAATCTTGTTACGTGGGGGCTAGTTTTGAAATAGATTATCATTTTGATAAGAGCCTCAAACTATAACGTCACAAACACGAATTGGAGAAAAGTTTTTAAATAAAAGTACACCGTTACAGAATAAAGATTTAAAAATACGAGACAGATTTAACCACACGTCCAACACAGCAGACTACAGAGCCACCCCTTGTCGGTTGTCCGTCACTGCGTTCAGTATATTCGTAGGTATTCTCGATACTTGGTAGCCATCTTGTCCAGCTTCGGTATTAAAACAAAAGCTTAATTAACATCAGAATTATTATTTCCGTTTACAGTTTCATATTTCTATCATCTCCTTGGTGAAGTGATTGATTGGGGAATCCCCAGATAGCCGCCACTTGGGGGGATCTCCTTATTTGATGTTTGAAAAGTTCAAAAACCAAGAAATATTGCCCTTTGTTAACATTTTCAAACTTGTCTCTCTGCATTTTCTTCGTACACAGATTATTTTATGTGCATTGTAGTACTTTCGCAGGACCAACAATAAATAGCCTTTCTTTTGTTGCACACCCTAGACTCTATATTTTTATTTCTTGTTTCTGTACTTTATATGATCACAAAAGATGTACTAATACACTGAAGGCTATGCATGCAAAAACAGGTTCATTACAAGATGGCCAACAAAACAAAAAAATAGTGCAAAGCGTAATACAACTGAAGGGCGTAGTCCTGCGCAAGCGCAAGACATCGTCCCTTGTTAGGTTATACCATTCCTGCGTACGAAACGCATTGCTGCGAAAGGTAAACAGCCTAGGAGACAGACATCTTCACACTTGTAGCCTTGAGAACCTGAATTCTTGGCGTTAAGGAATATTGTTAAGTGTAGAAGTCATGTTCACCGGATGACAGACAGATATATCTCGCTCATCTATCAAGTAGAATACTATGAGCTGAACACGTAGCACGAACGGAAAGATAATAATGAGAAATGAATTTTACATCTTCGTCGAAACATCGGAAGGAAAAAACCTTTAAGAAAACCTAGACATAGAAAGAAATATCGTGTGACGATGTGGACCAGTAGAAGGCTCTCGTCATATTTTATTTAAATTTATTCGAGAAGTATTTAAATTTGAAATTTCGACTATTTTGTGGAAATCCTGTAATTAATTTAAATGAAAGGATCGTATAGTTAGGTTTAAAATCTCAACAGCACGAAACAACCCACTCATGCGATTTTGAAACCACCTGTTGCAAATGAAAAGTCCTCACAATTATTATTATTAGTGTTCTGTCTGACGACAGGTCCATATGAACAGGATCCTTCCATCCTTTTCACGGACTGGGACCTGTTCATATACGTTCTTGGCAGATGATCCAGAAGTGGTTTGCCATTGCCTTCTTCTGTGTGTGAATGGAGTAATTGTTGGGATGCCACGGAGAAACCGGGGAAGCCCCCGGAGGAAAACTCCGTGTTGCCTAGACCACGGCCTTGCCCAACACAAGTTATAAATTCGGGCACCGCCGGGAATCGAACCCGAGACCCCAGGATTACAAGGCCATCGTTCTAACCTCACAATATGATTACATAATTTAGGCATGAAATTAAGTTTGAAGTACTTATTTTGCTCTAAGACTTGTACGATATAAAATATAGTCTCAGAAGCAATAATCGTGTTTGGTTTCAAGTTGAGTTTGTACCCTTTTACCCATTTCTCATTTTATAATCCCGCTGACCCGCGAGCCAATAAGAAAGGGTCATGTGACTGAGGTTGAGAACCGCTGCTGTAGAGCGAAGTCATGCGTGTGTAGGGCAGGCAGTGTAGCGGCTTTGCTCCGTCCGGTAGGTTGGTCGAATGCTGGAATTCCTCTGCGCCGTTACTACCGTCTCCATGTTGATTCCTGCAGGTAACACACAAAGTAGATGACAAACCCAATGTAACAGACATGGCGTTTCCACGTAATCTACGAGAAAACGCCATGTCGAAATTCGTCACTGACCTGATTACAAACAATCCCTCGATTTACAAATTTTCTCTATAATGAACCGTGTAAATTAAAACCTGTTTTTTCAATTCACGAACGACATTTTTGTTACAAAGAAAAACCATCCTTTCGTCCGAGGGCGGAGGCTTCGTTTGTAAAGAACGCGGAGGGATACAATTTAAGATGTTTACACACTAACTGCTGTATAATGTGAACATATGATTTAAGTTTTGTGCTTTGTAGGGTTAAATAGGTAATAAGGGTTGTAAGAAAGAAATACTAATCTTATTTTTATAATTGTGTAATATTCCAAAGTATGCAGGAAAAATACTGGGTGTTTTGATGGGGTATAAATCATCATTTTACGTTGAAGTTAGTGGGACTTTCACTTTAGATTTACGAATTTGCACTTTACGAATAGTTTTAATCAAACTAATTACATTTGTAAATCGATGGATGGGTGTACAACCTCAACACCGTCAAATGCGACTATGGTAATGGGGGTTGACATTCATAATAGTTATATTTTACGTATCAGCTTCAGAATAAGACGATTAGTGTACTTACGACGTTATTGCTTCGAAGTCTGGTGGAAATATCGCGGAATATTGGATGCAAACCCACAGTTAACATTTAACTGTGCTATGGCAGTGTAAACTAATGCAGGATTTAACCCACGGTTGATCAGCTTAAATAATGTCTTCTCAGATGTGTCTTCCACAGCAACAAAGAACTATTTTCTGTGTTTTCATTGCGTAAAGCCGAAATTCAATGTCCTTGAGCCATAAAGTTACGCTAAGGTCCTGTATTCTTGTTAAATTTTTGAAGCCGAAACCCGTCTAAGTGATGTTTGAAGTTTCCACGGCTTCATGATTTCAGATTGTGGCCTTTTGGCTCGTTGTGACATATTTCTCTGGTTGTATGTCACTGTTTCGGAGAAATAAACTGCCTCCATCTTCAGGTCTGAATCTTGTGTGTTTAATTTTCCAGTTTAGCTTCTGGTTATTTTAAGACAAGTGGTTGAATTAAACAGGTTTAAACTTGTTAATCAGTTTTCTCAGTCTTCGTGGACTGATGGTAAAGCATACGTGACATCTTTTCGATTGCCTTGTAGTTTAATAAGGCTAGTTACAGATTTCACCTGCAGCCATGTTTTCTTACATTCTACAAAGAAATTACTTCCTGAAAATATGTTCGTTTTCGAGGAATATATTACGATATAATTTTAAATTTTAATAAACTCTGGTTATATTCGTAACTCTGAAGCTCGAACGGCCGCCATGTTAGTATTTCTGATGGTAGGGAAGTGGTTCTTGTTGACACGACGTTCATAATGATTTTTATAGAAATCAGTAAATTGGAGTATGAACTTGATGATTTCCGTAGATCCAACTTTTATTATAAATAAAGAGAAATAAGTTAAAGTCTGGAAAAAGTAATAAACTAAATACAGTAATTGGACCATTGTCGTTCCACAAATTGTAGACGCTTCCATGATTACTGTATAACAGTACTTGTAGTTGCATTGTTCAGATATTTTATTGCAAAAAAAGAAAATTAATCACGTTTAATTGATTCTTCTATACTTGAATTTAGAATGGAAAATAAAGAAAGAAGACTGGTTATCTCAGCGTTCTTATTTCTGGCGCATAGAAGTGGATGGGGTAGATAATAGTTCGGCAACATGGACAGTGCCACTTGCTGGATGCAGTAGAATTCCACTAATGTATTGTTGGAACTAGTTCGCTTCCCCTCCCCTCCCCTCCTCCACCCCTCCGCCGGTTAGAATTCAACCTAAAGGCTCCGCCAAACGATAACTGTCGCATACAACATTGAGCGTGCCCAGTTTCTTGTGAGCCAGATAACCCACACGTAGTGTCTCGAGAAATGCTGATGAGCGAACTCGACCACCTTATCGATACCTTCCTCAATTTGTCTCTATCGTGGCTTTGTGCATTCCATACTTATGAAGTTGAAAGTTTAGTCGGAGTGCTAACACTGATAGAATGTCCACCATTAATAAAGAATTTAATCACAATATTGAAAATGTTAAAGTATAGTTCGCGACTGTAATCTTGAGACTTGCAAGGAATGCACCCCCGTAAGTCTCAAGATTACAGTCGCGAACTATAAATAGCTAGGATATTTAAGAAATATGTCAGAAAACTCCAACCTCGAAGCTGATGTATCAGTGTAGAACCTAAAAGAAGTTTTAAATTCTTATACCCCGAAGACACCAAGAAGTCATTCAGTGTCGTGGATGACCTCGCTGGAAGCTGTGACTTTCTGTGAAGCGTATTTCGATCTAACAAGATATTTGTCTTCTGTACTCCATTTTGCATATTACGAAACCCAGAACCTACATCGGCCTCAAAATTCTCTTTCCACAGACCCATTTTTTTTTTCCTCAAAATTTTCGCTTTGCAGGTTTATAATTCCGTTATAATCTCCCTCTCGTCGTATATTCACGTCTCACTTTTATAATTTAAATAATGTTTATATAAATAAATATGTTAACACAAGTTGATCAAATGGTTGTAGTCCGAATTGCACATTTCTTCTCTGAGTATTAATAAAGGTATTTCGTATAAAATTTAATCGATGTTCGATATACGTGCGATAGATACGTCTTAAGATGTCTTGCCCAACCTCTCCTCCTAAATAAATTTCAAGTCTTGTAAAGAACGAGTCTAAATTCTGAGCCAAAAGATGGTTGTAGCGCTGTGTAGTGCTGTAGAAGTTTACCGCTGCCTCCATCATCAGGGCGATGAAAATGCGATAAGAGAAGTTTTCCAACGAAGATAGTTTTTATGGGTGTTTTACTCCTGAGGACCACTCTGGAGGATACTAAAACAACTCTTATGGAAATACGTTTTGGGTGTGTGGTCTGATGGTAGACTT
The DNA here is from genome assembly GCF_000696155.1 of Zootermopsis nevadensis. The sequence continues at coordinate 105,190 of NW_019059655.1, read as the reverse complement.
CTGTAAAAACAATAATGAATCTTGGTTCCATAAAAGACGGGGAATTTCTTGATTTGCTAAGCGTGCTATTTGTTTCTCAAGAAGGGCTTTCTCGATGTTGTTAATGAATGTAGTAAGGCAACGATAACCAGTAGTTGATCTGGCATCATGCTTCGGAGACGCGGCACTTTGTGACTGTGGAAAAGCAAAGATCACGCATTCATGTCTCCCATCTGGTTTGTGTCTGGTCCAGCAGTATTGTGTAGCGTGCATTCCAGTTAGCTGAGACAGAAGAGGTTCTGGAATTCCAGTAGCAGGCGGGGTAAAGAAAGCTACGCTACTCCAGATCTGAATGACTTGCCAAACAGCGGAATAAACAAGTAGAAGGATGGGTACTTAGACAGATTGGCATGGACAGCTGACTGATTCATCGAGTTATTTCCATAAAGCCTAATCGTGAGCGCATTAGCCAACACAGCGTTTCACCTGTACGTAACATCAGAACTCTGTGTTTATTAGCCCCTTAAAGCCGAATGGTAACTATATGTACCATCTACTTTAACATTAAGTAACTCTGTACTTTCTCCACAGAGTTAATTTGTGAGTTTTGTATGATTATCAGAATAAATAGCTATTAGTTCCTTAAACGATGTTAACAAATTGTCTTTGTAATGATGAAGCGTTGTTCTCTTTGCGGTCCGATCGAGGTTTCTAGTCTTTCTGGGTCTTGGAGCAAATGTTGAGTTGATACCCGAATTCCACTTTGCACAGCTTGCACCATTCCCAAAATTAACATCGAAATTTCCCCCTAAAATATGTTCAAAATGTCGCCAAATACTGCCATACTAAGTTTAATGCCAATATTTAAAATTCTAACTTAGTTTTCTGTTACATTATCCCCTTTCGGCTCAAATATTGAACTCACACCCTGTCCTCAAACACCGTATATCTGTGTTCTTCCCTTAATATGACATAATCGATAGCTTTTTAATACTAATTGATCTTGGATTATGTTAAAAGCGTAAAAAAAATAGTTTCCTGTTATTCAGTCATTTTGTTGACACACATTTTCTGGCATCGTGTCATTAATATTAAATAAAGGATAATAAACTAATTAATGTATGCTCGCAGTGTAATTTAAATTACATACAACGTTTTAGTATCAATAACTGAAGGGAAGACCCCGTTTGGAGGATCTGAAAGTACAGTTGATTGTTTATATTAATAATATTTCTTACATATCTTTACATATTCTGACGTATCTTCGAAATGAGGACGACGAATAACCAAATAGTTACGTAAGCCAAATTATCACATATGTTGTGTTTCTACTGACTCATATCAAATGATTTCAGTCAACTGGAGGTTGATGGACGGGCAAATAAATATATTTTGAATACAAATAAAAAACATTAAGAATGGTCCTCCTTAATTAGTGTGACCTTGGTATGTAATGAGATACGAATTCTCGCCCTGTGACAGTTCTTGCGAAATGAAGAATCTTTAATTAGTGTGTAAGATGAACTGGCAGGCCCTCTTCGACTGCAGTTCAACGGGGGCAGCGCAGAGAGAGCAACAGTGGTGTAACTAACTAAATACGTCAGAATTATCCTTGATAAATTAATGGTACTATCAGCTAATCAAGAAATTCCCTGCCCTTTGTGAAACTCGAAGGTTCATTTAGCATGTGCTAAAGACTCTGCCACCGACTCATATTTTGAGCCAGATGAAACCAATCCACACCCTCTAACCCTTCTTCCCTAAGACCTGTTTTAATATTATTCTTCCATCTAAGTCTAGGTCTTCCAAGTGGTCTGTTTACTTCAGAGTTTACAGCCAAAGTTTTGAAGGCGTTTCTGATCTATACATGAGCTCTAAATGGTGTCCTCATGGCATCTGACTTCATACAAACATGATAGAGTTTTATTGTGTGTGTCAATTTCTATACCCGTAGCATTATTTTGAACTTCTCTTCTAGCACGTTTCTTCAAAATTTATTTAGAGAGTCACATAGTTTGAGCCGAATGGGTATTTGTAATCCTGGGGTCTCGGGTTCGATTCCCGGCGGTGCCCGAATTTATAACTTGTGTTTGGGCAAGGCCGTGGTCTAGGCAACACGGAGTTTTCCTCCGGGGGCTTCCCCGGTTTCTCCGTGGCATCCCAACAATTACTCCATTCACACACAGAAGAAGGCAATGGCAAACCACTTCTGGATCATCTGCCAAGAACGTATATGAACAGGTCCCAGTCCGAGAAAAGGATGGAAGGAATCTGTTCATATGGACCTGTCGTCAGACAGAACACTACAAAAAAAATAGTTTGAAGTAATTGCATGTTAAAGTAGCTTAAGTCATGGAGATAACAGTACAGGTAGATAAGACATGTTGAGACGTAGTGAGTTTTTGTCGAAACACACTGTATCCAGACGTAATTGTACGTCACTGTGTATTGCTAGACAGTTCATGGATCTTGCCAGAGGCCAAAGTCAAAAACAAAATAATTTGAATGTTTCATTGGACAATAATTTCTAATAATGACTAAGGATTAAGACTTAGTTTGTGACGTCGGAATTCCGTCTGATTTTATTTGCCAGTTCCAATTCTTCTGACGTGTTTGCTGGAACGTAAATTTATTCATCTGAGGAGACTCACAAAATAGAGAAGTCTCTTGCGAAGAGAAGAGAGAGAGAGGTCTTACATAGATTTATGTAACGTAAACTTAGATCGCATAATTTTCCCAATTTACTTGTCAGATACCGTCAATTGGCTCTTACATTTCCTTTCGCTTAGAAGTTGTTCTTAAAATGGATTTCGACATTCTTTCGTGCTGTAGAGTGGCTCTCTGTAATGTTTTGAAAACTCGAAAGACAAACAGCTGATTTGAATCAGAAACCGCAGTGAAGTGGAGAGATAGGACCTTTAAGTTTCTAGTTTAATTTAAAGCGCTGCGCTTTCAGTAGTGAAATGTTTACCTAAACGGTTTTTTCCCCATGTATTTGGGGTTTTTTAAGAAGCAGTCAAGACAGTCGCCATCATGAAGGTTCATTTATCGGTAGCCAATAAGAAATTACACGCCACGGTGGTCTGGTCCTGGGGTCTCGGGTTCGATTCCCGGCGGTGCCCGAATTTATAACTTGTGTTGGGCAAGGCCGTGGTCTAGGCAACACGGAGTTTTCCTCCGGGGGCTTCCCCGGTTTCTCCGTGGCATCCCAACAATTACTCCATTCACACACAGAAGAAGGCAATGGCAAACCACTTCTGGATCATCTGCCAAGAACGTATATGAACAGGTCCCAGTCCGAGAAAAGGATGGAAGGATCCTGTTCATATGGACCTGTCGTCAGACAGAACACTAATAAAAAATAAATAAGAAATTACACGAGTCTTTATAAGTTGGCGCGTAATTCTCATAATGTTCAGCACCAGTGTGATAAAAATCATTTATTAATTTGTTACGCGGATACTTGCAGCTAAATCTGCTGTGTTAAAATGCCTTAGGTCTGCAATAGGTCTGATTATTATCCTGTATTAAAGGTAATACAAATCTCTTCTGAACCCTTTAAAACCAAGTGGTAACTATATGTACCGGATGCGTTAAGTGAGAAACTGTGCAGTTTGTATAGTAATATTTACCAGTTGATCGCTGTAATGATGAAGTGTTGTTCTTTCCTTTAGGTACGGACTCAATTTTTGAATGTCATTTAAACGTAAGGGTTTATTTACGTCCAAATGTGCTGAAAATAAAATACATTAAAAATTATGTCGTCAATCAAATGCAAATATAGCTTATTAAACTTGAATCTTTTATGCTGGGTGTATTAATTTCTACAAACGTGCTTGGTCAGATAACGCTGAGTTTGGATTTTAGATTGTCATGGCGGCGATTATGAAGATTGCCGTCTTCTGGGTTGTGACGCCATGAAGTCTGTTAGGATTTCCATATACGTATCTCACTTTAGTATACATTGTGTTAAGTGTTGCTAATGTCTCCTGACTCCATGGATCAAAGTTCCTGAGAAGCTTATAGTCGTTCAGGTAGTATAGAAATTTATGCTTTCTTGGAACCCGAAAGTTCGTTACCATGCCGCAAGATCTCTCCAGAGGATACTTCAGAAAATTAATCCAGTACCAAGTGCTAATTTCATTATATGTGCGTCTACATCAATGTAGAAACGTTCATATAATTAAATAATCTGATAAATCTGACACGCATGCGTACTTATATACCTGTATGAGATTTGAGGTCCTCATTTCAGCTCTGAAGATGGAGGTAGTACGTTCCTCCGAAAGTTTGATATCTGCCTACAGATTCATTGCGTTTCAGCCTCGAAAAGACCAACATCAGCGTAAATATACCTACATAATCTTCAATAAATAACTGCTGTTCAGAAAATATGGATACAAAAATCATTTAAAAGTATTTTTGTAGCTGTGAAGGAAGGACATTTACACAGGAGCGAGCGAACTGACAGTTTTCAGTATAACCGTAAATCGGGAGCCTTAAAGTGAGACCAGTAGAAAATATTAGTATAAGAACGCGTCAGTTGCAATTACAAAGATTAACTTTTCTCATTACCGTGGCGCCTATCGTAAATAAAGTCTATGTTCAGGCTTCTCATGAGGAATATTGTAACATGGCGATGGTACTTCGGTTTTCAACCCCACCCCCAGTCTAAAACAAATATATTAAGGCGTATAACAAATGTTTGTTCATACTGTACAACGCTAATACAATTTTGAACATTTCCCTTTTTTCGAAATGTATTTTTTTGTAAACTACTTTGGGTTGACCCGGTGGACCTGAGTTCATAGACAGGTGATAGCAGATGAAATTAACAGGATAACGCCTCGTAGACCGTAAGATAAATCTCAACATTTACACAAGTCTATATCCACTTGTTTTGTTAGAGTCAGTTTATATGCCGTCAGAAACAGGTTGAAGAAACATTGACGGATTATTGAAGACCAGTATCGGAGATTTACGCTTATGTCGGAAACTTTAAATCTGTGTGTACACGTTCTGTCAGTTCAAAGGACGATTTAAAGCCGTCAATCATCGGCCGACTGTCCACAAGAAAGCGGGTCGCTGGAAGTGTTTCATGTACGGTATCCGAAACGTCACTAATTTGAGACCAGACGTTTACTTCAAAGTAGTGATAAGTCTACAGCGGATACGGAAATGCACAGGAAAGAACAAAATTTGTTAAAAAAGAACTAAATAAAACGGTCATAAACGAGTATGTTTACTAAAATTGCAGATCCTGTTATAAGAATGTTGACATAAAACTCTTCCGTGTCTTAATTAACCCTTTGAAGCCGTAGTTAGTCTAAATTATATTTAAGGATTCGGTCCGTACCGCTAAGAAAACACAGCTCTTCACCGTTTCAAAGATCAACTTGTTAATGCTGTTTAAAGAAAAAATTACTGTTAACAGAGAGAATAATTAAGGAACCCATAAATACGAATTGGAGAGTTGTTGAATGCTGAAGCAGGTGGTACGTATAGTGCCCATTATGATTTTCGAGTTGAGAAACACGCCGTGAAGATTGGCATTGGATGTGGGTCAGTAGTGAGGCAGAAATAGCCCAACTGGGTAAGACGTTGGGTGGGATTTTGTGCCGGTCTGCACGCTGTGGCAAAGACAAAACACCTGATCTGTCGGGAATCTATCCGTGATTTTTAACAATTTAGGAAAGGCTTATTCAAGGGATGTTCCATAATGGAAGGTTCTTTGTGTACTCTGTTTACACAATTAATCACACACATTGAAGTTTTCGACACAGACACTAAAGCTGTTTGTAGACGAAGTTCCTTCTAGTGTTTTCTACTTCTGGTGTCCTCGTGACGTCACACGTCGGATTTTCCAACTTAACACGCAAATTAGCCGGTGGCCGATGCCTTTAAAATTCTGTTCCTGAACTAATTTATACAGACGGGAGAATAATATTAAAATGGATCTTAAAGCAGTAGGATTGTATTCATCCATGGTGATCTCTTGCGAACATGAGGATGAAGATGAAGATGGCTGTCTTCTGGGTTTTTGCATCGTGTAATCTGGTTGAAGTTTACCGACGTTTCAGAGGTCCTTGCTGCCCCCATCATCAGTGTATCTGCCACGCTTCATGGTCCAACAACCCAGAAGACAGCTATTTTCTTGTGGACACGGTTATTAGTCTTTGGTATCTGTCATCGAAGGTTTGGAATAAATCAAGTGCAGAGAGTTCAGACATGTATTTGTCGACTTAAATCGATTACTTACTATCGAGTTTTGATATAGCTTTGAGACATGACAGAATATTCAAAATGTCGTGGGGCTTATCCCATCAATAATAGAGACCGACCCTGATAAAATCCTCCAAGAATGATCTTATGTCGTTGTTGCAATAGAATGCAATATGCACGTCTATACATAGACATCGGTGTCGCTTCTTGGCAAGTGGCAAGTAGTCTTATGGTAATGTAAGTGTATGCGATACCACCACTAACATCCATATGCAGGGGTGTCCATGTCCCTATTTGACGCTTCAAAGTTCTTGCTTGTTCCATGTTTAATTATGGATCTTTCCAACAAACTCAAACCTGCTTATGTAGCAAGGCAAAATTCATTTAATCCATATTTAATTGCATTATTGTTATCTTTGTACAGTATTATTGTTGCTAGAAGTAATTGTTATACTTTCTTGGCCAGTAAGCAATGAGATTTGACGGGACTGAGGTCTAATGTTTCGGCAAACATTGCAGTTACCATCTTTAGTGTTAATTTATAGTAGTTGGGCGTTCTTGGAAGCCTTTTGCTGGCAAGCAGTAGGTAGCGGTTCACCCTGAAGATAGCAACTGCATTCTTTGTCGAAACGTTGGATATTTCCCAATATTAGACGTGGCCGATCCACGAAAGCCGAATTAACATGGTGAGTGTGTTGGCAATATGGCTTTCAATGAAGGGTTAAAAATGTGGACTGTGTCACGCGTATGAAGTGGCGTACCTGCTCGCATTTGGTCACCCCTGGAGTGCAGTGAGAGAGGATGGGAGGGATTCGGGATATTTGCGAGAGAGAGATATGCAGTTGTTGTTTGACGAAGCGTCTCACGTCCCGCCAGCAAGGCGCCGGGTGAGACAAGATGAGACTAGTGTATGAAATAGCATCGAGTGTACAAACTGTTACGTTTCACGCCATCTTCTTTTTAACTTTCTTTCGTGTCATCCTGTGCGTTTCGTAGTCAGCTGAAGGGACAGGAGCTGCTTAATCTCAGCTCTTGGAAGGGTTAAAGTCAGAGATTTAGAGTCCTCTGGGTCTCGAGCGTTGTGTGGGCCTGAATGTCGCGCTCGATTGCCGTACACACAACGAGAAAATTTTGCGCTTAACTTGAAGATTGTTAACTTGCATGATGAAGACCTTCATAATTTGTATTCTTCACCAGATATTTCAAGACGATCAAATGATTGATGGTGAGATAGGTAGGGCATGTAGCTCGCGTGGGAAAGAACAGAAATTAATGCGATGAATTGGTTGAAAAACTTGAATGTGAGAGACCACTTGGAAAACGTACGTGTAGATACGAATATAATATTAGAATTTATCTTGAAATAAATGTCGTGGGTTCACTTGGCTCAGAATAGGAACCAATAGTAGATTTTCTTAATGATCTTTCGGGTTTATTAAACATCGTGGTATTTCTCAACTAGCTGAGCTACTATTAGATTCTAAAGAAGTTTCTTGATCCATGGATGGAGTCAATATTTGCTCCAATATAATCTGAACGTGTGTTAGAGGAAGAGGGCGGTCCATAAGTTATTAACAAAGAGTCAAGTAAGTCAGGAATCAGTTAAATTTCGGTTACTCTGAAGGAGTCGTGTGTATTCGAATAATCATGGGTCTGTACGATTTCTGTGCCAGTTCCTTGTTACAGTTCTTGTGTTAGCCCCGGCTAGAATTCGTCGAGTTATGCCACTATTTACAGTTCTTGTGTTGACCCCGGCTAGAATTCGTCGAGTTATGCCACTATTTACAGTTCTTGTGTTGACCCCGGCTAGAATTCGTCGAGTTATGCCACTATTTACAGTTCTTGTGTTGACCCCGGCTAGAATTCGTCGAGTTATGCCACTATTTACAGTTCCACTATTTACAGTTCTTGTGTTG
>NW_019059655.1:61638-96902 GCF_000696155.1 Zootermopsis nevadensis | reverse complement strand
GGCTAGAATTCGTCGAGTTATGCCACTATTTACAGTTCTTGTGTTAGCCCCGGCTAGAATTCGTCGAGTTATGCCACTATTTACAGTTCTTGTGTTAGCCCCGGCTAGAATTCGTCGAGTTATGCTACTATTTACAGTTCTTGTGTTAGCCCCGGCTAGAATTCGTCGAGTTATGCTACTATTTACAGTTCTTGTGTTAGCCCCGGCTAGAATTCGTCGAGTTATGCTACTATTTACAGTTCTTGTGTTAGCCCCGGCTAGAATTCGTCGAGTTATGCCACTATTTACAGTTCTTGTGTTAGCCCCGGCTAGAATTCGTCGAGTTATGCCACTATTTACAGTTCTTGTGTTAGCCCCGGCTAGAATTCGTCGAGTTATGCCACTATTTACAATTCTTGTGTTGGCCCCGGCTGCAATTCGAGCGTATGCTACTGTCCTGTGCTAAAAACAGGTGCCATTTCGAATTACTGCCACAAAGTCCCAAGATTTATTCGAACAGACGTTAGAGACTGTCAGCAGCTGGTCCGTTGCTCGTGAGGAAAAGATCGATGTGTCCCAATAAAGATCTTGTATAGACAGATGTCTGCAGCTGATATGACACCCATTGAACGCTTTGCCCTTGGCATATTGGCAACGATCAATCGATAGTCAGGCAAGCGGATTTGAAATGGCGTAAGTAAGCATTTGAAAGCATGACTCATCTTTAGTTCACATATTCTTTTGCATGTGTGTCATCCAGACAGACATCAGCGAAATATTTCAGTATAGAAATTGTGTTATTTTATCAATGCATCATGGCAAATAGCAGTAAGTGTCCACAGACAGATTATCTGAGCGCCACTGGCATCTATAGTAAATAAACAAAGGTAAAAATAAAAAATGTAATGTTCTGCTTCGTGGAGTTGGTTAAACCCGAAAGGTTGGGCTGTGTTGAGTCATAACTCGTCAGGAAACAAGGGCTAATACATGCGAGGTTTAGACGAGGCAAATGCTCGTTTCTTGCTGGAAGGGAGAAGTTCGTTGTATTGGATCGGTGAACCGAAATACACATTCAGATTAGATTCGACAAACAACTTTTAACCCTTTGAAGCCTGGTGATAACTGTTTTTTTCCCACTTGCTTTAACATCCAATAACCCCGCGTTTCTCATTTATATATTTGTAAACTATGAAACAATTAAGCTAAATTCTAAATTCCTCGCAGTATCCCTTATAAGTTTTACATTTTGTTACACTTAAGCGTGTGACGTCATAAGGACAGCGCTTGAAATAAGACAAATCGTGTAAATGTATTTAGCGTTGTTAGCTTGCGTGACTGTTCTAACAGATAGTGGAATGTAGTTTGTTTTGCAGAGTTTCTGAGACTTTTAACATCACTCACCCCCAAGGTATTGTGTATTATCATAATCGATTTGTCATGGTTCGAACCTTTACACAAAAATGCAGTACAGTGTTAGGGCACTAACTCAAACTGAGTCTCCCACGCTACGAAGATCAACACAGAAACGTAACACAGATCAGCTAAGTGGTGTGTGAATTGTTAGTCTTTAGAATGCTGGTGTACATTTGCGCGGTTTTGACCCCCACCCCACCCCCCAACTGACGGTTTACATGTTCCCATGAACAGCTTTTTCTCCCTCTTAAACGTACACACAGACGACCTTCGTAAATTGCAACTGTCTTGTTCTGAATCTTTTTTATACATTTCAGCGTCGTAAGGCACACATTAATGCGTTACTGCAAAGATGCTTGCGTATTTATGTATACGTGCACACGTTAACTACAGTAGCGGTCACCGAATTGAATGCTTCAAGGCCACGGAAGAACTTACCTCCCCTTACCGCAACAGTAGAGCATTGCTAGGTTTCGATTTGATGACAGCGACAACCAAAAAGGCATTTTATAGTTCGTTATGATTTTTTTTATGTAATTTTCTATACCAGGTCTGTTGTTCCATTGCTCAGGCTGTTAGTCAACGTTTTCTGTAGTATGTGACGAATGCAGAATATCTGAATATGTCTTATGGGTTTTAGCGCCGTGTAGTCTGTTAGACGTTTGCCAACTGTATCCATCATCAGGGCGATGTGTTCGTACCGTTGATGGAGGCAGCAAGGACCTCTGAAACGTTGGTAAACCTCCACCAGATTACGTGGCGCAACAACCCAGAAGAAGGCTATCTTAGAAGTTTTTCTGTAAGTCAGAATTTACACCGATTATTCTCTATAATTTTGTGAAATCACTGAATTAAAATTTGGAGAATATTGGGTATAATTTTGTATAATTTTTCTTTGACTTTTTCAGAAGATCGTGCAATTTAAGTGGGTCATCTCTTGATAATTAACTAGTTATCCTTTATCACCCGTTTATAATTAGATGCCATAATAGATTCAATCCACTGGTGTGCCAAATCGCCCTTATTCAAAATAGAATGGGTATGTTTATGAATCTCAGAAAGTAATATTTTACTTTCTGCTTTCGTCAATTTCTGGGATTTGATTCGTAATCCTTTCTGCCAATATATACCGTTTATTTTTTCAGTAACAATTTCAACGTAAAACAATAGAACTTGTAGCATATAGTAATAGCTCAATTCTATGCGTTTTGATGTGTCTAAAAGACTATGTTCACAATAGCTCATTGAAGTAAATTTTACACCTGTTAAAAGTATTCTTGTAATTGTTCAGTGGTTACCATTCTAATTTCTTTTTACCAAGTTGTAGATTGGCAGCCCTTCTTAAATTCATTGATGTCTCTATACACGTCTCAACATTTTTGTTCTTGTTGTTTCAGACTCGTTAATTTTGTCTTTCGAATATTCTTTCTGTGTTTTTTTGCTGTTGAAAAGTATTTCGTTGTTCTATTGTCATTTCGCTTGCTGTCTGGAACCAACGCAAATTAGTGTTTTTCATTTGATCTAACAGTTATGAGCAGTCTTGATTTAACCGTGGTTTATGCTACTTTGAACTCGCATTAACCTATAATCTCTGCGATAGAAATTTTGATATCCCCTTCCAAGCGTTATTAATACCCCCATTACAATTTAAGTTTTTCAGAGCTGTAGAATTATTTGAAACTTCAACGTGATGCTGTTTTTGTTTTTTTTAAAAAATGTTCTGTCTGACGACAGGTCCATATGAACAGGATCCTTCCATCCTTTTCTCGGACTGGGACCTGTTCATATACGTTCTTGGCAGATGATCCAGAAGTGGTTTGCCATTGCCTTCTTCTGTGTGTGAGTGGAGTAATTGTTGGGATGCCACGGAGAAACCGGGGAAGCCCCCGGAGGAAAACTCCGTGTTGCCTAGACCACGGCCTTGCCCAACACAAGTTATAAATTCGGGCACCGCCGGGAATCGAAGCCGAGACCCCAGGATTACAAGGCCAGCGTTCTAACCGCTAGACCACCGTCAATGAAATTCGATTTGAATTTTAGTAAAGTGAGGTTATGTCGTATCAGTACACCACAAAATGAAATTTTCTGGGAAATATGGTGTAAATAATTTAGTGCGAAATTTAATGTAAATCCGTTTAGAGGATTTGTAGATGAAACTTACACGTAGTACAACCCTGAAGTGTAAACAATACGAAATGTGCGTGACTGGAAAGTGGTTATGTGAAAGAGAATAGAATTGCGAATTTCGGCCAGTAATCGCTTGTTTAAATTTATAACAGTGGTCATTGCTATACGTGGAGGTCTCATGACAGTAGATAACAAATTCACATATCGTGAAGTCAGACATATGGATACAGGTTTAAGTACAAATATCGATCAAGACATCTCGATCTGTCCATAACTACATCTCTCTTAAGTGAGTTATGTTTCCGAACAATGTCACTGTTAACTTTTTCTTTTTATGTTCCAACTTGTTTTATAATCGCAAATAAAGTAGTAATGACAACATTCTATCACCATTCTCATTCATTCTTTATTACTTATAGCTTCTGTACAATCCCTTACCAAAAAGAACACGTGATTGAAGGAGATTGGTTCTGTGTATTGTACCCGTGTAAAACGTGTTTTGTATAGCTTACAGACTGGTTCTATGGATTATAGTCTCCTGGCTTGTAACACTGTTTTGTCTAGTTCATTGCTGCTTTGGTGGGAGTAAGTAATGTGCGTTAATGCGAATCTGATGTGACATAGAGCGTTCTTATATTCCAAAACAAGCATGAAACAATTAGATAAGAGTATATCAAATCTAAAACTTCTTGACGATGGTGAAGAGTCAATTGAATATATTTTTTTTTTGGATATTATACATCGTCTAGTAAATATAAAACGTAAAAAACGACGTTTCGGAGATGGGACTCTATCTTCGTCTTCAGGTTCCTACTCAGTTGGGCCCACTAGATAGAGCTAATCCCTATCTCCGGAGATAGAAAGACGCACTTTTCACATTTTAAATCTTCTGAAAATGATTGCGTTATTCATTTGAAGGCGTCTAAGAATAGATATTTCGACTGTTTTCCCTGAAAACCTACAGCGATTTCAAAATTGCATCTTGCAATCGATGGTATCTTAAAATAGAGAGAACACTATTTGAGAGTTTTGCTGAACATTGTCGAGCCATAATAGAGCTTATCTCCAGTACTTGACAAAACTGTTACATAATCTAATTTTTTATCTTGTTTGGATAGACATGAAAAATAAGTTGCATAAATTGATTTTAGCTTGCTTTATTTATCATTTACTACAGCAGTAATTAATGAAATTAATTATAATCGTAGATGACGTCATGATCTCGGTTTGATTATCGTCCTGCGTTTTGTGGCAACTTATAAATTTTTTTAGAGAAAGTTCCTTCTTACCGTCTGGCTTTTCCGACTGAAATTTTGTATCCATTTGTCTTCAGTCCCGTTCATTCTACATCTTCCGCCCATCCTGATTTGATTACCCTGCAAACGTATTGTACACTCCGCTGTTTCGTAAGGCTTTGTAGTAACTGAATGTGAGTTGAATGTAATGTTGTAACCGAAACTTTAATCGCACATTAGCATTTCAGCTGAATCCTTGTGTGTTTGCAAGAACTGTCATTTCTATAAATGTCTGTTATTTAACGTCATGCTTTACTAATAAACAGAATCTTAAAGATTGATTATTACGGAGTATTCCATAAGAAAACAATTTTTTATAATTTGTTTTGTAAATAAATATTCTGTTTTTTTTTAATTTTGCATTTGCGTAATAAAATATGTAGACTCAAATCAACAAAGACCTCTTTTTACAAGAATTATATTTAGTGTTTGTTACATTATCGATTATTTTAATCTTCTTGCTTTATTTCCAAAATTACAAAGTCAATAACCTCTTGGGAATATTTTATCACGAACTTATTCCACATCTGGGTTTAAGAGATAGGTTTATCCCCATTCTAACCTAGTGTAGTGTTCCATCGGATTGTCCACTAAAATTAAACATCCATCCTTTCCTCAGAAGTTTTCTTTAGGCCCAACTCCAGTCTGCGTGAAAGTGACTAGTGCAGAAGTCTAGAAAGAGTGGAGATATTCCTCCACTCCCCCATACATCTTCAGTTATTAATAACTCAGTCGTATATAAACATCTGATTCCTGATGGGAAAATGTAATTAAATAAATCAGCCGCCAGATTAAAACTGGAGTTAAACCCTTAAAAGCCCATTGGTAAACTATGTCCCACCTGCTTCAACAGTCCTCAAATCTTCATTCTGTTTTTATGGGTTTTATAAGATTGTCGCTGTAAACACGGATTATATCTTAAAACAGTATTAAACAGTTAATCTTTGTAGTTGTGCTTTCTTTGCAAAGGGTTTTACGACAAATATATAATGATTCTCTCACTGCATTAATAATTTCATAACACCAATATGAGATTCGTTTCAGATACATCGAAGTAGTGATCGTTCATCCCCAATTCTTCCTCTTACAGTATCACAGTACAAAATTATAGTCAGTTTATCAGCCACACAAGAAATTCTACTCGCGACACATCTCCGTTATGAACAGTTGTCGACAAACAAATGACTGCAATTGACCTTTACACTGAAGGAGCGAATCAATGCAATTGGCAGAGATTAGAATCTTCCACGTGTCGGAAACAGTTGAAGTGGAACAAGGCGATACTGATAAATAAAAACAATGGATAAACTATATTTTGCTGTCATTTGTTTCCTACATTCACACGTTGACCTTGAAGTCGAAACTCATCTAAATAATATTTGTCTTCAATTCGTACCGCAAAGAAAACAACACTTTGTCATTATAATAATCAACTTGTTAACGCTGTTTAAGGAAATAATCCCTGTTTACACTGAGAATAATAAGAAACCCATAAATATAAAATAAAGAGTTACTACTGATCGTTGAAAGAAATTGGATATTTAGTTACCATTATGTAAAGAGTTGGACAAATAGTGTCGTGTTTCATCGGTTACAAATTTACTGTTGAATATTTTCTGTAAAATAAAAGAAGCTAAATCTAAGAAAATATTAATGAAAATATAATCTAATCTAAAACTTCTTGACGATGTAGAAGAGTCAATTGAATAAAAATTTTCTTGGATATTATCCATCGTCTAGTAAATATAAAACGTAAAACGACGTTTCGGAGATGGGACTTTATCTCCGTATTCAGGTTCCTACACAGTTGGGCCCACTAGATAGACCTAATCCCTATCTCCGGAGATAGGGATTAGCTCTATCTAGTCCCATCTCCGAAACGTCGTTTTACGTTTTATATTTACTAGACGATGGATAATATCCAAGAAAATTTTTATTCAATTGAAAATATAATCTATTTTCCATTCGTCATAAACACGTAGACGAGCGAAGTTATTAAGCTACAATTTTTTTGAATTGTATGACAAGGGTCTGATTTTTACCATGGTTAGGATTTCGTTCTCCACCGCTTCCATACCGCTAATGGGATCAATGATTTTTTCTGGGGGGCGGGGTTTCGTTTCCCGGGGTTAAATCGGCCAAAACATGAATTTAAGATTCCTTGGGTACCTTAATTTGAAAATTTACCTTTTGTAGGATTTGAGTTTCTCACGGCGGTTGGTATGAACGTGTCTATCTTCTGGGTTTTAGCGCCTTGTTGTCCTGATGATGGAGGCAGCAAGTACCTCTGAGACGTTGGTCAGCTTCTATCAGACTACACGGTACTACATCCCAGAAGACGGACGTCTTAAACATTACCTTTTACCTCCAATCATCTTTTGCCTATTTAATAAATGAAACACAAGTTACATACTTTCTTGTGAGTGGGACTGTTGTCCAAACAAACAAACAAACAAACAAACTTCAGTGTGGACAGCAGATTCTTTTTCACTCTATCGATTCATGAGGGTCAATGACTTGTTAAAACCTACGTAGTTTTATTGTAATTGTGACAAATCCCTACAGAATAACTTTACCGATCCACTCGCTGTCTGCACCTCTCATTAAGGCTGGAATCGGACACCCATAGATGTTAGTAAAAAATTGTTGATCTCATAGACTGAAGTTCAGCTGCTTATCGCCAACATAGGTCAGGCATGGCGCCATCATTTGACCATTGACCTCAATTCGACTCTGCCATTTTTATATCATAAGGTCATTCCGGCAGTTTTACTACACTTACGATGTGTTTATTACTTTTATTTGGTAGTTATTGCCTGGCAGATGTATATTCTAACCTCAGTCCTAAAAGTGGGTTCCAGGAAGTTGATGAGTTTTTCCACTTTCTCGCCATGTCCTCTCTGGAGATGAATATTGTCCTTCGATTTAACGGAAAGAGATACAACATAATAAAAAGAAAAACAATTCGAGAGCTGCTGATATCTGCTAACTGTCGCTCTGTGTAGCACCGACAAAGATGTTTCTTCGGTGTGAATTCAGATCGCTGTAGAGCCGAGAATGAAGATGTCTGTCTTGAGTGATTTTGCGCTGTGTAGCTGCTTACTGCTGCTATCTTCAGGGCCGTGGCTTGTGCCTTGATGATGGAGGCAGTAAGCACGAATGAAACGTCGGTAAATTTCTACGAGGCTACGCGGCGCAACATTCCAGAAGACGGCCATATTTGTTGTCTCCTCGTATTTCTCAACAGGAAATAATTATTGACGATTTTATCACTCGTCATTACAAAAGCTTGACACTCGACAGAATTTTGATTGTTCGAATTATTTTAAATATCCGTTTTAATATTATCATTACATCAAATTGTTATCCCAACTGGTATTTTCCATTGAGTTTTCCAGCAGTATTTCCTATGCGTGTCTTTTCTTTTCGATCCTGCACATTATATACGTTTGATATTTGTTTGTTTAATCATCAATACCAGGTAAACATGTTAAGTTGGCTCTTTATTACCGCGGCAAGGCAAGTCCTTTAGTTGCGAATGGACGAATTGCAGATATGAAGGGTACTTTCGAATATATTAATAACCGCTAGCAGGGATAGTGATAGACACATACATTAAATTTACGGCTACGAAGGTCCCCAGGCAGTGCCCGTCCGTCCTTTTGATAAAAGTAGGTTCATTAATGGTAATGCGTTTGGAAGTGAAAACGTTGTTGCTCTGTTATTGTGTTATTGCTCGGAGATTTTCAATTCTCGGATGCCAGCTGTTGGCACATTAAAGACGCTCTTTGTAAAACAGAAATTGCAGACTGCACCGTCGAAGGTGCTGGAAAAGTAAGCACATCCATGAATGTGGTTAGTTATAGATCATAAAGGAAAGCGTCTTGATCAATTTCAGCGCCTTGGTCCATGATCGTCTTAGAGAGATTGAATAAAACCTCGCGAAATTTTGTGAAACAACTCTAAATATCACGTTACAGCCTCCAGTCGGACAGGCCAGGACCCTATAATTGACACGTCATTAAATAATCTAAAAAAAATACTCGATCGTAGCTCCAGTTATGGTAAGATGTCTGTATTTAGGTACAAGAACATCTTGAAAATAAACAGTTATTTAATGACATGACAACTTTCAAAACACTTTAGGAGCGCTCTGGTAGGGCTGATTATTTGAGGCGGGACGACCAATGGAATTTACCATTCACAAACGCAGTTAGTCGACTGGGAAGATGGCAGCTGTCTGAAGAAGTTGTCTGTCATCAGTAATCAGCACATCCTAATATGGATACCGCTACATTCAAATATGACACGTCCGGTTGGAGATTTCAGAAGCCTTGTGATTGTCCGGGTCTCAGACCATCTGTTTTCGTCTGCTTGTCTCAGCCAGTACTGAAACATCCCTTAGTGTGACCGTAATTGCTACTCATTCTGAGACAACTCTGCAGACATAAGGAAAGAATAAGTTCAGGTCCGTTTTATTTTCATTGTCTGTTCTTGTCTGCGTATGAAAAACCGAAAGCTAGTGTCGAAAAAAGGCTTCTATGACAATCTACATTTGTAATTTTACTAACTTATTGCCCTTTTTTTTTTACAAAGTTGCAGTCAGAAAACAAAAGACGCACGTAGATGTTCATTCGTGATAGCGAATCGTGTGGTCTGTAGTTGAGATAAGCAGATTTTGATGTGTAGATCCGTTCTAAATTTACCCTGGGCTGGCATTAAAGACGTGTTAAAAGTACGAATTTTCATGGTGGTGGAATTTGACGTTTGTCGGGTTAGTGGTAAAAAGATGGAAAAAATTCAGAGAATTATAGATCAAATGGAGCCAAATTTAACACTGGCTAGCTTTCAGCTTTTAAGTATTTGCGGAGGATTGGAATGTTCGACGTTTTGGCGCCTTGGTACTAGTTTCTCTCTCTCTCTCTCTCCAGCACAGTTAAAGTGTGCATACTCAGACAGAACTGGATGTAGTCGCTTCTTAACCTCGTTCTCTTTGTACACATATGATCCACTTAGCGTTCTGTTATAACTAATAATATTTAAGATGGCGGCGGTGTTTTTGTGACGTCTGTCTCCAACATCGCTTGGCTGTCGAGGGGATTCTATGTCTTCATTTTAATTTTCACTCCAGATACGTTATGTTATGTCGACTTTGTGTGAGTAGTAAATTAAATATTTTTACTCGTGGTGGAAGATAAATTGTTTAATGGGAAATTTTGAATAGATGTCAATAAACAAAATCTTTAAAACAAAAATACACAGATATAGAATACAGTATCAATGGTAGAACAGATGTAAAAAAAATTATTTCCTCTTTAGCTCTGTATCGTTTTATATCTTCGTTTCATATCGTTTCTTCCTTTCGCTGTTTATCTCTTCAATTTTTTTGTCTTTTAAAGAGCAGGCTATAACAGGAAGTAGGCTAGAAACAGCAGAACGAATCCTTTGAGGCACAATTTCGACTTTATTATATTTAAAAATTCAGTCTGTACCGCAAAGAAAACACATTTCTTTATTATAATGATAAACTGGTTAATGCTGTTTAAGGAAGTACATTTTTGCACTGAGAATCACATTTAACATTTAAACCGATAATCGGATCCCATTGTTTATTTAATTTTAGCGCAACTGTACGTCCTGATGAAGGCAGTAGACAAAAGGAGAAAGTAGGTCTATAGGTCTACATGAACACCCTTGAAGAATGTTTCATCAATCTTTTTTTCAACAACAATGTAAATGACTGTTTTTTTACGTTGGAGCAACGAAATTGCTAGTTTCTTATTTTAATTCTCCGCTTTATACAGGATGTTCCACTTAAAACGCAAACATAAGTAATGTAATCGGCGAACGACTTGGAGTGTGGATGGCATCGTAATTCTAAGACATTGATAGTCGTCCTTCTAATAATTCAAAACGCATTCGACTATGTATTCGATTGCACGACGTGAACTGAAACACGAGATAAATGTTTCCACCACGTCCTCATGACCATCTAGTAACCGTGGCTCAACGCGCCAAACAGTTTTCCCCGCAGTTACACAACACTTTTGCCGACATCGATGCTACAAGATGAACGGGTTGTCTGTTAAGTGTTGCTTCATCAATGCAGCAGTTCGGTGTATTATTTTATTTGATATTTCTTTGTCAGGATATTTATTATTATTTTTATTTAGTGTTCTGTCTGACGACAGGTCCATATGAACAGGATCCTTCCATCCTTTTCTCGGACTGGGACCTGTTCATATACGTTCTTGGCAGATGATCCAGAAGTGGTTTGCCATTGCCTTCTTCTGTGTGTGAATGGAGTAATTGTTGGGATGCCACGGAGAAACCGGGGAAGCCCCCGGAGGAAAACTCCGTGTTGCCTAGACCACGGCCTTGCCCAAATGCTAAATGCTAAATGCTCCACGAACATCAAAGGATTTCCATGCGAAGTAATATTCGAGAATAAACACCTTCACAGCTTTTGCGCATCTGACGTGAGCAGTGGCCTAGCAGTTAGGGTGACCTTGACTCGTGGGAGAGTCTATTAGGCGAGGGTGAACCTGCTTTTGATAAAATTTCACCACCGTAGTACATGATTGTTATTGGGATGCGTTTTAAATGGTACGTCCTCTATAACCACTAGCAACCTTAGCATTGATGTTTACTCAGTTCAAGGCTATCCAAGATGCCAAAACATTTTAAAATTAAGTTAAAAGTAATGGCGGTAAACATCTTGTTCGAGACAGTTCTGAATATTAAATTAGTAACGCAAATATTTACCTGTATAAACTTTACTGTAGGTTTTTTTTAAAGCATGCCAATTATCGAAATCAGTAGGCGTATCGTGTTCAATAATAATGTTCAACACTTCTCTAGTGAGTCACGTGTTATGTGGAAATTTATAAGTAACTGGTGTATTGTTTTGTTTAACTCGTCTGCTATGTCTGAATCTACACTGATTATTTCCAATAATTTCATCTACTTATGGGGTTTTATTTTAGGGAAGAATGAAAAAATTGTTTTTAATAAATATTATATTGTTCAATAATTCGACTACTAAAATTGATACACCACCCTTGTAAATATGTAAGATAAAAGGTTTTCTTTCTAATAACATGGGTACTTTTGTGGGCATCTTAAAGCCAGTAATGTATTACCTACAAATTAGATCATCTTTGTGAGATTTTACACACCAGTTTACCTTTTGTAACCCAGTGGTAACTATATTTCCCACCATCTTTAATAATCAGTTACTTTGTATCTTAACCACTTAATGTATTTATGTGTTTCGTATGACTCTGGGTAAACAGTGATTATTTATTTAAACAGAATTAATCAAGCGAGCTTTGTAATAGAGAAGTGTTGTTTTCTTTGTGGTACGGACTAAATTTTTATATATTACTGCTGTAGCTCTCGTGTTCAACCATGCGTGAGAATTGCAGTTTCTTTGAATTACAGTCCCTGACTAGGAAAATAAGTACATGGACACTGCATTGAAGGAGTGCTAAGTAATATATATATTTATTTATTCCAGAAATATTTGTGAAATTGATTGCTTGCGTTTCCACCGAAGCGTGACATTTTCCAACTTTAGGAGAGAGACTGAAATTTATTGCGCCGATTCAAACTTATTCAAAGTTAGAAATAAAATAAAATAAAATAAAATATACAAGCACCATTCATCTGATGGAAAATTAAAATGCAGAAAAGAGTCATGTCAACTTGTTTTACGTCGTGATATTTTAATTTTATATAGCCGTGTTCTATACATAGATCTGTCCGCATAACACCAAGTAATTGCATGATGAATTTTTATGTAAATCACCAAAGAAATAACGAAATGATGCACTGACGTTAACGTAATAAGGAGAAACATATTTAATAAATATTTGCATTAGCTTTGAAATTAAATGACGTACTGTGAGATTTCTGTATATTTGATATACCATTTAGCCCCGAATGACCATTGGTATCTGTGTTTGACACCAACTTTTTATTTTTAGTTTTTCTTATGGCTTTAAGTGTAAACAGGGATTATTTCCTTAAATAGCAGTGACTATTTTATATTAATAACGGCATGGACGGAATTCATAAATATTATTTAGACGAACTTAGGCTTTAAATGGTTAAATACAATATGTTAAATGTTTTGGCGGTAGGCGTGTCTTGTGAACGAATGTTGGTAATCGGTTGCTGTTCTTTGTTTCTGGAAAGTTTTAATCACATAGTTTAATTTCCAGAACTCATTTTTATATAGCATGGCGCCGTTTTTATGGGACGATTGTACAATTTCTTCATGGCCCCCAAAGCAATCTAGAAATCACAGGCAACGTTGCGTCAATCACGCCATCTGTCAGCCTATATTTGTATGAGAAACATCGGAATTTATTTTAATTCATCCTTTGTCTCAGAAAAATACAGGTAAATTTACACGTGAGTCGGAGATATTTGGTTTTTTGTTGGATCTTGTTACGTGAAATCTTCAGGCAGTAAAGACTTTACACATCGTGAAGATTTTGTGACAGATATTACGTTGTGTAGTATTTACACTTGGACGTCGATATCGATTTTATAATTATCACTCAATGGCGTTGTGTAGTATTTACACTTGGACGTCAACGATATCGATTTTATAATTATCACTCAGTGACATCTGCGGGTCGAAAGCAATCGTCGATCGATATGTATCGCCTTTGGCTAAGGATAAGAGTTCTTCGTAAATGATTATTGTGTCATCAAATTAATAATCTTACGTAATAGGCAGTAATTGTGAAATATTTAGTTATTTAGTGAATACACAATCGATATATCTCGTATCGCCTATAGTTTCTTGCTCCGGTGTGAGTTCTGCTTTCCATAGGAATATACGTTTTAGTTGGATGAACTTAAAGTTATTTAAATACGCATGAAAATTTGAGGTGTTATTTACCGTTAAAATAATCGGACGTTGGATTGAAAGGGAAGGATCGGAAAGGTTTATTCAAATGTGGAATGCTTTGGAGTAAACTTATATTTAAAGTCAGGTTTTAACCAACTCTGGTAGCAGAAAACAAAGATTCAGCATCGGAAGTACATTTCGTTACGGACACTATTTTGAGCAATTTTTTCGAACTTCTGTATTCTTATCACTCTCCAAGATTTTTCTCATTTTACAAGAGGTATTGTGACATAAGTGTTTCTTATTCCTGATACTCGCCACGTGCCAAATCAGTCATCCTCTGCATTTCATTATCGTGATAATAGATTACTAGTTTACCTGTAAAAGCCACTAGGTCTTGGGTTGTATGGTAACCTGTCCCAAATTGCTATGTTATGTTAGTTTATTGTTCTTCGATGCAAATATTTATCTGCATGTGTTGTTTTTACGCATTTGAAATAAACCCTTCGAAGCCCATGCACTACTTGGTTGAACAATAGGTAACTCTACATTTTTCTATTGAAGTGCGTTTTTTGGTCTCGTATGGTTCTCAGACTAAACAATGATCATCGTTTTTTGGTCTCGTATGGTTCTCAGAGTAAACAATGATCATTTCGTGTTAAAATTTAATTATTCGTGTTTTTTTTCCGTCTAATCACAATTGTATATAAATAAAATTATACGTAAGATATTAAAATATCATTTACATATTTGGTACCAAATATGTAAATGATATTTTAATATCTTACGTATAATTTTATTTATATACAATTGTGATTAGACGGAAAAAAACACGAATAATTAAATTTTAATTCACAATATGACGCAATTATATCAACTTACAACTAATGATCATTTCATTGAAAAGCATTCAACATTGTTCTGAGTTGGAAGACGTTTGAAATGAATACTTGAGAAAGACAGGAATTAGCTGGGAGTTACACGAGAGACAAACACATTTATGAAAAAGAAAGTTTGATATGAAGGCATGGGATAAGTCACTGTTGAATTTCCGCAGGTATTTTTCAACAGTAACTCTACATCCTCTGTCCCATATCTTTAGGGAAGTATTTATTATAAAAATGAATCCGTAAAACACCAATCACCACTTCCCGTTCAAAGCACTTACCTGGCGTCTCCTGTTTCCATGCCATTAGTTTGTCTAGTAGCTGCTAAAATGTACGTATGGTTAGTTTTAATTTATTACGCCGGCCATCAAATGCTCATAACACGTTCCTAGGGGCAGGAATCTTGCTGGGGCTGCATTTTACAGTGGTGATTCGTACATCAAGGTGGTCCGAAATTCGTTTAAGCCTTGCTTCCTTATCGCCTGACTTCATAAACGAGGTCTGACAAACATGTGGATGTCAGTTATATGTAGCCAAACCAAAATTGCATGCTTCAAGGCTACTTATGCTCGAAGTGAGTGGTATAGCATTGCTAAGGTGCGGGTTACGAGCTGTCTTTCTTCAATAGCACGTTTGTGTTGCAACGTTGTTGTGAGCCATGCAGTTTGATTATGGCTGGTCCTGTGTGTTTGGTCAATATTAAAGCATTTAT
Source organism: Zootermopsis nevadensis (assembly GCF_000696155.1). Next base: position 81,626 of record NW_019059655.1, on the reverse strand, counting down.
TTGCCCAATTTTATCAGTCTAATCACAATAAAATATTATTATTAAATATTAAAATATTATTACAAATCAACATTTAAATATTTAAAATATATTAAAATGATGCTCTCTATCGAAATGTTCGATTTACATTAGAGCATCACCTTTTACACTACATGTTTCAGTTCTAAATGAACCATCTTCAGGTGTATAATCCATATAAACTCAAATGTAATATCCTAAGTGCAATCCTTCGTCCTTATCATCTCATTAAAGTATTCTCACTTTGACCTTACGCAAAATTGTTTGAAACCAGTCCACAGCCTCATTTCGTATATATCTGAGATCAGATCTCGTGTCCTTGTTTGTTTGTTTGTTACTTTGCAACAGAGAATCTGCCAATGTCCCGTGTCTTCTGTTACATTTAGTAAAGTGTTAGTTTCTTGTTAAGGTGAGGGGCATTATAAAATGGATCACAGCAAATAAGATTGGATGGTGATCTGTGGTGACCCCGTGTAAACACGGTAATGAACTTACAGGTTCCGTAAAATCTGGTGATTTCTTTTGACCAGCTGAGCGTACTGTTGACTTCTCAAGGAGTTATTTTATCTAATTTATTGTGTTATGAGGGGATTATATAACCTTTCAGGACTCCCAAGATGGAGGATTACCTCTAGGTCAGGGTTAAAGTTTTAACGGCTCTAAGTCCGAAGATGTCTGTCTTCTGGGATGTAGCGCCGCGTAGTCTGGTAGAAATTTAACCATCGTTTCAGAAGAATTTTCTGTCACTCATCGCCCTGTTGATGGAAGCAGCAAGGACCTCTGAAACGTTGGTAAACATAGGTCGTCTTGAAAATCGCTACGATGCCATAATTAAAATGCACAGAGAAATATGTTTTAGAATCTGCGTAGAATGGAAATAATAATTAGTTATGATCGGAATACAGACTTTTTGTAGAGTTGACGTCTGTGCAGACAAATCTGGGTAGAAATTTCAGGTTCTGTCACCAAGACGTTGTCTGCATTCGCTAACTTCATTCACTTTCTTGTTTCATGTGAAGGAACTGGGCCAAACAACGAGATTAGAAGAAAGACACTGTCCTCCTTGAAGATGCAAGAGGGTAAGTACAGTACATAAGTCCAGATATCAAAAGTCCTTGAAGATGCAAGAGGGTAAGTACAATGCTTAGTACAGTACATCAGTCCAGATATCAAAAAACCTGGACGTGCATGGGAGGACAACGTTAATATTGTCCTGAAAGAAATGGGAATGATGGGTGTGACCGATAGCGGGATTTTGTGAACACGGTAATGAACATTCTGTTTTATATGAATGGCTGGGAGTAGCTGAGGAATTGTGGGATTGTGCTCCGTACAGTTTGTGGAGACCCTTGTTTTAAGAAGCAAGAATTAGTATACGACGCGCTGTACTTGGAAATAAGACTCAGTATCTGCTTATCAGCGGTGCTGACAGGATGGAATGTAATCACGTGATCCAAGGCCTTCCCCGAAGTATTGCGTCATGTTTATTACAGGCAGTGCGAAGTTAGTGTCGCTGTGAATCGCGCGGTTATTGTTTTTAAAATACCCTAATTGATATAACTGATGGAATAACTCAGATTTTCTTCAATGTTAAAATAGTAGAAGCCTGATGATTTATGATGATGGTGTGTTATAATACGTAAAATTGTTCTTTTGGACTTCGTCCATGTTCTAAATTCTAAAATTATAAAACGGCGTTTCTGGAAGCTGGATTCTGCTTCCGTCTTCAAGTTGGGGGAGGGGGGGAGTGTACAGAAAGTCTGGTGGGCCCCGCGGTTGAGTTAGCCTCAGACCTTGGTCCAATTCTGAGGCTGACTGCTGCTTCGTGTTCTGGAAGTCTCAGGTTCGAATGTCGACACTAAGATGGGCTATCCTGAGAGATTTTCGTGGGTTGTCTGAGTACAGGAAAATCTCAGAGTTCATTTTAATTACACAACTAACATTTCCGTTCCCGCGTTTCTATAATTCGACGCAAAATTATTTCATCTATTTACAGCGTCGTTGAATAGAACTAGGGACTGTCAATTTTTTATATATATAATTTTCCCCATATTCCCACCATCTGAAGAAAGTTTTTGGGATATTGTTCTACAAAAAATTATCTTGAATGTGCGTGGTTGCCAGTGGTCTTCAGCATATTGAGGACGGTGATATGTTTCTCCAAAATAAGACTTCAGAGCATAACAACTCAGAAGTTCACAGTCCTCATTTTCGTGAGAACCTGGAATCTCCGGTGTCCCTCTGCGTTACTTTTAGCATATCTGCGTTAATGGAGTTGGAGGCTTCTACACCGTGTCGTTGACTTCACCACAAACTTTTCGCTGTGATATTTTCTTAAACTATTTCTTCCTATTACGATAATCTGAAAGTGGCTTGTCTACCGCAGAACCAGTTTCTTTTAACTTTACAATAATTTTCCATCCGCGTTATGTGTAATTGGATTTCTTCCTTGAAATTAATCTGCTACAAGTCAGTCTGTCCAACCATGTATGTCTGCACAAAAGAACCTCAATGTGTTCTAAATCTAAACACGTTATCAGCCATAATATAAACCAAGTTAGGAAGTGTATGCATCGCGTAACATTTTTGGCACTTTCTCTCCGTTATTACCACAGTATTAATCCATTAATGCTGTCAATAACATAAGCAGTTATGGGACGGGACAGTTAGTTCCGTCAAGACATGAACTCTGACCTTTACGAATAGAGCCAGTGACGTCAAAAATCTCTGGGGGTGAATGATTTTGGAGTGGGAGGGGTGTGTGACTGATGTATCCAAGAGATTTCCCATGTGGTGCCTGTCTTGGATTTCCGAAGGTCACATCTGTTGTTATTGTATGATTTGAACAATAAATTTAATGCCAACAGATTTTAGTGACCTATTTAAAAATCATCAGACGGATAGACAAAGTCATAGCGAAGTTAATAGTGAGATTTTTTTGCAAATTAGTTGTAAACGCTCCAAAAAAAAATTAAACCCTGGTGTTCGTTGGGTTTTTTTTAGCCCTGAAGAAGAGACAATATATTTTTCCGAAACATTTGTACCAGCGTATGAGTTGACGTGGCGTTAAAACCCAGACATTATTATCATCATCCTTGACTACCGTGAGAACTTCAAACACCACAGCCTGTACATTCCATGTGGTCCTGTGTCTGGATGATACATCAACTAGTCATATCCATTCTGAGAGATAAAACATGTCTTGTTAATTTTTTTCGATTTTATTTCTCATTAAGTAGCGACAAAGATTAAAGTCGCTGTGGTCTCTCAGCAGAAATTTAACGAGTTTAAACATCTCACAACGTTTGAACAAGTTACATCAACATGGCTTGTAACCTTACTCAATCTTGAGATTTATAATTAGTCCTCTCCCCTTTAATACCTGTTGTGGGTCCCCCCCCCCACAAAGCTTCTTGTTTGATGTGGTAGGGGAACATCTGAAGAGTCATCTTGCAAGTTGTTTTAGCGGAGGGTACTTTTTCTCATAAAGGCAAAGATGCTGTCACGTTCCAGAGGAGGAGTTTCAACTGCCTACGAAGGGCCGATTGAAAAAGAATTGACTGTCGAGTGGACCACCACAGAATATATTTTCATTCCTCTATTTAATCACAAATATGAATTTTATTTAAATATAAGCCGCCACGGTGGTCTAGCGGTTAGAACGCTGGCCTTGTAATCCTGGGGTGTCGGGTTCGAATTTATAACTTGTGTTGGGCCAGGCCGTGGTCTAGGCAACCCGGAGTTTTCCTCCGGGGGCTTCCCCGGTTTCTCCGTGGCATCCCAACCATTACTCCATTCACACACAGAAGAAGGCAATGGCAAACCACTTCTGGATCATCTGCCAAGAACGTATATGAACAGGTCCCAGTCCGAGAAAAGGATGGAAGGATCCTGTTCGTAATATGTAGCCAACCTCCTGTGAAGCAGACGGCGTAATAAAGAAGAAAAGAATTTAAATATATTTTCACTTTATTTAATTGAAATATGAGACAGTGGCACATAAGAGGCTGTTTGATGTTCATTTGAGACAATATGTTTATTAAAATTGGGAAATTTTGGAACACATATCATGTGTAATTTGAAAATTGAGTCGAGACGCGTAAAACATTGAGGAAGGGTCGAGGGCCGCGAGTTTGCCCGTTAAAGTGCGATGCCTCCCAGATGTTTTGACCTTTTCGGTCACAAAAAGTACAGATTTATCCTTCATCTTTATCACAGTTTGTGTACGGTATTTATCTTCAGTTATGCAACTTGATTCGTCAGGTTAGTGATAACGATACATAAAAAGTTGCAAGGTCAAACGGGTACCGTGGATCTTACTTGGTGTTAAAGCGGCCGTGGCGTGAAGCTAATGTCCGTCTAGTCCCGATGTTTGTCAACAAGAGTAGCTGTACTGTTTGTTAACGATAGTCGTCTGTACTAAATACATCAAACCCATTTCATGACAGTGGACAGTCTACACCAGGGGTGGACATTTGTCGTTATTCGGGGCTCGAATGGGCCTATTTCTAAGTTTTCGGGGGAAGTAAAGCCTTACTAAATAACTGAATTAATGTTAACCCTATGAAACTGAGGTTTGTCTAAATAATATTTCAGTCCCTACCGCAAAGAAAACACAACGCTTAACAAAAATAAAGATTCACTGGTTAATGCTGTTTTAGGAAATAATCCCTGTCTACATTGAGAATAAAATTGAACTCTTAACACAAAATTCAACCTTAATGATTTTGAAATTAGATGGTATCCTTCCTTACCACTCTGCTTTGGAGGATTAATTATTTTTAATCGACCGATAGTCGCATCGATTTAAATTCACGTGGTCAACCAACTGCGTTGTGAAAATAAATCAATGTATTTGCCTGAAAAAAATAACTGAGGAAAACTACAGAATATCTCAGTCAAGACAGCCGATAAGCCGACCGTGATTCGAACCGGAGACCTCGCGACTCGATATGATAGCCTCAAGACGCATTTAGATGCACCAGAGACGATGATTATCTTTGGTGAAGCGTTCACGCAAAGCTGAACGTAATTATTATAATTTTATTTTTTGACCTAATATGGGGCAGATTCTATATTATTATTAGAAAGCACGGAGTTTATTCAAACCAGTCCTTGTGCATGTTTGTCTTCTGGACCATAAGAGGGATGAGGAATCATGCGTATAAAAATAGCAGATTGTGTATACATAGCGGCAGAAAGATCCTTGAAGAAAGAAAATATATTTATAGTCTGTAATTTTATAGCTCTTTCCTTTTTCTTTGTAGGAGTATTTTTCGTTATTATAGGTGTATATATTCCCGCTAGCGAGACAAAGGGAGTGGAGTTATTACAATTGGATTCACCTCGCAAAGTTTCAGAAGAGAATGAAGTTGACTTTTATCAAACAATGTATAAGTTACCTCTTGAAGGATTATTAAAGAGGATTCTTCTTTCCTACATGTTATTTATTGCCTAATAACGAGTCTTAGCATTCCGCCATACAAAAAACAGCATTTTTAAACTTACGTCTGAACTCATTTGGAGATGTCTGTCTTCTGGGATGTAGAACCGTGTAGTACCGTAGAAACTAGCCAACGTTTCATATATATTCGGGTATCCTGAGTATATTTTTCGTGATTTCCTTTTATATTCATTCCTTTTCGTAGTTAATTAATCATTCTACAGGGTGATTCTAAAAGGACTTTACAACTTTGAAAGTGTATAGAAACACGCGGGAGACCTGGAGATTTGTCATGGCGAACAGAACAACCAGTCTCAACAAAATTCTTGTGCCAAGAGTAAATTGTAGGTCTACTGGGAGGATCCTTGCCATACTTGGTGCGAAAATTCCGTTGAACCATTGTCGCAGATTTCGTTTCTTCAAACCACAGCACACAGCGAGCGATCTCCGCACCTGTGAAAGTAGCCATTTTGAAATGCACTGCCGCTTGCGCTCGCGGTGACGGAATTAGGTACTACAGCACAACGTAAGTCAAAACTTGAATTGTTTTGCTACAAATTGACACCTCAACCGATTCTGTAAGCTTTCTGATTAAATTTCTATACACTTTCAAAGTTGTAAAGTAATTTTAGAATCACCCTGTATTATGTGCTGCAACGTCTGAGTTACTGACAGCGTCGTTAAATAAACAATAATAAAAATTTGTCAGGCTGGTCGTCCTCACAGAACGGTCTCCGTTTTTCTTGGGATACGACCCTGGTCGTCCAGTCTGTAGTCACTGTTTGCTGTGCTGTTTAAATTATAACTCCGTCAGCTGTTCCATGGCACACAGCTTTGGAGTTAGAGGAATATTGCAACAAGATACCCAGGAATGGCAGGAGACTGTCGGTGTCTTCTTTTTATTGACCGGAACTTAACTCGAGGGACTGTTTGGGAGGCTCCCACAAGGGTCAAAGTAATAACATGGTTTAGTTCAGTTGAGACCGACCGATAACTTTAATAATAACCACCACATTGGCTACACAAGTATGTAGGCTACTTCACCGTCGACCAACCTCGGGATTAGGGTAGAGCAGGTAGAGTAGTTATCTGTGAGGTAAAGTGGTGACAGACAGTCCGAATTATACATCCACTATGATTCTGTATCATCCAGAGATATTTATGTTCATTTGCTGCAGGTAAATTGTACAGTATGGTTAGTAGTCGCAATCAGAGGTTGTGGAAACGAAGTTTTCACGGTGGTGAGTACAAAGAGTTTATCGCCTTGATGATGGAGGCAGCAGGAACCTCTGAAACGATGGTAGAATTCTACCAGACACGTTTTAGGCTTTTTTACGCTTTAGAGTTAGCAAAGAACGTCTTACGTCTTACAGCCACGAACATCATACTGTCTCTATCATTAACCACTTGGATTATTTATGCTGACATCTATCAATAGCCTTGTTTACTATGTGACACCACTGCCATTTGTTGTGACGTAAATAATGTCTTTGAAGCTTTGTGTACGTTGCAGAGTACATCTCTGCACTCTTGTTTTCCTCTTTAGTTTGTTTGTTTGTTTGTTTGTATACACAACAGTGTTGTAATAGGGATTAGTATACTGAAGGAAATAAATTTGTTAGGTGTAAACAATATTGGTTATGCATATTTCTTCAAAGCCAGTCTTTCAAGATTTCTCGTTAATTGGCTCCACTGAGCAGATTCTTATATTTAAATTTAATTTAATTTCATATTTTCATCTTATTTCAGGTCTTCCCAATGTTCTGTTTCTTTAAGATTTTTTTGAATACATATAATTATTTAAATCTTGTCCGTCTAATCACAATAAATTCTTATCAAATATTAAAATATTACAATAATTAACATTTTAAAATATTTAAAATATTAAATGATGTTCTTTATCGAAATATTCGATTTACATTAGACCATCATTTTTTTTTACGACATGTTTCAGTTCCTAAAAGAACCATCCTCAGGTGTGTATAATTATATAAAGATTCAAATCAATAATAACTTAAATACATGTATCTATCCTCCATACATTCTACACGTTACACCAATCTCATTTTCTTAATAAGATATATTAAAGAGTAGAAATATGGGCTTGTTATTATGCAGGCTGCGTCAAGAACTTGTTGTTTGCCACCTTTTGACTACAAATGTCGTAGGCCCTTCCTTAGTTCTTAGCCTTTTGTTCGAAACCGTTGAAATAACCGTCCAAAGTAGGTAACCAGACAAACAAACAAACATATAAAACAGAACTCTGTTAACAGCCCGGCTTTTTAAGTTAGTATAACCGCAATCCGAAAGTCGTAGTAGACCCAAGCGAACGTAAGCATTGAGTAAGCAAGTTAATTTGAAACAAAATAGAAACGTGTATGCGTCTTTCTGACTGTTTACTGTTTACGCCGTCGGCTGTGAGGCTTAAAGCGACCAAAATTAAGTATGAGATAATGGAATCGCAGACAGCACAGAGAAGCATCAGTAATAGTCGGATTATCTCATACGACTCCGTAGTTTAAGATCCGGTCTGACGAATATGACGGTGTGTACAGAAAGACGTTTGATACAGGCAGTCAGGCAAATCCCGGATTGTGAGGGTACCCGCGGGATTTTATAAAGGCTTCTCGACCCCCAAAAACCGAACGTCACAGAATGATTCTAGGATTTTCGCGGGTCTCCTAAACAAGATCACGTTTAAATGTAATTAAAGTTGATTTGAACACAGAAAGGATTTAACTGGGTTAGGATAATGTCATATAGAAGACGTTTGTGGACACAGTGAACATTTGGGTTTGAAAACAGCCGAGGACTTGTTGTCCAGTTCAGTATTTAACAACTTTTAAGACATGGCCTGTACCATCAAGTTAATGAGGTTAATCTAAATGTAATAATATTTTTCGTATCCGTTATAAAGATCAGTTGGTTAATGCTGTTTAAGGAAATTATGACTGTTTATTTTGAGAATCATAAGGGTCCCATAAATACAAAATGCAGACTTACATCATATTAACGCCAGAGGGCTTATTTTCCAGTACCAGGTTTTGTCGGTTTCCAAACAGCAATCGAACTTCGCGGAGTCGGCTTGTCCTGATAGAATTTCCGTGACACGGAATCCTTTAAAATCATTTATTTAAGGTTACTTATGTACGTCTTTCTGACTTAATTTTATTTATACCAGATTTATTTGTGGTTTATTTAATGACACTGTTATCAGATCAGACTACAGCCTATAATAGCATCCAATGATAAGACGATTAATGAATTTAAAAGGATACGGATGAAATAGTAACTTATTTTAAGGTAAAATACCGGCATTTACCTGGAGGGACTGAGTAAACCCACCAAATACCTCAGTCACTTCAGGCGGTCTCTTGGGCCAAGATTTGAAGAAGGGATCTCTCCAGTACAGAGCAGGAGTAAGTGATATTCATTCAGCTGTAACGTTCGGTTCTGACGTCATTTTGTTATTTAATGTGCATTGCTTTTTGTACCCATAACCGTTCTTTATCTAAATGTGTTTGTAAGTCGTGAACTTCTCGTTCATTCTGGCGAAGTTAAAGCTGTGTATGGTTCACGTGTTTCAAGTCTAATTCTCAGGGCCCTGTTTTTGCTTATAAAATATCGTAGCGTAATCGGTGATTACACATCGGATTCTTTGTTTTAAAAACTAAGATGTGCATTTTTTTTTTCGCTTTTACAATTAACTATTTCCTAGATTAATGTCTGTCGCTTTACGCATTTCAGATAAAATGAATGTAATTGTTCGTGTCTTCTGTTCTTCCGGTTTGAGGTCTCCTGGCGTCGTATCGTAATCGTTGCTCTGAGCTTGATCTATCACTCGTGTGTGTTAATATCTGGGTCTTTCTTACATAGATACAAAAATTATCAAACATTTTCTGTGAAAGCGACTATTTCATAATCAGACGAACACACGTCTTTAGTAAATTTTTTCTCTGTTTTCCTGTGAAATTTAACAGTAACATCGAACATGGCCGCAGGGAAAGCCTAAAGGATAAACTTTTCTTTACAGAAGAGAGTGACGTAAGAGTCAACAGACGTCAGCGGAGCGTAATTTAACTTCGTCCATCTTGTATCCACTAGAATCATACACCGAGTGTTTTCGCGTTTACCTAACACTTTCTAAGGTAGAGTGGAAGTAAACATCCCACCATTCATTTCATTAATAAATAACTCGAAATTCCGCCCTTAGGATGTTTTTCTGGGTTTCATTTTGTTAAGAGGTTAAACGGAAACTTTTTTCCCACTAAACATGATTAGTTGACATGGATTTTCTAACGGAGATGTAGGGTTTTTCCTTTTTGAGGCAGGAACTTATGCCTTGTGATTGAAATATGTCAATCAGTAATTAGACGTGCTGGATTTGTTATTATTGGATGAAATTATTTTAAAAAATGTCCATAATAGCTTTCTTCCATATACCGCACAAAAACCTCTGAAACGTCGGTGAACGTCTGCCAGAAAATATGGCACAACAACCCGGAAGATACACATCTTCATATTCGCTGCCATGAGAACCTGAAATCTCGGGAGTGGACTGGGTTTATAAAGTTTCTGATGGTAATCAATGCCAGAAAATTTTCAATCATTTTTGACAATATCATTTTGACGAAAACAGAGCGGAAATCAGGCTATTATCCCATTCTATGCATTTGAAATGTCTTTTGAAATATAAAAATCGCTTTTGTGTATACTACAATTATTTTTTTACGTATTTTTATATAAAATCTTATAAATGAACAGAATTCTTTGTAACTCAGTATGTTCTCACAAAATTCCCTTATAATGTCGTGGGACTTAAGCGGGGTCTTGATGGTAATAACAGGACGATGTACACCGCTTTCCTATTGGCTAGAGCTGTCAGAAAGAAACAATTACTGTAATTCCTGCTCTCAGACTCGAGCAGGCGACCAATTTTCAGCACTGCCATTGTCTGCTGTAGCTCATTCCCACTTTGATTATAACCTCACTGCCTGCCCGCGGCTCTCATTAAAACCAGGGTTGGATAAAGTTAGAAACATGTCGCTCAGAACGAGGAGAGGTCTCACTGATTTTCTGACTCAGTAATTTCTAACTCTACAGAAGCTAATATCACGCACCGATAGCCAAAAATCCCAAGTTTTATAACGTCTTTATAAGAGTGTACAAGCCTGAAACAATGTGTAATGTTTTGTAAAAAATTATAGTTTATTGATTTCGAGGAATTATTAGCCCCCTCAGAACTCCCAAGCTGGAGGATCTCCCCTTTTTGGCTGTCCGGGAATGTTTATTCAATATACTGGCAGTTACCCTTCATATACGAAGACCGTGTCCCTGGGGACACGCCATGCCGTGGTGGCAAGGAAGGCAGTTGATGATTATTACGAATAGCATTATGGAAAACGCCCGTTCAAATGCGACCGCAAATTATTTATATGTCTTCGTCCATTACTCACTTTCTCCCGTGTTTATTTAAGTCAGAAAAACATTTAAAAAATTCCACTGTGTTGTGTAGGCCTGCTAGTTTATTTCAACGTTTTCGTCATCCATTATGAAGACCCATCTTCAAGCTGCCTAATGGTAGCAACACTTGTAAAATGAAACACTTCGCCGTCTAGCGTCATTACTGAGAACTTCTAGTCTTCTGTAACAACCAAATTTAAATCAAAATAGGCAAACATAAAGCAGCTTTTAAGGTATTAGTTACGCTTTGGCATGAGGAAAATCACGTTGTTTGTCCGTCTGTCAGTCAAACCCTTTATCACACAGTAACAACAATTACATTGGATAATATTGTTAGTAATACCATTGTTGTCTTTGGTATTATTGTTGTTACATCGGGGCGTAAAGAACACCTTTGTAATTTCAGTGTACACCAAAGAATACGTCTTTGCGATATTGTTTATGGAACAGGTGGTTTTAATAAAGCAGTTTGACGTTTTCAACGACGCGGACGTCAGTACTAGTTTATAGCGCGTGTATCACGACAGTCAGTGGCGTGGAAGCACAGGATGAACGAGGAAGTCGTGTGATGGCGTTGTCTGAATAAGAAATAACCACCACGAACAATCACATGGTGCTGCTAACTCCATTGACCAGAGTTCTTATTCAAAACGTAAAGTCGCTAAGTGCTCCAGAACTGCCTTCAGGGAATCAAGAAATTTATCACAACAGCACGCTACTGGACCATCTTTTTTTATTTATTTAGTGTTCTGTCTGAGGACAGGTCCATATGACCAGGATCCTTCCATCCTTTTCTCGGACTGGGATCTGTTCATATACGTTCTTGGCAGATGCTCCAGAAGTGGTTTGCCATTGCCTTCTTCTGTGTGTGAATGGAGTAATTTTTGGGATGCCACGGAGAAACCGGGGAAGCCCCCGGAGGAAAACTCCGTGTTGCCTAGACCACGGCCTTGCCCAACACAAGTTATAAATTCGGGCACCGCCGGGAATCAAACCCGAGACCCCATGATTACAAGGCCAGCGTTCTAACCGCTAGACCACCGTGGCCACTTTTTAATAAATATCCGATTTAAAAAATAGACCTACATTATTTAGGATTTTGTAAATGTGCAAATACGTTTATGAAGAATTAGAACATTAAGTCCACTACAAGATTTCTTGCATGTAATAAATATGACGTAGCTAAATATTCTCTCACGAGAGGTCTGGCCTCGAATTTATTTCGCTCGCAGCGTGGTATATGTTGCATACAGTTAATGACCTGTATATTAAAATCTGCTGTGTTTATAAATCATTACTACTACGTAATTCAACAGGCATCTTCTTTGCTTTAACCTGGTATCTCGAAGTGTCTTGCTATCCCAAGTTTTGTCATTAAACTGTCATGTTTGTTTTTTTCTGTATTAAGGTTAATGTCAACAGTTGAGTTCTAAACTACTGGGCTATTAATTTCTGGTAGTCTCGCGAAAAACTAGAAGGACCACAGAATCACGAGTTATTTTCCCATGTATTTAGTTGTGATTATATATTATTTTATGTCTGAAAAATATTCAAATGTTTCAGGTCTCAAGTGCCTTTTTTTAAGCTTATATAACTTTCATATACGATGATGGTGATGGAGGCAGTAAACACCTCCGAAGCGTCGGTCAATACACGGCGATACATTCCAGAAGACTGCCATATTTAACTTATTCCATAATATGCTGTCGTAGGGAAATGTTATCAGCTTCTGATGCTATTTCAGTCGAAAGAATTTTCAAAGAACGTATTTGGGATTGAACTGGTCTTAGACTTTCCAGCGAAATAAATATATATGTATAACAGTAGGGATTATTTCAGAGAAAATATTATTCTGTTGATTTTCATAAGGATATTTGATGTGTTTTCTATGAGTTAAAAAATTGCTAAAATAATTTATAGATGAGCTTTGCTTCATAAAACGTTAAGAATATCGTAATTTAATTTATTCTGTGTATTTTAAGGTTAAAAATATTAAATTTAATGGGAATATTTTGAGGTTTGCAGTTGTTAGGCAGTATAATATTCAAACGGACAGAAGTTATTTCTTTCGCGTTTTGTGGAGAAAGTGCGTGTTTCTATTTTGCCCCTGCATTAATTTATTCTTTTAAAGTTGTTTTTTCAAAAATTGGGAAATAATTTATTTAATATTCAACGCATAACTTAAGTGCGTGATTCAGATATTAAAGACATGTTCTCACGATCAGAGGGCTGACTATTAGCTGGCGTCTCTGAAGATGAAACTTCCGACCCCTGAGATGTTCTTTGTTTCAACATGGTCTTCATAATAATGGCTGCCCACATTACAGTTGCCTGTGTTTATAATGACTTTCATAGTGACTGGAGGCACATGTAATGACTCAGAGAATTTTTGTAACTAAATTTTAGGTTTTCTGAACTGAAGTAACTTTGCGTCTGCATAGTTTTCGTTGAAGATAATGTTACATATTGTCTGTTTATTCAGAGACCTTTGTTATTTAAATTGCATATTGTAAAATTCAAATATTTGGAAAAATTGCATTCACGAAGAAATTAAGTGCAGATTAAATTTGAAGGATTCTTGCTACCATTTAGTTTATAATATTTTATCTTTGTTTTTAATCTAAAAACGTTAAAATTGAAACAGGCCTGTATAAAAGTATAAATATTGTCTGTTTTTTGTATGGGTATGAAACATGGTCTCCCATATTGTAGGCCAGATATACACGTAGGGTGTTGGAGAAAAATTCACAATGACGAACTTAATTACTTCTAATATTCATGACATTTTAAGGTTATGAATTCAAGGAGGATGAGATGGGAGGGTCATGCAGAACGCATAACACGTGAGAAATGAGTATTAAAATTTAGCTAGAAAATCTGAGACTAAAGGGCCAGTTGGTAGATATAGACGAAGACGAAATGATAATATTAAAGTGGATATTGAAGGAATAGGATATGAGGATATGGACTGCATCCATCTGGCGACCTTTGGGAATTTCTTGGTTACCTGAGCAACTATTAGCTTTAGAAGAAGGGTCTCTGCTATGGAAACTTAATGTCATTTGTCTACTGATTACCGCTTTATCTTCATTTCACTATCATAGGGTAAAACCTTTACGTCATTAACAGTAAAAGTGACTAATGGCTAATAGTCTTTTATGTCCTGGCCAGAAACTATATTTTATGGAACACAACAAGGGCTACCAGCAACACCAGGCCACCGCCAGTTCACATAAGCTAGCGCGCAATAAATGACCAGATTTGTTACCCAGCAGCCCTGAGGATGAGAACAGAGATTGTTCTCGAAACTTTGGCAGAATATATGCTTTGTAGCCCGAGATTCGTTCATCGAATTCACAGGATATGTTTCTGTGTCGATCATTATGGTCGATTCTGTTTTACCGTACACGACCTGAATTACATCATCAGTTTGTCCAAGCAGTTTGTAGGTTATTTATGAAGAATATAAGCGGAAGATATTTTACTCTGGAAAGTTCTCTTGCCGGCATATCCAAATTCCGAAAGAGTAAAACGTATTTTATTACGGCTAAATGTCGCCTCTAGACAAATGTTCAAAGTGAGTGTGTATAAGTAACAAGGAAGAATGTCTGCATACAGCTCGTAGCAAGGGACGATGTCTTACGCGTGCTAAGGACTCCGCCCTCGGTTATCCTTTGTTTGGTCCGTATACAGACGTCTGGGGACATAAAAAGTGTCAATATACTAAGGCTAAAATCCTGAACGCAATACAATGATGTATTGGATGTGTGAAGATACACCAGTTTTAGTGTTGATTTGTAAATAATATTGACAGATGTCACTCTACGCAGTGGAGCGGTCGCTGTATATGAAAGGTTTATTTTCAAAATTTCACTGTATTACTGTCGTGTTGAAACCTTTTTTATAATTATTTTGTTGACATATTGACAGATATTTTATTATATTTTAGGTGTAATCGCGAAATAAATTTACAAAAAAGCGCTCATTAGCTTTGCCATGTCTGTTTGTATATAAAAACTCGAAAATCGTTGAAAATATTTATATTAAATTTGATACTAAAGCTTTCTACTAAAATTTATCGACACGTTTTAGTTCTGGTTAATATCGGTCAAGAGTAACAAACATTTTAAATGAAGACGTAGAAGCTTTTCTGTGAGCATTTTGCCCTCCTTCGCCTCACCCGGACTATTTTACGTTATTTATAACAGTAATAATAACAAATCTGTCGGAATAAAAATTATTCTTATGAGGTTGTACATATCTAAAAATACTCAGTGTACATCACAGGGCCTAAATTCGTATAATAAATCAACTACTGCTAAAACTCTTTTAGAGAAGCTGCAATGATTTTGTATAGCTTTTGTAAACTGGTAGCATTGCTGCTAATATTTCTAACATAGATCACTCTTACCTGTATTTATTTTAGTCTCTGTGGAATTTTTACCTGCATTCCTGAAGCGTCTTACAATTTCAGGCGATAAATACCTGACCTCTGTAATCAATGTCATTTTATGAAACTGGTCTCTTGCCTGCAATAACAGGTTAGTAATTTTAGGTTTGTTGCAGAACTTCCTAGACGAGAATTAAAATGAGACAAAAAAAAACTTAATCTTCAAACCAAAAATGTAAATTAGCCCATAAATACTAATGTAACTCGTACACAGTGACTTTGATTATTATTAAAATATATTGTGAATTATTACAAGTTTCAACTATAATTATGGTCAGTCTAGTTTATTGGTATTCATGATTGGAAGTGATACGGTCGATATGTTTACCTATATACTTACAGGTAATTCGATTCTTGTTCGTAGCCCTGAGTCACGGCCCCAACGAACGTGAACTGAATATTAACAGCCACGTGTCATATATAACACGTTTCTTCTGCGGCTGCAGGATTCTCAAAAGTGCAGAATGCGTGTGACAATTTCACCCATCCGTCAAATGGTTTCTCACTGCTACGCGTTTGAAAGTCTCCGTAAAGCAGCATCTGGGCTAGAGACTGATTTTCGGGCTGAGATTTACTGAACAACTGGTTTGCTGACAGTCTGGTTGACTAGATCAGTGGTGTTGAACCTGGGGTACGCGTACCCCCGGGGGTACGCGAAGACATCTTAGGGGGTACGTGAAATTTTAAAAAAAAATATTATTTTATGATAAACACTAAATAATCAGTAATATAATTTATTTAATTTATTTTAGATGTAGATTATATACTATGTATAACTTGAATTATACACCAACAACTTTGGGGGTACAAAGTTGAAAAGAAATTATATCTGGGGGTACGCGAACAAAAAAGTTTGAATACCACTGGACTAGATGGCTGTGTTACAACCTTCTTCTTCTTTCCTTTCTTTCTTTCTTTTTTTTTCTTTTTTGACTTCATCCCAAGATTCGTACCTGGGACCTTCAAATTATGTCTGCCGCGCTACGCCGCGACGTGCCGTTGTTCGTGGTCATCTGCGGTTCTCCGCTTTGAACAACTTTCACAAAACTGGTACGCGAAGGGCAGAGGATTATGTCTGGCGACTGAAGTACGTTTTTCAAACTTGATTGTATTGTAAACCCCACTGTAAAGTATTGATTCTCTGTGATCTGTTAGGTAACAGCTGTCTGCGTTGACGAAACATAACTGTGTCCTTACACCTGGAAATATCCGCATTCTTCAGTTCCCAGTGATGGAAAAGAAGGACTATAAACGCATGTGAAGTCGAGAGAGAAGTGGATTATCACAGTTTGAGACTGGTCTTTGTAAAATGGGAGGTGAAGATAATGTCTACAGTCCTTTAAGAACCTTGGCCTCTTCACGCATGGGAAGTTTCTTAAGCTATTTAGACATTTGATATGGCACCTTGGACGAGTTATCAGCCCGTCGCAAGGCCTCTGCCTGCACAGGACGGCACGACTCAAACACGAGGACAAATATTCACGCCTTGAGCGGGATTAGAACCCATGATCTTTCTTCAGAGACGTTTAAATTATTTCATGAAGTTAACGTTATAATATTTTTGGAGGTATTAGAAACTGGTTAAAATCGTGGTAGATACTTGTGGTTCTGTTTGCGACAGAGGTCTGTGTTTTAATGGCGGAATTGTCATTGGACACGCGTCTTTCTAGATAAGATGTGTTGACCTAAAAACGTTTGTCTTCATATTTCGGAAGAAAGAAACTACTATGCGTGGCCCATTAGACGAATCTATAAAATGTTATTATGTCCGGATTTTTGTGACCGTGGGTCTAAAGTGTGGGTCTTGGTTGCTGGGGGTCGAGTCGTGAGTTCGAATACCACTCGAGGCATTGACTTACGTCGGTTTCTTTCTGTGCTGTACTGCCCTATGTAGGTAGATGGTTACGACAGAACAGTAACCCATCCAAGTGTCCCATCGAATTAATAATATTGGCCCTTTAAGTCTCGGTGGGAAATATACATATCACCTGCTTTAACAGTCACTAACTCTTTTTTATTGATGTGTTTTGTTTGATTCTCACTGTAAACAACGATAATTTCCTCAGTTATCCTTGAGAAGGTGAACTGTGGTGTTTTCTTTGCGGTACGAAATGAATTGTGTAATTTTTTTTTTTAGAAGAGTTTCGACTTCAGAGGATTAATAATCTTGGAAGTGATTCTGAATTGGGATTGACCTCGTCTGTAAAAGCTGGAAAAAAGATACAAAGTGAATTCTTCCATAATGAATTTGTTTTAATGATACGCCACTGAAAGCCACTGCAGTGAAACGCTCTGCAAAACAGGAACCGGAAACGCTGTGAGTGGCAAGCAGACACCAGGATTACAGGCGCCAAACTACATCATTAACACCAGACACTTCCCATGGTTATGGCAAAAGACCGTGGAAATGTCACGATAGCCTCTTACGAATACTATTCAAATAACGCCAACAGCGAATGATATAAGATTCCTGATAGACTTGTTGAGTCAGGTAGAACAGCCAAGGACTGTTAAAGAGATTGTTTAAATGAAGTCGCTAACGTTGCAAGAAATAGCAAGGCTGTTACGAGTAATTTGAAGACATTGAGGTCTTGTTCACAGAACGAAAATAAAGTTGGATCGCATTACAATTGCGTTTAGTAATTCGCTTCGGTTGAACCGTCAGCGTTTTTATAGTAATTTTCACTGCTCTCTCGGTCCCAAATTACGTCTTCTGCTATGACGTCACGCAGACTCGCAGATATGTTGCGCCAATTGTACTTCCCTGACGCCACTCCGGAAAAAAAGTGAAAGAGATTGATGCGCATCAAGCTATTTCAGCAAAATTACTTTGTAATAATATTAAAACGAAATAACTTAAAAATAAATCGCGCTGCATATTTCTAGGGAAGGAGGGGTACAAGAAATTGTATTTCTTGTAGGAGTTAGTTCACTAACGAAGGTCACAAGACAGAAACAACACGACATTAAAAACTCAGGAAGTAAATAATTAAGCCCTGTTTTCGCCTACACTGCTCATATTCCTTAACTAACAGGACGGTTGAACTGGAAGAATCTTGTAATAGTCTGGTGCCATTAAGGCGTTCAAAGTATTTACATTAACGCTTTCAAGACAAGCGGTAACTATGTGTACCATCTGCTGTAAGAATCAGTAACGATGCATTTTGTTATGGTAACGTTTTGTGATTTATTAGCGGTAAGGACCGAATTCTTAAATAATATTTAGACGAGCGAGTCTTTGTTGAGAAGCTAATAGTACAGACAGCTGGTCGAGAAATTCCCCAATGATGATGATGATGATGATGACATTTTTATTTATGTAAGATTTCGGGTTCTCGCGGCGGTGACTCTGAAGATGGCAGTCTTCTGGACTGTAGCGCCATACAATCTGGCAGAGTATACCAACGTTTCAGAGGTCCTTGCTGTCTCCATCGTCAGAACGAGTTTAATATTCTACCAGTCTACATTACTCTATAACCCATGAGACAGCCATCTTAAGTTATCTTTGTTCTCTGTGAATGTCACTGTTTTAAAATTGCGAAACGTGCTGAGTGCTGGTCTGTGCATCTAATGTCCAAAGATAGACAGACCGCAGACGTGTTTCTGGGCGAATGGGTTGGTTCAGACAGGTGTAGGAGGAAGCCATTCTGTGTGGGGGCTAGAGACGCAAATTAATATATTCATTCTTCCCCCCACCCCCCGTGGCTCATCCAGTGTTTATATTTGCATCGTACTTTACCGACTCGAAACCAGATCCTTTGTGTGGGATTTACTGTAGACTGAGCTGTTAAAAATGTTTTTTTATAACTTCTTGCTGGTCTAACTTCCCTCATCCTCAGTATAATCGATTAACTTACAGCGTCTATTTTTTACTATTTTTATATCTGGTTAGTCGCATTCGTTATTTCGGATATTCGTACAAATTCACTGTTGCAATGTTTGATTGAATTACAGATTATTATTATTTTAATATTAGTGTTCTGTCTGACGACAGGTCCATATGAACAGGATCCTTCCATCCTTTTCTCGGACTGGGACCTGTTCATATACGTTCTTGGCAGATGATCCAGAAGTGGTTTGCCATTGCCTTCGTCTGTGTGTGAATGGAGTAATTGGTGGGATGCCACGGAGAAACCGGGGAAGCCCACAGAGGAAAACTACGTGTTGCCTAGACCACGGCCTTGCCCAACAAAAAATAATGTTATTAAGACGGCTATAATTAGCGTCTCAAATATACAACTCTTAAATAAGGTACCATTACCTATCGTCACTTCAGGTACAAGAATTTGCAACATGGAACATAGGAGTAGAAAATGTTTGTTACATTCAGTGGGGAAGGATCTCACCAGATACAGTAGGATGGTTCCCAGTGTGTTGAATAACGAGCCATGGAATAGCACAGGAACTTGTTTCTGGTAGTCGAAACACCTGGAAAGTGATCTGTCTGGTAGATACGTTGTGGAGGTTCCAAGTCTGAGAGTACAGGGCTGTATCACCACGGCAGAATCATCAGACGCAAGCAGATGAGGCAGTCTTGCATTCGCGAGTGGCTTGACTGACAACCAAGGAGATGTTCGTAGCATCATTCTTTCTCTACAGCGAATTGGTGATGTT
>NW_019059655.1:9750-44812 GCF_000696155.1 Zootermopsis nevadensis | reverse complement strand
AATAACATAAATTAGGTTTGCAGTTTGTTTCGGTTACAGAAATTGTTCAAAACGGTTTGAAAGTCACGTATAAACAATTTCGTTTGGGAAAACAGTTTTCAAATGTGACGAAAAGTAGAGGCTTTGAGATGGACTGATACCTCATTTAGGAATTTTTACTTATAGACCGTATTGATGTGACAAATATTACTCTGTGCAGCCCTACTCCACGAGTTTAGGTCTATAAGTTATAAGTATAACGTCTTTTATTTTATTTAGAAAGATAATATCAATCAAGAAAAGTTGTTAGTTAGGCTGAAGGAGAATATAGACGAGAATAAAAAACGAGTGGTGGTAAGTCACTTTTGTTATTAGTTGATGTTTTTTATTTAATAAATTCTTAGCCTTTTATTAACATAAAGTGTACACCTATTAATATAGTGACCAGCGATGGAAATATGTTATTCTATCAAAACATTCTTTCGAGGTGGTAAAGATACTTTTATTTCTTTAATCTAATATCTTGATACGTAACACAAACCTTGAACCACAATTTTGATGACCTTTCCACCTAAATTTCGTATAAAATCAGATCTCGAAATATATTTAGAATGTTTGCTTTGAGATTAGTCGATGTTTGTCGATGTTCATTCTGCGTTGTGACGTCTTACGGACTCGGTGGTAGATATCACCCATTTACATTCTTGCCCGTAGATTTTCACGGCTGGTGTTTAATGTATAACTTTGGCTTTCGGGGGTGAGCCGAGTCGGAAGTTGAGGAGTGTCCACAGTTAAGTCAAAAACTGGAGATCGTGTCTTCAGGTTAAATGCGTAGTAGTTTCTGGGCTTCATCAATCACCATATCCAACTCTCCATCTGCTGCCTGGTCTAACCATTACACATTCTCCCTGAAGATGGCAACCGTATTGATTACAGAAAAGTTGGATAATAACTTTCGACGCGGCTAACCCCCGAAAACCAAAGTTATTAACAGTGTGTACATCTTCGGCCCTGAAGACGCAATGTGTTTTCTTTGCGGTACGGGCTGAATTTTTAATGTTATTTAGATGGATGTCGGACTAAGAATGTTAAAAGTTATTAAGGTGGTATTTTTTAAAATATTATTACGGGACGTTTGTGTAAGATGGTTCTTAATCCTTTGGAGACGAGTATAAACAACGACTATTTCTTTAAACAGCATGAACCAGCCGATATTTGTAATGGAGATGGACTGTTTTCTTTGCGGTACGGACTAGACTGAATGTTTAAATATTATTTACACGAGTTTCGATCTTCAAAGGGTTTATAACACAGGGTTGAAAAGTGTGGACTGGATACATTTTCGCTCAGGATAAAGAGAAATTTTGCGATAAAGATAATGAACCTTTGTTTTCTAAAATAGATGGGAAATTTGATGACCAGTTGACAGCTTATAGGAGAGAGAATTAGCTTTTCAAGAAGGTCTCTGCATTATCGAGATATTTACATAGAAGAATTAGATGTTAGCACATGTGTGTGTCGTAAACGTATTTTATTCAGCTTTGTTGTAATATTCATTGTAATCATTCGTGCATAAGGGGAATACAATCATATAAAATTCGGTGTGGTGACAGGTTGAACGCACGTCAACGAACGAGACGCGTTCGACCTGTCACCGTACCGAATTTTACATGACTGGCTGCTATGACTCATCAGTTACCTTTGTTGACCTGTAGAACCAGACAGGTAGATGGGTAGAAAGCTCATAAATCTAAATAGTAATAAAAGCTAAGGTAATATAAAGTTGTACTTTAACTTATAAAGTACGTAGGGGGAGTGGAAATATACCTCAACCCATTTACAAAATCTGTACTAGATGGAGCTTCTACCCCTGTCGTTCTTCCGTCCGGGGAAGAGCCCCTCGGTGCCTATTGTATGGGCCCCAGAACCAGCCTGGTAACATGCAAGAATATTGAATGTAAAATTTATAAACAGAATACCGTAAGTTTATGCGTATATTTTGTAATTTTCAGAAATTTCTCTGTTTGAATGAACAGAAGTTCTGGGAGGAGTTTATGTCTACTGCAGGGGCGGAGATCCTGTTCATGTTAACCGTGTTATCTAGGCTAACATTTTTTTTAAAAAAAATAAAAAAATAGCCTTGTCTTACTTTCCTTATTTAGTGGCAAACTGTACGTTGAAACAGATCAGATAAAATGCGTCCTTAGCCAACTCCAACCAGCGAGCCAAGCGACGAGTGTAAGCCTCAACCAGCTGGCTAACAAAGTCACATGTGGTTCAGCCACTGAACGTGTTCTCGTTGCGAGAAGATACCCAAGCTGGCTAAAGTAAGGTTTGTTGAATTGAAAGGAACTTTTATAGGCGTTTAAAATCGCGAAAGAATAAATGATTACAGTAAAACGTGCTTACACCGGAGCCCGAAATGATCTGAACATGTTTCTGCTTTTCCGATTGGTTCGCGTTCAACACAAGGACACTCGTTATTTTTAGATAAAATTATATTATGCAGTATTCTGACATTTTGTGATCCGTATCGCCAAATACGTACGAGGGATACAGATTTTCATTCTTAATATCTAAAACTTTGTTGGATACATTTTGGCGTTGCCGGTATTGTGTGTTATGGAACACAACGAGAAACATTTTTCGTCTGTACATTGTGGTATGCGTGGTATGATTACTTTAGCAACAGTAGATTAACCCCAAGGGCAATAAGTGATGAAAAATCTCGCGTATAACGCATTTGGAACCTTTCCACTTTTGTATTGGTGCGGTAAACAGCGAAGTGTCACTGGTAGGCGCCTTCAGTTCTATAGGGAAAAGTTGTCAATAATATCCCTACACAAAAGAGACAGTCGTAGTTAGAGAGAAGGGAAGTTTGCTGGTATAATATCCCGTCCCCTCTAACAACCAGACACTCGAACAACATGGTGAAACAGCGTTTTCTGTGTTTTAGAGATAAATAACCTCGAGTTTGCGATATGATTGTTTGTTTGTTTGTTATATTTTTATTTTATAGTAATATATATAGTTGATTTATGAATGTGTGTAAAATAATGAAACGTATATGGAAGTCTTTTTCGAAACAATTTCCATAAATGAAACTCTCGCTATATTTGCTGATTGAACAGTGAAAAAGTAATTAGGCAATTATGGGTTAAAAAATATATTATATTTTTAGTACGAAAGATCTGTTCGTCTGGAAATAATGACCTAAAAACTCGTTTTGGATCTTTCTAAAATCTGAATTTAATAGTTTTCTTGTTTCATGTATGTAGAACAACGGATGTCGAATTATACTGCATCCGACACTAACATAATGTTGAGTATACTAGTTATCTTAAGGTCTGTGATAATGCTTACTCTTTTATACCAATATATTACATTACCCATTGCCTGAGATGTATGTAGTATACATGACGTTTTGGGAACTGATTCTACCTCAGCATCGAACGAGCTCAAAAGTTCCTGTTTTCGGTCCAGTCCGTTGTCATTAATCCACGATAACAAACCAATCATCTGGTAAATGGAAGTAGAACGTACTTCGACACGTCGTGTACAATCTGATTTAAAAGAGTGAGTAATGTCCAGTATAAAGCAGGTGTGAGGTAGTGCAAATATAATTTTAACATTTTGAGACATGAAAGTAATGTAAAACACGATATCGTAGTAGGGTTTTTTTTTTACAGAAAATCTGACTGTACGTTAGTTCTGAAAGCGGCTGAAAGAATGAGAGAGACAAAGCGTAAAAACCAACAAGAAAGATTATGCTTGTATTGAAGATGAGTAGTTTGTATTTTATGTGCGTTCCTTCGCGGTTCTAGCATTTGGGTTTAAGTCTTTTAGGAGAAGGGGGGACTTGCCTCCGTTATATTAGTTCACTATGTGAATCAAGGCAAAAGGTTGGTTACTTGAATCATGAGACAGTGTCGGGACGAGGGGGGCTTGAGGGCACGTAGGCCAAGGGGTGGAAGGGATGCCAGCCTTACGCTATGTAGCAGTCTTCTGTTTCTTGTACACACATAGTCTGCCTCGCTGGCGGGCGGTCGATCGGTCGGTCTGTTGTCTCGACTAGTCGAGAGTGGGACGGTGAAGCGATAGGAGGTGTTTGCTGTGCGTGAGTGTCGTGTGTGCGCAGACTTGTAATTCTCTCTGATCCGGTTTAACGTTCCTTAGCGTAAAACATTATTAACTGATTTTTGTACACATACTCGTTTGTTTTTGTGAAGGAGAATGCTGTTATTGTTAACATAACGTAACGAGCATTGTGAATAACTTGATATCGAATTGTGTGCACTGTGAATCTCATGTTTTCTTTTAAGAAAAAATGTTGCTGTGTGTAGCACGATAAACTGTTTGGTTTTCGTTAAATAGAATTACATAATGTAAAATCTTTTTGTTTTAGTATAAAACGGTCTGAAATGAAATGCTTGTTGGCGCAGCGCGGCACCTACAGAAATATTTCAACATTAAAACATACGTGGGTGTTCATTACGCTTAAAATAATATACGATGCGATTCACAGCTGATTATGTGTTAAGGAATAGAATGACATTCAAGTGATAAGAAGGATTATTGTAGACAATTACTTCCGAAAAGAGTTGGCGACCGTTATGATGTTTGTACATTCTGTGAATAACTAGGGTAAAATTGAAGGACGTAAAAATGGTGAAGTTGGATTGCAAACGTGTTGGTTACCCACAGTGGCTTTCTTTTCTCATTTGTCTTGGTATCACTGAGACATCTAAAGGCCTGCATGTAGCTGGTACCGCATCGACATCTCAGCTGGAGCCGCTAGGAGAAACTTCGACCACGCGCCCGCGATCACCAGGTATTCTGAAATGCAAATGAAGTCAATCCTGATGGCCGGGTAGTTTGTCGTGGACTTTTAACTTCTCGATCCAAGGATATGACATCCCATTTTTCTCTGGGATGTTGATACTGAATCGTTAAAAATACCATCTCAATTTCTTCTCATCAGTGCTGGTTTTTTTTTGTTTGACGAATGAAGACGAATTACATGCATAAAAGTGGTAACTAATAGTCGTGTTTAGGACGGGGTTAGATCTGACTTGGCGATTATCGGCGATTAATTTTTTTTCAAAAGAACCGTAAACATTCTTGTATTATTTTAGGCATGTATTAGTGAATGTTCGTAGATTGATTAATACTGATACTGGGTTACCTCAGCATTCCAAGGAAAAATGTACAGGGCTCAAATTCAGCCAGATCCCGCCAAAATATGATTCTTCGTTATTTGATTCCTTCTAATTGCCCGTCAGTCAAAAAAGGTTAGCGATTCCTGTTTCAGTCGGTAAAGTGGCAGGCTGCATACGAACATTACTGTCAACTGGCGTTCTAAAACCGCCATTCGTTTAACTGTTCTGTCACCTGAGAACAGATTTCAGTGCCGTGAGAGAGACAGGTTGGTCACACTGTTTTATGGTTTGTTGGTGGGGTGAAACGATGCATTTCTAACACACAGCTAAGACTCGAAAGCTACACGAGGTTTCTGATAGTCTCGGGTCATAGAGTAAGGATAAGGGTCACTGGTGGGTCACGGAACTAAATTTATGCCTTGCAGAAATCTCTTGGGAACCAACAAACATGTCTTGAAAAGGCTAAATATTTTTATGTGTAGCCATGAAGACGTATGGAGTGGACCATTAGTCCAACGCATTCTTTAACTCGGATGTAGATGGAGATATGTTGGCCGGCTACACGCTCCAATCTTGACATCCGCAGGAAAAGCGGTGGCGAAAGTTAAAATGTTGGTCCCTACCGGAAGTCGAACTCCCGTTATCCAGCCCGTAGTCTAGAAATCTTGACATCCGCAGGAAAAGCGGTGTCGAAAGTTAAAATGTTGGTCCCTGCCGGAAGTCGAACTCCCGTTATCCACAGACCGTAGTCTAGTCGGGAAATAACTGATTAAGAAAGTGAATGATGAACAGAATACTTGGACCCAAGAGAGAGGAAGGAACGGGGGACTGAAGAAATTGCATGATAGGTTTGTATTCGTTATCAGATATTAAGATGATCAAATCAGTTGTGACGAGATGTGTGCGTTATGTAACACGCGTAGGGGAGATGGTAAATATGTTCTCAGTTTTAGTCGGGAAACCAGAGTGGAAAGGAACTCTTATGAGACTTTAAGGATAATACGAAGAAAAGGATGGATCTTTTTAACTTCCCGACATCTTCTCGTCTCCGTGAAGGCAACGACTACAGAATCATGTCTGTCTTGCGCGATAAGACACGCGAATAAGATGACAATGCCAAAAGTGAGCCCTAATTTGTGACTCACTGCCTTGAGAACAGCATGGACCACCGCTTGAAGTACCGTTGTTCGCACGAAGATGCCAGTCAGATGACTTCTTCATAATGCAACTTAAGCTAATGGCTTATCGCGAGCAGCAACCAGCACCCCATGTTTGCATCATGTTTTTTAATCTTCATTTATAGATAGAGACGTCTTATCGCTTCGGAGGAATATACTGTTGGAGCATCTTCAGGGTTGAAGTGAGAGGGTCGGAGTTGCATGTTCTGTCCGGTCACTGTTTCTTCGTATGACGTATCGTATCTGCAGAAACTCTTAAAAACGTCCGTGACGGTTAATCCTACCGGAGGTCCTTACACATCTGACTCCATAGAGCAGCGTCCTTGAGAATCCGGTTTCTGCTTACGTAGTCAAATCATTTCCCTTTATGGAATGTAAAGGTTCCATACCGTGTTTACAAGGTCCCGCCCCCTAGGCCTTATCCTGAGCCAGATGAATCCAGTCTATATCCTCACGCCTCGTTTCATGACCAATTTTAATATTATCTTCACATCTACCCCTGGTTCTCCCAAGTGGTTTTCTGGTTTTCGGACTAAACTTTGTATGAATTTTTCCTGTCATCTACAATGCACAGAACCAAAGAAGGGATATTTTCGTTTTGTGTGGGACTTCTGTTTGCGTAGGCATGTTTTATGTAGGCTACCAACTGTTTGTGATTATTTTCATTTCTTGACTTTGTTCTAAATCTCTGGAATCTGCGCTGTAACATTTCGTGATGGCTCTTCGTAGTTACGTCATATATCTCCCCTGTTCTGAACTATTTACTTAAGACTGTTAAGTTTGTGTTAACAAACATCGAAGTGCACTTGCTAATTGTCAATGCCACTTCGTCGTATAGTTTTAAACGTTCTGTGCATGAAAGGTCACTCAAGAGCGAACAAGAATGTACTTAGCAATGTATTGTTGCGGTGCTCGAGATTTTAAAATTTTTTCCCCCGCGTAGTTTGGATTTCAGAGTCTTGTAAAGAAAGTTACATGGGATATTGAACCATGTCATGTAGAATTTTACCGACGTTTCAGAGGTGCTTGCTACCTAAATCTTTAAGGATCTCCGTTTTATCTTTGATCACATTGATGCCGCAGTGACCTCGGATGTCATTGTTGGTCTTTATGTTCTCTCGGTGGTGGGCATTGCTGTCTCATTATGTCTGTTTTTTATCGTGGGGAATCCCCAGCCAGCTGGACCCATGGATCCCACCCACGCAGAGGTCATAGTTTCCATGCAACTGTAACCGAAGGTTGAACGGAGATCGTATTTTGATTGAATAGAAAACCTCCCATCAGCAGTTCCGCTTCTCGTCACCAAACGAAAAAAGTTGAAGCAACAACAGAGTGAATGCGCCAGAATAGTCTCGCTGTGCAGATGTTTTATAACCGGATTTTTCTTCCACTGCGTGGAGATCAGTTCTGGAATCTGCCCAGTTACGTCGTCAGTGGATACAAGAGGCTGTTTCCCTTAATGCTGATTAAATAAGTAATCTGCGTGTACAGTGGTTTTAACAACGAAATCAATAAATGCAGAATGCGAAGTTAATGGTTGTTGAAGTAGGTGGAACCACTGGGTTTGAAATGATTAAACGCGATGTTAAGAAGGAAATTTTTTTAGGGAATTTCGAGGAAAGTTTTCGTGCGTTTTAACCCCGTCACTGGTTTTGAGACCGAGTGATGGAATCGGACGTCGGCCGGTTTCACGCTTGTTCGCGAATTGAAGTTTCCGATAGGCTACATATTATATGGGATTGTAGATGTGGGCGCAGATTTCTGTATATCTGAGTGACAATTCTGATTCCCGCTGTGGCGATTATGAAGATGTCTGCCTTCTGAGTTATTACGCCGTGTAGTATGGTAGAAATTACAAACGTTACAGACGTACCTGTTGTCTGCATCCTCATGGCTCATCGCTCATAAGGCAATTATCTTATTTTAGATTCTGTTTTTGGAGAAATATTCCCATTATCTCCTGCGATTAGTGTCCTATAGAATTGAAGTCTCCATGAGACACCTAACATGTCTGTACCCTGTGTGGTGATTTCTCTTGTAGAATGACGAGAGAGTTGGGTTGAAACCATTTACTGCTGACGTGCTTTTCCTGTTTCATCCGGCCCTTGTGAGGTTAAAAACCTCTGGAGTGGGACTTGTCCCCGGAAGAATCCGCCCACTCGCTTTTGTGCTTTAATTGGTTGTCGTTGTCAGCGAATTTTATTGTTTCAGTCACAGTGACTGTAGCAGACACAAACGGCAGGCATTTAGACTGACAGGAAATATAATGTAAACGGTACTGAAATACAATAAACGAAGAGATGTCTTCTTGATACGTCCTTGATTTATTTAGACTGAAAAAAAAATTCCTTCAGCCCTAAAACTCGTCACTCGTATGTCATATATGAGCCGTGAAATGACACAAAACTGAAATTTCATGGGAAATTAGTAATAGGAAAGCAATATGTCCGATTATTAAAGAATTATTTCCTTTCTAAGAAGATGATAGTTGCTTAGCTAATCCGGAATTAGTATAATGAACGTTATTAATAAGAGCACAAAGGTTTTGTAACTGATAGTTTGTTATAGTAATTTTTTACAATTTAAATAAGAATGTCATTTTCTTCAGGACTTGACGACGTGTTCTCTAGACCAGTGTTATTCAACCTTTTTTGTTCGCGTACCCCCAGATATAATTTTTCTTCAACTTTGTACCCCCAAAGTTGTTCGTGTATAATTCAAGTTATACATAGTATATAATCTACATGTAAAATAAATTAAATAAATTACATTACTGATTATTCAGTGTTTATCATAAAATAATATATGCATTTTTTAAATTTCACGTACCCCCTAGGATGTCTTCGCGTACCCTCAAATATAATTTCTCTTCAACTTTGTACCCCCAAAGTTGTTCGTGTATAATTCAAGTTATACATAGTATATAATCTACATGTAAAATAAATTAAATTATCATAAAATAATATATGGTGTATAATTCAAGTTATACATAGTATATAATCTACATGTAAAATAAATTAAATAAATTACATTACTGATTATTCAGTGTTTATCATAAAATAATATATGCATTTTTTAAATTTCACGTACCCCCTAAGATGTCTTCGCGTACCCCACGTTGAATACCACTGATCTAGATAATAAGACATTACAATTATAGAAAATTATAAGTATGTAGTAAAAAGATGAAGCGATTAATTGATTATTAATTATTGTAAAACTCTTTGTATGTGTAAAATGGTTTTTGGGAATATGGTAATATAGTGTTCGTGAACCAAGTTAAGGTTGAAAGAAATAATGAACGGAAGTGTGTCAACAAAGATGCTAACCACTTAACTTAATTGTTTCGTGGGCCCACCATTGGACTCAAGTTGATGAAATCCACATTACCGTAACATGTTGCCCGAAGGTCGTTTTAATAATTTTCCCCCCCCCAGTTTTTACGTTGCATTGGATTCTTTTAAAGGATGTTTTCCACCCGGCATGCTGCTGTTTGTAACCTCTTTAATTTTACCACTGTAACAACAAAGCGAGAAGAACATAACTTATAAAAGTCTCCATTTTCGATTTATTAGAAATATCCTGTGTGTATTTGCGCTTCGTTTCACATCGATTTACGTGAAGCAAGGTTTTTTTTTCCCCCCCCCCCCCCAGTTCTGTTCCGCTTGAAACACAGTGTAGAAGTCATACTCTCCTGTTAAAAACGGTATTATAATTTACGTCTTATGTAACTATTCCAATCTCCGGCGAAGACATCCAGAATAATTTGTAATAGGTGAGCTTCAACATTTTCACTGCCGTCCAGATGGTAGATGCAACAGGCTCCTCTGAAACGTCGATTATTATATATACCCTAGTACGCTCTGAAACGTCGATTATTATATATACCATACTACACTGTGCGACGTCTCAGCTTTCAGCCATCTTAATTTGTAACAGTTTAGCACAATTTCCATAAAGACATAAATTTTAGACTCGTGTTGTTGTTTGTTCGGGGTTATATGACACATTCCTTGGCACAAGTTCAAGGTGCTTCTTTGGTACTAATTTATGCTTATTCGATAGTCATTTGTCTGGAGCTGTACTTTTCTTCTGTGTCCACTTAATACCGACTCACCTGTGTTCTATAATCACGAAAGAATTATAATCCACTGATGACTAGGCTGTAAATAAAATTCTTCCGAAAGGCCCTGAGCGTTCTTGCGATAAAATTAGAGTCTCGAAAGGCCGGAAGGCTTT
Source organism: Zootermopsis nevadensis (assembly GCF_000696155.1). The sequence goes on along the minus strand of NW_019059655.1, from coordinate 34,257 downwards.
TCTGAACGTAAAAGGAAGAGGTTGGGTCTGAGGTTTTAAAGCTTTCCTGCGAGATGGTTAGAAGGTTCCTTACTCTTGCTGGCTTCCCCTTCATTAGTCGGTCTCAACCATCATGACGCTCGCATACCCTGAGTGTAACAACGGCCTAACGTCTTGTTTGCTTTGCTAAGATTACCTGTACCTGAAGATGAAACTAAAGTGAGCTAATGCATTGGTTAACGTCTTTCATACTGGATGAAGGGAAGATTGAATTGATGAACGTAAGAAAGGGAGAATGAATGTAAAAGGAGTGGACGATTAACGGCCCTGTCGCTGTGACCCTGTAGGATGTTCAGCATCCCTTAATGTGTGCATTATACACTCACTTGGTTTTACAAATCGAGATCCCGGCTGGCAAAATTGTAATTATGTCACATAGAAGAACATTTTAGAGGTTTCTGATACATCGGGATCGCCCTGATGATGGAGGTAGCAAGGATCTCTGAAACGTTGGTAAACTACGAGACTAAAACGGATCTGCAACCCAGAAGACAGCCATTTTTGTTCATATCTGAAGTTACTAAGCCGTAATTTGTTTTTGTACAGGTGTGCAGTTTTAGATGTGTTGGTGTTTTCTGTTCATCCAGTACCAGATGTCCCACTTATCTGATCTTTCCGAGGCTTCTCGATTTTTTTTTCTCGTCAGCTGATCGACGATTTCATTGTCTCTTATGCTCTGCTGTGTTTAGTCTTGAGGTAGAATCCCAGATGGTAAGGCTGACCACCGACCTATATCGAAAGTCGAGGAGCTGGAGGAAATAGACGCACAGCGTAATAGTTATTTTTTTCCCTTCATAATTAGTCCTTTGATCTTCGCGAATTTCTCTGGTAATGTTAGACTTGTCTGAAGTCAACGTCTCTTGCGTGTGGAGGGTGCCTGGCGTCCGTCTGGTTGGGTGATTACGTAGTCAGGGGATTCCCTGACGTGACTGAGACGCTGGTAAGGGATTCCTCGGCTGGGATTCCCAGTGCGTGGGTTTTCCTCTGTCACTCACTTTTCATGCTGATAGATATACTTACTGCGTTTACATCTGGAAACAAATTTTGATAAATTTAATTGAGAACGCGTATAAAACTGGTGTCACTGTAGGATCTCTTAAACGGATTCTGAAGCCTGGTAAGTCTACAGCTTAGTTTTAATAGTAGGAATCATTTACTTATTGGAATACACGCGAAGAAATACAACGGTAATTTAGTTCCCTTGCAGTTCTAAATAGAATGGCTTTGTATCACAGCTGAATGAAATGATATGTCGGCCAGCAAGAAGTGCAATTAGTAATTGTAGTTTCTGTGCATTGGTTCGGAAGTTACGATCAGTTTCAGACCGACGTTATAACAATTAGACGCCATTAATGTCGTATATGGCAGTTTAGTAATAGCGATAAGCTTGTAAGAGCAGAGTTAGAAGTAGATGGTCTTTTTTTGCAGTTCGTTCATAGCCACATTCTGTATTAAATACAAGCCGTTTCGATGTGTTTGTTGATAGATTTATTTTCTATATATTATTATATTTGCCAAGTCATGATTTAGAACGAGCTTCGTTGTGTGCCGGTCTATATACGAACATTTCTCCTGTCTTACGTAATACAAGGAAGGGGGAGGGATTCAAGTGTACATTCTCTACACAGACAATCAGGATATGTTTAATGTCCTGTCCTGTTGTGCTTTGTGTAGGCGACCGAAGTGTAAAGTTACGAAACATTGCTACAGGTCTTTAAAAAACAAGGTACGAATGAAATTTGAATTCGTTAAAAGGAATATGTCGTAACCGAAAGTGTGAAGTCGTCATGGGGACGATTCGGGAGGTAATTTCGAGTTAAAAAATATTTGCACTACTTTAGTACAGTTTGCAGCCGCTGTGGAGCTATAACGGTTTCAAGGTACGAGCGGAACAGAAAATAAACAAGGGTATTTATCGTTTGAATTGATGCTTCATTTTTATGAGGTATTTCTTGAAACTGTTCCAAATTTTCCGCCGCGGTTTTAAATACGTAACCTTGCTCGTTTGAAACTAATTTACTACACGTTTGATCATTTCGAAGTTTTGTATGCGAGCAGCAGCGTCCAAAATACGATACAGGATGTCATCTCTCGTAAAAATTGTGCTCTGGTTTATCTAATTTATTAGATACCACAAAAAGAAATATAAAAGGCTTGGGTCCGGAGATCTTGGCGGCCAAGTTACTGGACCATGACGACCGCGGGGTTTAGTGGTCAGACTTACGTTTCGGCCGCCTTATCCTCTGTACCCTGAGCCCGGGTTTGTCTGCGCGTGGCAAAGAGAAAAATCTTTTAAAATACCGATGAAATTGAGGATAACATTAAGATGGATCTGAGGAAGATAAATGTCGTTAGTTGAAGGCCGTGTTCCGTGTTATTTTAGTTAATAGCATAGGCGTGATGTCACATAGTTTAGTTTTGCACGCAGTCTGAAGCAAGTTTTAATAGCAAGGCAGAGCGTTCGGCCCTACCCTGACCCTTCACTATGCCGCATTCCCTTAAAATAACAGCGCTGCGCTTGTTAACTGAGCCCCAGACTTTCCAAAAAGTTTATCCACAAAATAACTCGAGAGGGAAGAAGACTGTAGGCCGTCAGTGCCCCCCCCCCCCAACCCCCAAACACACGTGTAATCAATCACCGTCCAAACACGCGTACCATACCTTCCAACTTGTGGTTGGCATCCTACTCTGAAATATTCATGGTTTTCTTCAGTTAAGTAATTATCTCCATCGATAAGAGCCCTTTCTGATTAATTATCGCTCAAACTGTCAAGAAATTCCTCAAATGTTTTTGGGATTATTTTATGGTTTGTGGCCTGTAAGTGTCCAGCATAGGCGTATGGATCATGTTTGTGATATATTTTAATATTATCCTTCCATCGTAGGATAAACTCTTGATTTGGTTAACCGAATGTCAAGTTTATTAACGTTTCAGAGGTCGTTGCTGCCTCCATGATGAGGGCGATGATGGAGACAGCAATGACTTCTGAAACGTCGGTAAGCCTCTACCAGATTACGCCATCTTCGTGCTCAACACCGTGAGAACTTCAAATCCTACAGATCTGTGGTAATTTTTATTAAATTATTTTTTGTTCCCGGAACATTTAGGGTTTACATATCTTTTTTAGTTTAACACCAGGGAGTTAAGGATTTTACATTATAATTGACTGGGGGTTGGTTTACAGAAATTTGTTTCGTGAATATATTTCTTGAAAAATGTACAAGACGAGACTTGATTCAAGCACAACGGAAAGGATTTCAACTAAACTATGCCGTCTTTTTTTTTTTAATTCTAGATCGTCGTGGATGTGCGTAGGAATTTCTCCGGAAGACACCCAGTATTTATATCCCTTCCCTCTCTGTAGCTCCGGATGGTTTACTAACAAGCACGGCTATAGCTTTGTTGAATACGCCTTTCTCTTACGTTTTCCTGTTAGAATTGTAATGGCCGACGTGAGCGGTATAGTTCGTGTCTCATGGCAATCTTCCGCTATAGTACGACCGATGTTAAGCTTGTGGCAGTTCGGTAACAAAGAAACAAATGATTTATGCGCATAAAAATATTTTACACCGCGTAACTAGAAATAGACGCTATTGTCATACGCGTTTCAACCTCAAGAGATCATCATCAGTGGCATCAGGGAAATCAATTCATTTAATTAAATGGCTCAAACTTGATTTAGAAAATAGAAAATTGTTGATTGGTGATTATTTTTTTTAAAATCACAGTTAGATCGTATGAAACGTAAAAACAAAAGATTATCTTTTCAACATAAGGTTTTTTTTTGATCTATAGACATTTTGGTAGGAATCCTTGGACGAGAAATTTAATTTTTTATTTTATTTAGTGTTCTGTCTGAGGACAGGTCCATATGAGCAGGATCCTTCCATCCTTTTCTCGGATTGGGACCTGTTCATATACGTTCTTGGCAGATGATCCAGGAGTGGTTTGCCATTGCCTTCTTCTGTGTGTGAATGGAGTAATTGTTGGGATGCCACGGAGAAACCGGGGAAGCCCCCGGAGGAAAACTCCGTGTTGCCTAGACCACGGCCTTGCCCAACATAAGTTATAAATTCGGGTACCGCCGGGAATCGAACCCGAGACCCCAGGATTACAAGGCCAGCGTTCTAACCGCTAGACCACCACGGCACGGTAATCGAGTATATTGGAATGTAATGGAAACTTTTCTCACGTGGTTACCAAAATATATTAAAATGCGTTTTATACATTTTTTCTGTACTCGTTCAATTGTTTATCGAAAACTGTTGACAGAACAACATAAATTCCGAGGGTCATGACTTGGAATTACAAGACGATCAATGAATGCAATGTATGGCTTACGATGTGTGTGGACTTTGTTTTGATTGGTTGGTTGTTGACGAGTAATTTTCTAGTTAATGCATATTGCATAAGAATTGTGTTAGAACAATATACGGACACATTTTTCAACAAATTGCATCAAGGACGAATGCAATGTGGGGGTTTCTAAAGCGTTCGAATTAATTTTGAAATTGTTTTGTATGTACGCTTTTTTGATGTGTGATTCCTGTCCATTCGTTGGTCTAAACAGCGTACACAAGGACGTTTTCGCACAAGGCAAATTTCCAAAATCTATTTCCATACCCCCGAAGAAAGAAATATTACAATTGAATATTCTACGTGTCTCTCTTTTTAAAAATATTTAACAGGAATTGTTAATTTTTAAGGTATATACCGAATAAGATTATAATTTAAAATAATTTAATTAAATGTAGAAGATGGCTGTCTTCTGGGTTGTAACGCCGTGCAGTCTGGTAGAAGTTTATCCAAGTTTCAGAGGCACTTGCTGCCTCCATCATCAGATACATCTATTATGATTTTGTTCCTGTTGAGAGTTTTATTCTGTTGTTTACCGATTAATCGAGACGTGTGATATACATACGGGAAATGAAAAATGCTACAAAAAAATTTGGTTGGGAAACTATATACCACAGCGAAATTTTATTTACTCTGTGCAGTGTTTTATTTTATTTCAAACCTGAACCAGCTAGTCAGTCATAGAAACTACGACGTAATGAATCTGTTTATGCTCATTTAAATTTAATTATTTCTCTGTAATGATTTCATAATTCTTATCATCAGCAAATAAAACATTTTTTGCACTGTCCACTTATATCATTTCCGAGTAGTTCAGCTGAGTGGAGTTATGGGTCAGAAGCTGACATGTCTTCTTTTGATATATTAAATCATCGATATTGATAAAGGCTTAAGTCAATAGAAATTACATTTGACTTAAGCCCCTCTCACAGATCGAAGAAATACGAAGCTGTTCTTTAATACTAAATGCTATTTAAAAATAGAAGTTTCGATAACTTATAATATATAATTTGTATAAATGATTATCCTGCCAGCTTTGCGACATCGCCTTACCTACTTACAATCGAAGGTGTAAACTTTACAACATTACATTGTAAATAATGCAGCGACGTAATGGCTATCCCTAGGCGGAAGAAAGTCCCAATACCTGGGGTCTCGGGTTCGATTCCCGGCGGTGCCCGAATTTATAACTTGTGTTGGGCAGGGCCGTGGTCTAGGCAACACGGAGTTTTCCTCCGGGGGCTTCCCCGGTTTCTCCGTGGCATCTCAACAATTACTCCATTCACACACAGAAGAAGGCAAAGGCAAACCACTTCTGGATCATCTGCCAAGAACGTATATGAACAGGTCCCAGTCCGAGAAAAGGATGGAAGGATCCTGTTCATATGGACCTGTCGTCAGACAGAACACTAAATAAATAAAAATACCTTAGACAGGTAACATGATTTTCAATAAATTCTTCTCCCTTTACATTTTTCCAAATTTTGTTAAATAACCGAGTTCCCCTGTGACCCCAAACTTATGTGACACTTCATATTTCAAGTGTTTCCTCTTCCAGAGAAATATACATACATAACCGAGTTTCGAAGACGTATGCCCTTTATTCGCGTACGTTTTTAGTAATTACTTAACAACGCCGTTAGTAAAGCAGGTTACGTAGCGTATAATGAAGGTAATTCATGAATAGGGAAGGATATGGAAGGAACTGGCCGTGACCAAATTTAAGCCACCGGTACGTCGTTGCTGCGCTGTTAGTGTTGAGCTGTCTTTAGTCGCCCACGCGACTGAAAACGGATGCAGTAGTAACAGGAATTAACTCTTTTCGATTCGTAACGCGTTGTGGGGAAATAACATTTTATCAAATGGAAGACGAAAGTTGAACTGAACAGCGGATGACGTCAACTTTGATCTGAATGACCACTTTCACTTAATTGATACTAAAGTGAATTATTTTCAGAGTAAGTTAAAATTCATTTATGAAACTTGTTTTTCTTGTGTAATAAAGTAAGATGTGAAAATAATTTTATTAAATAATTTTCGCCAGTATTTGAGTTAAGGTACAAAAAATCTGATCTTGTTTTTTTTGATATTGTGTTTAGTAGTTTTTGAAAATGCCCTATCAAAATTGAAACAGAAACGATTGTGCAGTATTTCGATAACTGCAATATTACATTCACTTAAAATTCGGTTATCGATTCTCGATGTGGTGGAAGATCGCTCTGTATGTACGCACATAACCTCACTTTACTTTTCCCACCACGGGTACCAACATCTCATATTACACGCATATTTTAAGCTTCTCACTTCTACGTTTAGACATGGAAACATTAAAAAAATATTTATGTTGTTAATTATCTTACAGTATTCTGTTGTGTTGGCCGGATGGAAAATGTGCACATAATTTAGAGTCCAGTTTCTCTATCAACATTAAGATGTTATGATGCTATCAGATTATGTATGGTTATGGTATAGAAAGACCAGCCGACCGGTATGTTTAGGGCCTGCATTGAGTAGAGAGGTAGAATTGTTGGTAAGATGAACCAAATCCTCTTTCCACGCGGTCCCCTGCAGGGACCCTACAATGACAGTTTGGGTTTCGCTACCTAGGAGCTTCCATTGACTGTATGAGGTTGCATACAGTGAAGGAACTACCGCGGTAGTCTGCTGTTAATGGAACGAGAAGGGACAAGTCATCTCTTCGACTTCATATATCGATTTCATAAGCCGCTACTGGTCTCAAACTTTATTTTTATTTTCGTACTTCATATAAAAGTGTGTAAATGAAGATGGCTTTTATCTGATTTGATACACCGTGTAGTCTGGTGGAAGATTACCAACCAGAAAGGCCAATACCCTAATTGGACTCTAGCATTCTTGCATTTATATTTTTACAAAACGCCGTTCATGAATTTGCGATTATATTACAGTTACGTCTGTGAAATTTACGACCTGGCTGTGATTTTACGGGAGAGGTTAAGTCAAATTTGCAAGAGACCATCAGAATTTGACCTTTCATTTTTGCTAATGGCATCACTGTCGTTAGAGTTGCCTTCGTAGATGAGGATTCCTCACGTAACCAATTTAACTGTGGTAATCAAAATTGTCCATGTTCAATGTTGTAACTCTCTCTTTGTAACACCGTAGATAAGGACTGGATCTGTAATTCGGACTAAATATGTCGTTTCCTAAGACATAACCGATATGTATATATTTCTGTTCTATTTCATTATAATCTTATAATTCGGCAATATATAGTGCGAGTTATGGCAGTGTGGTTAAATAAACAACGAATGAAACATTTATAAACGTGGGATTTAATTTTTTTACTATCAATAAACTCAGTACTTTAAACCAGTGGTATACAACCTTTTTTTGTTCGCGTACCCCCAGATATAATTTCTCTTCAACTTTGTACCCCCAAAGTTGTTGGTGTATAATTCAAGTTATACATATTATATAATCTACATCTAAAATATATTAAATAAATTACATTACTGATTATTCAGCGTTTATCATAAAATAATGTATTTTTTTAAATTTCACGTTCCCCCTAGGATGTCTTCGCGTACCCCCAGATATAATTTCTCTTCAACTTTGTACCCCCAAAGTTGTTGGTGTATAATTCAAGTTATACATATTATATAATCTACATCTAAAATATATTAAATAAATTACATTACTGATTATTCAGCGTTTATCATAAAATAATGTATTTTTTTAAATTTCACGTTCCCCCTAGGATGTCTTCGCGTACCCCCAGATATAATTTCTCTTCAACTTTGTACCCCCAAAGTTGTTGGTGTATAATTCAAGTTATACATATTATATAATCTACATCTAAAATATATTAAATAAATTACATTACTGATTATTCAGCGTTTATCATAAAATAATGTATTTTTTTAAATTTCACGTTCCCCCTAGGATGTCTTCGCGTACCCCCAGATATAATTTCTCTTCAACTTTGTACCCCCAAAGTTGTTGGTGTATAATTCAAGTTATACATATTATATAATCTACATCTAAAATATATTAAATAAATTACATTACTGATTATTCAGCGTTTATCATAAAATAATGTATTTTTTTAAATTTCACGTTCCCCCTAGGATGTCTTCGCGTACCCCCAGATATAATTTCTCTTCAACTTTGTACCCCCAAAGTTGTTGGTGTATAATTCAAGTTATACATATTATATAATCTACATCTAAAATATATTAAATAAATTACATTACTGATTATTCAGCGTTTATCATAAAATAATGTATTTTTTTAAATTTCACGTTCCCCCTAGGATGTCTTCGCGTACCCCCAGATATAATTTCTCTTCAACTTTGTACCCCCAAAGTTGTTGGTGTATAATTCAAGTTATACATATTATATAATCTACATCTAAAATATATTAAATAAATTACATTACTGATTATTCAGCGTTTATCATAAAATAATGTATTTTTTTAAATTTCACGTTCCCCCTAGGATGTCTTCGCGTACCCCAGGTTCAATACCACAGCTTTAAACGTCTTTCTTCAATTAAGAATGAACATTCAACAGAAATAAAATGTTCTGCGTCGGTACACTTCTGCACTAAACACACCGCTTTCAAGTCGTTTGAACGTAGTGGCACGTGGTATCACAGGATTTTGAGGGAGGATTCTTAAAAGAAACGGTTAAGAAATTCCTTTCATCCTAGAAGTCTTATTCAGGCAGTGTTAACACCATTCTAAATGCTAATTATCATCAACTCACTCTTTTGTGTTCACTAAAAGGCTTTTCCTTCCTTGGGGTTTAGAGAAGCTCGTAATTCCAGATGATCCTCTTACCCGTAGACTGTATCAAAATGTCGTAAATCAGGTGAGCACAAGACTCTAGTCTCAAATGAAAGGAGCAGCGGGTAAGTCAGTGGCATACGACTGATGTTTCATATTTTTTTTATTTCTCAAGGTCACCCTTGGAGGCCTGACAGAAATTGAAAGGAATTAACAACATAAGCTGCAGGTCAGATGTATGTCCCGTCTGGGGAGTCATAATTAATAAACAACGCTACAAAGTTCTGTAGTAGCGTGTTTATTTATGCTAAAGAAGATATTTGAGCGGGAAAGTCATTCACAAAAAGGTTTGCGATTTGTTGATTTATTACATCGTAATTGTATGAAATAAATCACAAGACAGTAATTAAAATAGCGAGAAATTATTTTTCAAAGTGTTAGCCGGGCTAACACGGTTAACGCGAACACTCCACTCTTGGTCGGTATGATTAATAAACACGACGTTTCGGGAGTTGGCCCTTCACTCGTCTTCATGTGATGGTAATTATATACTGATATATTTTATTTTAAGATTTGCACACTGAGTGTCGCTCCCGAATGGTTGGAACTTCTGAATAGTGTTTGGGAGACTGTAGTTCAAATCTCGGCCCGGGCACTGAGCTTTTAATGGTTTTACTCGGTCCCAGTTGGCAGATCCTGGGATAATATTTCTAATTGTACTGTATTAGAAAATTGGTTGGGCGCTGTCCAGGAAGTCGTAGCATTTTAGATTTTCTCTTTCATGTGCACGTCATAGCGATGGAAAAGTCCAGTTAAAATTCAGTGCCGAATAATTTCTTTAATTTGTGGATCCTTAGAAGTGTTTCCAAAAGCTGTTTAATGGTAGAAGCACTTGTAAAATGGAACAGTCATGCGTAGTAGCACACATACGGTCACAAAGAAGAATCCTACTCACATTGTATTTATTATTATTATTATTTAGTGTTCTGTCTGACGACAGGTCCATATGAACAGGATCCTTCCATCCTTTTCTCGGACTGGGACCTGTTCATATACGTTCTTGGCAGATGATCCAGAAGTGGTTTGCCATTGCCTTCTTCTGTGTGTGAATGGAGTAATTGTTGGGATGCCACGGAGAAACCGGGGAAGCCCCCGGAGGAAAACTCCGTGTTGCCTAGACCACGGCCTTGCCCAACACAAGTTATAAATTCGGGCACCGCCGGGAATCGAGCCCGGGACCCCAGGGTGACAAGGCCAGCGTTCTAACCGCTAGACCACCGTGGCTATATCACATTGTATATGGATGGTTTAGAAAGCTTTGGGAGTCCGTCAAGAAAATTAATTTCAATTTTCTTATCTTAATTTTTCATCAGCGCTTCATTCTGATTGATTTCTACTTCTGAGATTTGTGATAAGCCTGACTAGTCAGCATTTCCCTAGTCATCAGACGGGTCTTCACCTCTGACCAGTAACTGGCTGATTTAGAGTAAACAAGTTATATTAATAATTTCTTTTATGCTTCTATTTAGTGTGGGACGACATTTGCTACCAGGGAAAATATCCCTGTGTCCTTATACCCATTTCCTTGTCGTATTAAAAGGCCACAGAGAAATTGTTTAATGAAAAATATGAGAGTTATTCAGAAATGATTCCCACTGAGGTCAATGTACCGTTGCAAACTTTTTGGCAGTTTCCTGATGGATTAGGGAGTAGAATAGGACAATGGACCCTTCATTTTGTGAAACAGGGGAACCAAGCCATCTGCTTACCAGCAGAGAGAGCTGTTCGCCAGCTCCTGATTCTGTTTTCTACGTTAATAACATACAAAACCCGTCTGCAATTAGTAAAGTCATATCTGCATACAGTAGTATGTCAGGAAATTCCTTCCTGATTTGCTCAGGTGTAAAATAAACACGTCTTGTAGTCTTGTGGACCCTTGTTAATAATTCAGAATGTCCAAAAACAAAAAAAAATGTATACACATTTTAGTAAAGCAAACTCTACGTTACACAATTAAGAGAAAGACGATATTTGTCGTGCCATACGTTTAGCTATTACAGCTGTTCAAATTGACCACCGTTAATGTGGTCTAGCGGTTAGAACGCTGGCCTTGTAATCCTGGGGGTCTCGGGTTCGATTCCCGGCGGTGCCCGAATTTATAACTTGTGTTGGGCAAGGCCGTGGTCTAGGCAACACGGAGTTTTCCTCCGTGGCATCCCAACAATTACCCCATTCACACACAGAAGAAGGCAATGGCAAAACACTTCTGGATCATCTGCCAAGAACATATATGAACAGGTCCCAGTCCGAGAAAAGGATCGAAGGATCCTGTTCATATGGACCTGACCTGTCGTCAAAGGCCGTGGTCTAGGCAACGCGGAGTTTTCCTCCGTGGCATCCCAACAATTACTTCGTTCACACACAGAAGAAGGCAATGGCAACCCACTTCTGGATCATCTGCCAAGAACGTATATGAACAGGTCCCAGTCCGAGAAAAGGATGGAAGGATCCTGTTCATATGGACCTGTCGTCAGATAGAACACTAAATAATAATAATAATGATGAATACACGCGTTTTACAGTGGGGAACAGCTGAGTGACGTTGCACCAAGGTTTCTGCTGTACTGTCTGCGTATGAGTATTCAATATTATGTCTAATTTATTGGATCGTTTGATTATATTCTGACTGTTCAAGTTTTATAGTTGGAAATTTGTGTGTTTTAAATATAAGTTGTTTAATTGAGGCTGTCCAATTTTTTTACAGGTGAAATCAGGTGCTACTGTAATCTTGCAGTGTGTGTTACCACTGGATACATGTGCAAGTCAGAAGGCGGAGGGTGTTTCTCTAATCTCGAGGATCTACCAGACGTCTATAGGGCGAGACATGGGTGTCTTGGAATCTTAGATGGGTAAGAACATACATTGATATTCCCTTCACTGTGTTAGGAAAGCGACATTTTAATGTCATTTTCATACCGTTAGGAAGAATTATAAATTGGTGCACATTTACGTATCGTATACCGAAGCACAATACGTTCTAAACCAGTATAAATCATTTGGCACATTTGCTACCAGTTATACTACAAGACTTGGAAGGTCATATTCTCTATTAGATGGCAGTAGGATGCAGCAAAATTCTTACCAGATACAAAGAAACACCGAGCTGTCAATATTCAGTGTTGATATAATTGAATCCTCTTAGGCTATCAGCTGTGTCAGATGGTTAAAACTTTGCTGACGTTTGAGGACCCATCTCTGTCCCCATCATTAGACATCTTGATGATGGGGCAGAGATGGTCTCTGAAATATTGGTTAGTTTTAACCGTTTGACATGACCGATAGCCTGAGAGGATGCCGTGAATGTTTTAGACCTTACGTTCAATGTTGGTCTTTGTCCAAATGATGACGACTGCGGTTAGAACGCTGGCCTTGTAATCCTGGGGTCCCGGGCTCGATTCCCGGCGGTGACCGAATTTATAACTTGTGTTGGGCAAGGCCGTGGTCTAGGCAACACGGAGTTTTCCTCCGGGGCTTCCCCGGTTTCTCCGTGGCATCCCAACAGTTACTCCATTCACACACAGAAGAAGGCAATGGCAAACCACTTCTGGATCATCTGCCAAGAACGTATATGAACAGGTCCCAGTCCGAGAAAAGGATGGAAGGATCCTGTTCATAATATGTCGCCAACCTCCTGTGAAGGAGACGGCGTTTTTTGGCAGAATCACACGGTGGTATCCCCACAATGAGTGGGTCAATCCCCATATTGTCGTCATATCCCAGTCAGACAGCCCATTCAAAGGTCATTGACACCAGATAAGTGTGACGTCTCTTGGGTCAAAGGTTCTGGTACAGCGTCAGTCTTCCCATAGCTGACTTATGCTAGAGGCATTCACAAATTGAAAATCTGTCGGCAATAACAGAGTGAAGATCCCGTAGCCTTGTGCTGTGCGCGCAGTTCTTAATTTGTGGACTATATACTGTTTGGTGTATAAATTGCAGGGTTCGGCTAGACCAGTGTCTTCAACCAGGTTCCAGTCGCAGTCCGCCCCAGACGTTGTGGTGCTGCCACAAAGACATGTGCAATCACATCGACAGCCCGGAAAATAAGCTGAGATTCAACGACAGTTTTCCAGGTATTTGAGGAAACTAATAGTGAACAGAGAATATATTCTGACCTAATAGGTAAAATAATAGAATTTGTTTATTTGACTGGTTCGGTCTACGTAATGACACGTCGATAAAAATATTAATTAACATCTTACTATTTTCATTTCGTTGTTTTTGACACGAGCGCATCGTAAAATATGTAGTACTAAATTTTGTTGCCCAAACGTGGCGAGGCAAATTTTTATTCAGAAACTATCTTAAATGGTTGACGATGCTTGTCCAAGAGTAACTTCATGAAAATCAGGTCCGAGATTTAATAATTATGTATAACGTTATTAGATGCAGTCGCAGTTTGTTAATATCATGAACGTTCCTCACATTTACTACAGAGGTGAGATTTTTTTTAAAGAAAATTCATATTTATAAAATTTTTCGAAAATTAAAAGAAATGCTGCATATTGTCCAAAACGTGCACAAAACAAAAAAAAATTGAAAAATTTGAACTTTAGATTTTTTTCCCTCAAGATTTTAGAAAATTTTCGTAAAATAATGTTTTTTGAACTTGAATACGTAAACTGAACAGAATCATTGGTTTTTGTAAAATCTCTGTCTTTATCTTAACAGAAAGACCTCATTACATATGATTCTAGTTAACAGTGAGCTCTCTGTGGGCTCTAGCTTGTGGATATCATTATCACCTATCTTTAAGTTGTGCAACCACTCCTCGGAATTTGAAGTTCTTCTTGAGAGTCTCCTTGTTCCACTATGTAAAGGTTCGTTGTCTTCCTACTTAATAGCATTACGTACACTTCCTTAGCAGCTACAGGGCAGAGCACTCTTCTGAAATTACAGGCATCAGGCAAAGAAAATAGAAGCTTTCTTCATAAACTCGTACGTTTCTGTCTGAATGTTCAGACTTTGAAACAGAATGGCTATTTAAGAAGAGCCGTGCGTACAGTAAAACCTAGTATTTTTTGGTTTGTCATTGCAAGTACTCTTTCTCACAAATACGTAATCATTAAACCCAGATTATCTGTTAGACCCGTATCAGTAAATGTGATGATCCAAAGAAGGAAGTTTCTCATTTATCTGCGTAATGAACACAGTATGATATGACAGTTTCCTTTCAATAGGAAACTGCATGTGCCAATCTCGGTAGATGCAGTCTCGGGTGCTGATGGTCGTAGCCGAAGCGGACGGTGTAGTTCCAGTTTTGAGTGCCCCTTAGGGCATCACTGATTCTCAGTGTTTTGTTTCATTGCTCCATACAACTCTGTTCATAACCTAACAACTAAATTTTAGGGGTCTATTATGGGCTGGCATACCTTAACACATGTAAAACACAGCTAAAAGGTCCCGAGAGAATTTGAGTCTTGAAACGTTCGCACGTTCTCAAAGACAGAATGCCTTATATATATTAAAAGAGACTCAGGTTCTATCCCAGAGTAATCTAAAGTGTGATTTTTTTATGGACAAAATGGTAATGAGACAGGTTTTCCGCTAACACTGTCGTTGAACCGCTACTCCGTATTCATTTGTGTAACATTTGGGGGATGGACACAGTTTCATAAAGACTGTCTCACCCCAGCGTGAGTGTCCTGGCAAATATATCGTGCGCACAGTTCCAGCCCGCACGCTGGTAAGGAAGTCGAGGGTAACTGTAATCACTGCGTCTCTTATCCTCCGTGTAAGTTTTAGTAAAGTAGTAGCCGATGGTGGCATGTACACAACGTATTTGGCGTACCCCCAGGAGAAAAATTCCAAGGGGAGTGAGGTTCGGTGAACAGGGTGGCCGGGTGATAGGCCCACCCCCTGCTAATCCATTTCTCTGGCAACTTGTGATTTAACTTCCTTGTAGAAATATGGAGTTGCTCAATATTTTTGGGACATCACATCATAGGGGTCCTCTCGTTTCAAAATACGCTTTAGGAATTCCTATACTTGATGTCATTTTAACAACTGTGAGTGTAGTGCTTCAGGTGGACAGATTTGGAAACTTGGCTGGCATGAATCATATGCTCAAAGATGAAACGTCTGGAATGCGTTTAGATTGTATTTCTCTGCCTTTCTGTTCATGAGCAAAGTAGTGTACATTTCATGCGTACGCCTGTGTGTTCACTGCCGTTTTTTTTATCGTTGCAGGTTCCATACTCAATACAAGAACGGATCGACTGTACCTCAGCGGAGCCAGCGGAGCAGCGCAGACACCAGCAGGCTACTATAACAATGAAGTGTGGCTTAAAGCTGCTACTATTGCTGTTCCAATCTGCGGAGCTCTAATTCTTTTCTTTCTCATTGCCCTTGCCATTAAGATGCTTCGCAGAGATAGCATCGAGCAAGGCTTTATTCATGGTGGTAAACATGGAGGCAGCATCTTCCCGCCAACAACTGGTCATGCCTTAGTTCTTCCAGCATCTAGGAAACCTAGCCAGTACCATATTCATAACCTTGATGACATGTCTTCCAAGAAAGTGCCACTTCTTCTGCAACATCACAATGAATCTACGTCAACAAATTGTAATACTGTGGCTCCAGTGTCTCGGTGTATTATGCTGATGCACCCCGATAATGCACTTACTCAGACTAAAATGGGATGTGTTGGGGGACTGCAGTATGAAAAGAATGAAGCGAATGCTAAACTGAACTTAGCAGGTAAACCTTGCTTGCAGAATCATCCAAATGATTACACGTTACTAGTCCAGTCATCTCGGCAGAGACAAGATCTGCTCTCGTCTCCCATTAGCCTTCTTCACAAACCAAGAAATAACACTGCACATAGTAACCTGTATCAGAATGTAAATCTTGCACTAGGAGGAACCCTGTCGAATCACACGCCTTTGTCCGTGAATGGGAAACTTTATGATAAACAGCATTTGGCTTCGGTGGTTACGTGGGGAGACGCTGCCAGATCAGCGAGCCACGTATAGCGAATGAAGGTGTTTATGTTACGATATTCTCTGTTCTATTGTTCCTCACTTTTATTACGTATTATAATGTATTTTGGAAAAGAAACATAAAGAGTTGCATTGAATGTCTCGTCCCATAATCAGTCTGCTTCACATGCCAGAATGTAGCATTGACTAGCCTGTGAGGATTATGTACTTAAAGACTGCAAATATAACTGCCCAGGAAGTGCCGTACTTTGATTCTAACTTGTCTCATTTGACTGTTTCGAGTGAGAAAATTATTCTGGTGCAATTATATATTTACAAACAAATAATACCAAATGGTTAGTTCAGCAAAGTTTTATAACAAAATCTTTTTAGATTTGCCTTAAATTTATTATAGTACATATTTTCTTGTGTGGATAGTAAAATTTCCAGCATGATATTTCATCAGTAGATAAATATCACGTATTGAAGGGACTTTCTTAACGTTAAATTTCAAATGATAATATTTTAGCATCTTTAATATGAAAGCATTGTTATACCATTCTATATTTCCTTTGTGTTCTAAAATAATGTTGAGCTAATTATTTTTAGAATAATCAATTGCTTTTAAATGTGGAGTTTAATAATCATTTCACATTATTTCCTGTGCATGACGTTTTGTCATTCGTGAGGACAAAAATGAATGGTATTTATTAACTGTTAAGAGACATGTTAACAGCTGTTCGAACAAGACAATTGAATGTGCTCATGTCACACGCCTTTTTTATGTGTCTACATTCTGCTCAGCCGGAGTGTAATTATTATTAAAAATTTGAAGAATGGACAGGAAATAAGTGATACTGGCCTTAATATTATGACAATACAAAATGCCTAAAAATATCTACACACTCAACTGAAAGAATGTTATTCTTGATAATGAAATAAGAATGAATGTTAACACTTTAGAGGCCAGTGGGAACTATACATACCACCTCCTTTAATAATCTCTAACTTTGTGTCTTGTATGATTCTCTTCATAAACACGGACTATTTCCGTAAACAGCATAAAGAAATTGGTCTTTGTAAAGGCAAATCATTGTTTTATTTGGAATACAGACTGAATTCTTAAATATTATTTAGGAAGGCTTTGACTTTAAAGAGTTTAAATTTTAATCAGGTTACTTGAGTATTTAATACTATTATTGAATTTTGTACAGTCTCTAACAATTTCAGTTATCAAAAAAAGTTGAATTCTATGGTACAAAAGGTACTTAATGAGGATTCTGAAGCAGCATAATGTGACATACATTTAAAATATTCTATTAAAAATGCTTTTGAAAGCACGAAGTCCTGTGTAACACTGTCAGAAAAGTTAACAATTGTATATTGTATTGTTTGTGTCCCGTTCTAATCATTAGACCTTAGATATGCAAGTACAGGAAACTGATTTCTTGTTCTTCGAAATAGACAGGTGTTACGAGTAAAACTTTGACAAAATTGTCGGTTGTAATATTAAGGTAATGATTTCATAATTACCAGCGTAGTAAATTACCAGGACCATTTTAAGATTGCTTGGGTAAAATGTATGCTGTAACTTGTAGAGATTAAGTTGAGAAAGACTTTTTGTTCCCACTTGACAGTCTATGACATTTATTTGCATTTTTGGTACGCAGTTGAAGGTTATACCAAGTGATGAGCACATTTATTGGACGCAGAAACTGAATCTATGCCAAGGTAGCAAGAAGGAACTAAACCACTTTGCAAACCATTTCAGGCAGGCAAGGCCCTAAGACTTTGTGTGTCATCGACACCTGTGGCTTGAGCCGCGTGATTCACTTTTGTCAAGTGGCAGTGAACATGTTAATAAGAGGATATTAGGCAGTGACAATAAAAGTGATAATATGACTGTTACACTGCCTGATCAGCTTATTCTAGAAAATAATATGCCGATCTTAACTGCACGAACACCAAATATTTTCGTAAGTGTTTTTGTACAAATGAGTCAGTCTATTATTATCATAGTGTACTGATTTGGATAATGGCTTCCAAACACATTATATTTATGAAACTTGCCAGACAATTGACACTAATACCTTTCTAGAATTTGTCCATTAAAATTGAGAAATTTTCAGTAATTTATTTAGAAAATTATACAGTTTATATATTGCAATATTGAATTTGAAATTGATTTTCTATTCCTTATTATAAACATCCATCTACCAATGTTAGTGTTGCTCAATATTGTATAAATAAGTAACAAAATTATTTTATGTGGATTCTTCATTAACTTAATCAACGGTCAGTTGCGATTTAAGGAATATGAAAATACTATGATGGATTTTCATTTCTTGAACCATGCTGTCATATATTTATAAGATTGCTTCCTGATACTGCTCAAATTTGAAAGAATGCTATTGATGATGTAATAGCTTGCTTTAAAACACGAGTGTGTGATTTTCAGGATTTGTTTGTACGCTGTCCATTTTACATACATGTACGTACAAATTCTGCTGTTCAAATTCATAAACTGTTTAAAATTTCTTAGCCCTGTTGCCTGCAATAGATAACATAATTGAACATTTGAATGAAAAATTACATTGCTTATGTAGATTTATTGATAATTCCATTTCTTCATAAACTTTTTATTCTTGTTCAGTGTTTTTTTATAAATGGTTGGTTTTATCAACTATTCTTCAGAAGTTCTTTTTTCCTTAAAGTAAAGGATTATTTTATTTAATAATGCTGAAGATAATTATTGCTTTCAGTAACAGCATTGTACAAAGTTTATTTAAAAGGCAGTGTGTGCCTTACTTATTTTAATCGCTTACGTGATTCATTATCCCTGTGTGTTCATAATAATAGAAAAGCTATTTTGCAGCTGTGCTACATCGTGGCCTTTGTGTGATAATTGCTTTGCTTGCCAGTTTTCCCATTCACTCTGCTGCAGTAGTAGTCGGACTACGGTAATATAGTAGAGTGAAAGCCTTGTTACAGGAAATGCTGAAAATGTTTTGGACACATTCCCCACACCTTCAAATCAGATTGTCTTACGTAATCTATAGTTGTTCTCTGGATACAAAGGATATTTCAAGATGAATGTTTTTGAAATGCTTTTTTCTCTTTATTGATTGGTTCAATTGACTTTATCTTTTAAATATCAAAAAATGGATGTGATAATTTTGGAAGTATGTATAGAAGTATTATGCAGCGTGTAAATATATTGTAATAGAAGAACAGTTTAGTTTCCGTAAAGGTTACACAGAGACGCAGCTTTTACCTTACAACAGATCATTAATAGGCATAAAGAATTTAACTTAACTATATATTTAGTTCTTATAGATCTTGATTGCGAATATTATAAAATCCATCAGCCACTTTTTGGAAAATTTAGAAAATTATGGTATGCATTATAAATCGGGTTATTAATGTGATGTTAAAGACCATATTATTTTAACTTTTGAAATTAAACTATAATTTGAAGAATGTGTCTTCGCCCTTGTGTTAATAAGTATGTTACTGTGTAAGATTTGAGGTTTTGACAGCGGTGAGTATGAAGATTTCTGTCTTCTGGGTTGTTGCGCTGTGTAGTCTGGTAGATGTTTACCAACGTTTCAGAGGTCATATTGCCTCCGTCATCAGGGTGATTCTTAGTATGAAGCTTTCTGTCTTCTGGGTTGATGCTCTGTGTAGTCTGGTAGATGTTTACCAACATTTCAGACGTCATATTGCCTCCGTCATCACCCTGATGACGGAGGCAGTATGACCTCTGAAACGTTGGTTAGCATCGACCAGACTACACAGCGCAACAACCTAGAGAACAGAAATCTTCAAGTATGTTATTGTAAACCCTGAAATTCATTACAAGTTCCTACTAAAAATCACCTAGGAACTGCTAGTACTACTGAGTACAGTAGACAGAACTATTCCGAAGTAAGGTCTGCAAGTGTTGGTGAAAACTTGGATGAATGTTGGAATACTTGGTTCTTTTCAGCAACTACTAATTTGTACCACGTACCAAAGGTGTTCTTTCAGAATGCCAATTCATGCGTAAATATTACAGGGGTTTATTATATCACTTCCTCATCATTGTGGCTTACAGATCAGGAAAGCTGGCAAGGATGAAGCCCACATTTCAGTCAAACAAAGTAATAAGTTGCTTCTTGTACTGGCCTGTTAATGGATAAATTCCACAGAGACGTAGCCTCATCACATCACAACAAAAAAGAAAGCATTATTAGAACATAAAATACACCTAACCTCATTTACATGGAATGATAAATTTTTTAATGCAAATTAATCCTGGAAAGGAGGGCAGTGGTTGAGTTGCAATTCTGTTTATTTCCTTTTTATGTATTGTTTCTGTGTTGAGTGTGTAAGAGAATATGTCAGCGATGCCCCAAAATAGTAACAAATTGTAATCTTGTGACAGATACTGCGACTAATTTAGAAAAGCCTGTATTATATCAAGAAATATAAAAAATACTTCCTTTTATTGCATGTAGCTTGCAATTTTCTGGATAAGAGACATTACCAAAACCTTACCTTTTGTATAATGAATGAATAAATATGTTTTCCTGCAAGTATCTGTCATAGAAGTGATGTATCTGATATTGGTCTCCTATTAGGTAGACAAACTGAAGTCTTATGTATTTTCTATGATGAAATCTTGTATATAATTGTATGAATGTGATGAAACCGTAGAGAAATAGTCAATGTAGAAATGTTTGCTAGAGCTTTTGTGAAACATACACTGGGGAGTAAGATGATATTTTTACTATTGCAGTTGTAATTAAATATTCCATTATATTACTTATTTATTATTGAATGCTAAATACAAATTTATGAATATTACAACTAATGTCTGTTTTCATCATACCTTTGTAATCCTAGCACAAGACAGGGCTACTTTCACCTTTAGTTACCTAAGAAACTAATTGTTGCATCATCTGTTTACTCTGCATTGTTGTGTTACATTACTGCCGTCAACAATCCGCTTTCGTTATTGCGGAGAGCTGAGCTGTGAATCGCTTGTAGAAGAAGTGCGTCGTCGACTAGGTAATTTTGTGCTGGTAAAAACGTTTTAGAATATCACAAGTACTTATCTTATATAAGAATTATTACATTTCGTTACATTACAGAGACGTATTTACGTCAGATTCTCCGGGACCGTGGTTCCACTGTCAATTTTTTAACATTTAAAACAGTTAACCATTTGAGAAGCTAATCTTTGTTCAGCTTATTAAGAAATTCCCTAACTTTTTCAACTCGAAGATTCGTTACCATGTTCAGAAGAGCTTGGTATTGCAGATGAATGCAATGTACACACTCATATTCTGTTTAAGATCCATTTTAATGTTATCACCTCATTGCCATTTTTGCCTTCCAATTTGTGTCTACCCTTTGGGCTTCCCAAACAAATTCTGTGTACATTTTTCTCTTTTCCATTCATTTTACATATGAACCATCTGATGAAAAATGCAAATTAAGGAACACAATACCTTCAGTACTTTTAACAAGTATTGGTTATGGCATTTTCACAGGATACAAATACAAAACTTCATATTTATTGTGTTGTGCATAGGGTATTTCCTCTGTGGTATGGTCATCGTAGGAACATTGAGGTAGCTGATACGTCCGGATGCGTTGCTGTGTTGAAATTATTACTGGCAGTTCTTTAGTTTAATCTACACAGTATGAATTTCATGAATTTTGTGAGAATATGAGTGCAGGTGGGAGGGCAATCAATCACTCTTTACCTTCAACTTTACGATTTCACTACACGTTTGAAATCAACTTCAAATTCCCGCTCAGTGTAGGGTACGTTGGTGCGTGACGAGTTTCGTACAAAGCCGAGCAGATGGCATTAAAGTAGCCCTGTCATAATACATTGAAAATCTTTTTGGTCGTGAAATACGTATGACAATCTCTTTAAAGCGGACAAAAGTAACTATTTTTACAGTATAGATATACTTGAAGAATGTTTTAAAGTTGCACTATGCGACTGCTTATTAAGTTAATGTCATTAATTATTACAACACAATGTGATTTACATGACTGACGCCGTAACCATTTCGAAGTGCCGTGATCACGTGTCGATTACTCTACCAATTGCATCAATTGTTGGACCCCTATACGTGGCATGAAGCACGAATCCTCTTCCTCGTCAGCCATTTTGACTTGTAGTATTAAGTCTGAGGACGTAGTTAATGTGTTAGTGTTTTGTGAAGAAATCTACCTTTTTAATCTTGAAACGTAAGTTCCAGTAGGCATATATGGTGTATAAGTGTCAGTGATTATTACATGATTTATTGAAATATGTTCTAGAGTTTTAGGCCCTAGATTTGACTCATTCCGTTACGTTGGGAGGAGATCCAAGGTGACAAACGGAAAGGCTTGCCATTATTTTTAGTTTAAAGGGAACGTTTTATTGAACTTTTAATTGGATTTTATTACAGCTGACGAGAAAAGATTATTCTGAATTACTTCCTGGTTTGGCGTATGAAGAAGCTTTATTATATTCAAAGAACGAACGTCAACCGGCAGTTGATTCTGTTCCAGACAATGCCAGTGCTGAATCAATAGGGTTTAACCGTATGCCTGTAGATGCAGAAGTTTATGTACAGTGTACAATTTAAGGGAGCGTGATCATTGTTGACCTTATATTCAATACAATTGAGTTTTTCTTCTTAATATTTAACCATTCATTTCGGTCTTTCTAGGTATTCTATTATATAATAAACTGCCAACATGGGGAATGTGTTTGCAAATCTCTTCAAGGGCCTATTTGGCAAGAAAGAGATGAGGATATTGATGGTGGGTTTAGATGCAGCAGGAAAGACTACAATTTTATATAAACTGAAGTTAGGTGAAATAGTTACTACAATCCCAACTATTGGTAAGTGGATGCATGACATATGTATTAAAATATGAAAATCTGGGAATCATAATAAATTATTTAATGTATATGTTTAATGTGAAACAACTATGTATTCAGTATTGATGACATCACTCAAGATGCTGAAATAAAAAGGTTTCAATGAATAAGTTTGAAATGTGTATAATGTCATGAAGTTGTGTAATGAGGAAATTTATTGTTTGGAAGAGTTACATGTAGTTGCATGTTGTGTTGTAGGGTTTAATGTTGAAACAGTGGAGTACAAGAACATCAGTTTTACGGTGTGGGACGTGGGCGGTCAGGATAAAATTCGACCGCTCTGGCGACATTACTTCCAGAACACACAAGTTAGTAACATAATTTTATAAGTGTAATGGACATTCATACAGTTATATACAATTTTCGATAATACATATTTGGATATTACTCTCAGTGTCTATAGAAAGATCATGTAAAATTGTGTGTTTCAGGAGTGTAGTGTTCTTCCAGTACAAGGTTTGAGAGTGTTTGGCATAGAGGTGTTGCATGACAATATTTCTAGTAACAAATGTGGCGAGTGCCGTATTCCGTCGAACTTTTATCGGCTCAGTCTAGCTGGTCATGTGTCTCGGTAGCATGCCACTAAACTGTTAGACGCGGAAGCTAAAGTCTCATATAGGGATTTAAGTTTGCAATTCCGCAATTCCCTCGCAGTAAAGGTTATAGTATTTTATCGTGCTTATACTTGGCAGTCAACATCCTGTTGCAGTTGTTGAAAAACTGTTTTTGATCTGTCTTCTAGACTGGTCTTGATACTGAATGTGTTCATGTGTTCAGACTTCTACCTCAGAAAGTTGGCTTAGAAGAAACTAAACAAGGTAGTAAGAATGTGGTTGTGAACAGGTCAGCAACCCAGACATGGTACCAAATTGTAAAAGTTTACAGTTGAGACTTCATATTTATTTAATGAATTCAGCATGAGGATGGTTAAAATTTTGATTTTAGTGTGTCAGTAAATCATACTTGTTTCATTTTAGGTGGTCTTTTAGTAATTTCTCTCTGCGTGTACAAAGTTGATCCATCCCAGAACACGGAATTTTGGGATTGGTTCATGGTCAATGAAACAGTTGATGAAGTGAAAATTCCAGGTCAAATTTGAACTGCTTGCTCTTATATATTCCTTTTTTACTTATGAATTTAGAGTAAAATGGGTTTGGTTACATTTACAGTTACTTTGTGAAATATCCAGAATGTTTTAAGAGAACCTGTTACTTCTGACAAGGATTTGTTAATTGCATCGTGTGAACTAGTTCCTTTAGTGTACATCCTAATGGTATTCAAAATTACTTGCAGGGCTTGATCTTCGTAGTTGACAGCAACGACAGGGAGCGTATTGGGGAGGCGCGGGAAGAACTCATGAGAATGTTAGCAGAAGATGAACTGCGAGATGCTGTGCTGCTTATATTTGCAAACAAACAGGTATGTTGACTG